>KK118338.1:67041-97812 GCA_000611955.2 Stegodyphus mimosarum | reverse complement strand
AAAGATGATCGAATTCTAACAAGATCCTGAAATTCCAAAGCATCGAATTTTGAATTCCAAACAGTTAAAGTACTGCCAGGTATGACACCTAAGAGCCACTGTAATTGTTCTATCGATCTTGAGGCGAAAATTCCTCTAACAGGGAATGTTATAGATGGATATCGGCTATCAAAAGCACATCGAATAATGTCTGCCATTTTCCTCACATGTATCCACTTATAATGCCATGTGTCAGGAGGAAACGTCGAGAACCAGTAAGTCGTCCATCCTAAGGATAATACAGCATTAGGAAAGTATTGATGGCAAAGCGATAGAAATATATCTGGAGGCAACGGTGGAGTTGTAGAATTGATTGGTCCACTCAGAATGTCTGCATTCAGCCACAAAGAGAAATTCAGCTGAAAATAAAAACAAAGAATACATTACATGAATATAATTTATTTGAAATAAACCGTCACTATTAATGCAATAGATCATACATCAAAGAAATAATTTCCGGATATGGTATGCTGAAACCAAAATTAGTTTACGGAAATTATCTGCATGGAAAACTCTTGTGCATCCTCGGATTTGCTCCTCACTTTCTTGCGACATAGGAAACATTTTGCAGTGCTGTTACTTTAAAATAGGCACTTCAAGGCCGTTGTCTTTTCCCCTCCTGTTCGCAAACATAACTCGTGTCGTCATCATCGCATATTTATTTTCTCCATTTCAGACTTGTAGTTCAAGCCACTCTTCATTAGTGTGCTTTTCATCAGGTGAAACAGGCTAAACGAAAATTAAAGTGGAAAAAAAAAATACTCGAGTCAACCTTTTTTCCCCAGCTATTTTGCATGGTTACGAATCAAATCGGGATGCGGGCCGGAAACAGCCCTGTCGTTCTTATTTTAAAGTAACAGATTATAGATACCGGTATTTCGTATTAATAATAGCTTAGTTAAGAATGAATACTAAGGCTACAATCTCAATGATGATACATTACATTTTCAAACCAAGATATGCTACTTACAAAATAACATTAAAATCATAGTAAGCAAACGGTGATTAAAATTGTTCAGAGAAGATGTTTACAGAATCCTTACTATTATCAATTAAACAATTTCTATGTATTTAATTGCCACTGAATATAGAAAATTACAAATTTAAATTTAAAAAAATCTGAAAGTTTTATTTATATTACTCCCAAAGGTGCATGTTTAACGTTTTGTGAGTTACGTTTATTTATTAAATATCATGTTCTTCACACTTAAACCACAAAATGCAATTCAACAGCAATATCACAAAAAATAATATATCACACTAGAGAATAAACTTGATTCTCGCATGAAGACCAAGTTGTCCAAGTTTTTTTTTATTTTGTTTCACAACACATTTCACACATAAACATATTATATTGAAATATAATCCAAGTATAATTAATCAGGTAATCGGAGAAAAAGAATAAAGAATAAACTAACCTGGTAAGCAAAACATATCTGTTACGTTCCAAATCCTAAATACAGAGTGTCCCAATAAAATGTATACACTCTTTAAATGACAATAACACTAACAATTATTATACTACAGAAGAGTTCAAAAAATGAAAATAATATGAACAAATGTAGAAACCAAGCAATTTTCGAAAGTGTTCGAATTGATTGGCCATTGTGGACCATGCACAGCTGATAACGCTCACTGATTGAATTTAAAACGTTCCTAATCATTTCAGTTGGCAGTTTGGCTCATTCTCTTTCGATGGCTGCTCTCAACTCATTCGTTGTAGCTGGTCTTGTGGTGTAAATATTGTGTTTAACATGCCCCCACAGAAACAAATCAATGGGAGTCAAATCCGGTGAGCGTGGAGGGTACTCGAAATTTCCTCTCCGCCCTACCCATCTGTTTGGCATGTGATCGTCGAGATAGACCCGCACGTCACGATGATAGTAAAGATGTGCTCCATCTTGCTGGAAGTACCATTCTTTTCATTCCTAAACATCTCTTGGATACGTGGTATAGCGGATTCTCGCAGCAAGTTGAGGCAATTTGCACCATTCACTGTAGCATAAAAAATGAAAGGTCCAATTAAACTAAACGCTGACAAACCCCAACACTCTGTAATCTCTGGTAAGTCCACATAATGCTCCACTCTCCCATGAGGATTGTTAGGTGCCCAGTAAGTGCAATTGTGACGATTAACTGAACCATTCAACTTTAACGTAGCCTCATCACTCCAAACAATCTTGTGCGGGAATTGATTGTCCTCTGCATATTTTGCTTGGTACCACTCACAAAATTCAAGTCTTCTGTCAAAATAATCTTCGTTGAGACCGTGTACTAATCTAGGAATAAAAACCTCTCCATTGGGCACACATCAAAATGCGATGGACGCTCGATTTTAGAACTCCTATCTTACGAGCCGCTGGCCCAAAAGATTTTCTTGGCGATTGCTGAAATCTTTCAATGTTTCTCTTTCTCTTGTGGGGCTGGTGGATGATCGTAGTCTTCCGGAATAGTTCTTATCTACATCCTTATAGTTCCTTCTTCCTCAAACTTATCCCGCAAACGAGTAATTGTGAGTTTTATTGGTGCATCTCGTCGAAACTCCATTCTAAAGCGTCTTTGCACTTTACTTATTTCTCTGTCTTCCAGCAGCACTTAGAATGAATTTTCTTTCCTTAAAGTTTAATATAATTCCAGCCGTTACTTTAAGCAGCCACACTCGAAAAAAGAGCAAAAAATGTGGTTGTTATAAACTGTCAAAGCATGTATACATTTTATTGGGACACTCTGCATTTGTTTACATAAACATTTATCGCAAGGCCTGCCGAGAAGAAGATATCAGACGATTGCAAACGCATGATCGCCAGAGATCACATGATCTTTTTATTTTTAACATTTTCAAAAGTAAGTCGACGCAAAGTGCCAAACTGAAAAATCCGTTCTGGGCAAATTATCCTTTTGGGTTAATACTGATAAAAAACTGAATGTTAATAATGAATATATATGTCATGAGTATAATAGAAAAATATATGAAAATAATTATACTGAAATCTGTAGAATGCACCTCAAAATTTCCTGCATGAATTTACTGAGGTGTTCTAAATTAAAGGAAATATGACGTGAAGTCCATTAACCTCTGAGACCTCTGAGAATTAGTTCCCCTCTGAATTGAATATAAACAATATTCTGATATAAATAAACAAACAAGCAAATAAAAATATATATGAATAAACAAGATGAAATTCGCAAATTTCAAATTCCAGTCAAACACATGGAAGACTAACCATTAAAATTTAAAATAATTAATAAAGTATTCAAAAATTTTAAAACCACAAGACTCATAACAAACTGCATGTTTTCAATTTTTTAAACAGAACAGAATTTAAAAAATTAATTTTGCGTTACATTAAATATGAAAATTATTGAATTGCTGCTTAAGGCTTCCGCCTAGAAAAGCACAGCTTTCAAGAAGTCATTGCTAACGGTTACAGGAGAAAGCATCGTGAAAGGAAACGCAAGTGAAAAAACAACGCAAGGGAAAAACACAGTCGTGCAAAACATAGTAGGAGAAATGAAAGCAACGAGGAAACATCACAATTCTAAAACATCGTCATAGAAAATAAAGCGATTCAATAACTCCGCAGAAAAACATAGTCTTACAAAATTGCGGTAAAAAATTAAACAAAATTAAAATTTCCTTCTTGCTTTTTCAGTAAACATTTATTGGCTATTACAAAATGCCAAAATGTATACAGATGAAATGAAAAGGCAAAAATATTACTTTTTCTTATTTACTTCTCACAAGTCACTATGAAAAAATTCAATTAAAACTTGCAAAGTTAGAAAACGCAAGTCTGCGACGAGTCGTAGGTGCTTTATTATTTACCACAATATTTTGTTCCATGCTGGTTTTGCTCTGCTATGTTTTCTACCATCAATGTTTTAGAACAGCGGTATTTTTCTCATTGCTGTCCTTGACTTCCCCCTATGACGTTTTGTATGACGATGTTTTTTCCCGGGTTGCTGATTGAAGATTTACTGCCAATATTTCTAGTATTTTCATAAAAAATCGCAAATAATAGTGTGATTTAATCTAATATAAAATGAAAAAATCCTTCTATGCAGTTACATTCTAAAAAATTCACAAAAAGTTTGCTAAATTCTCTTTTTTCGACCAAATACCAGCAATTAAGTTTACAGTTATAACAAATTGCACGATGATAAATGATCCTATGTTTTTACTTTCTCATTTTGCCATTTTGCCTTAAGTTTATTTCTTTCTCATTTTGCCATTTCATGAGCAGTTTAACACAGGTATAGATATAAGGGAGGAGGCAGGATACCAGAATTTTATCATTAGTTGTACAATTGTATAGTCCCGTCGTACTAAGTGCGCAGTTCCACCTCAATCTAATGGGAAGAAAATTCACTTGCCTATTTTTCTTTTTCTTGAATTTTTCCGAGACTAAATGAAAATCATAGTCAATTGTGTTTCATCTGCCAGATGAAGCATTTGTAAACCTTCTAAAACTTTCGTATTAAAAGCGTTTTGTCTCTAATAATAGTAGCTAATCAGATTCAAAATATCTCTAACATCCAAAGCGTCTGGATGATATATCTAGTAGCCCAAATCGAACAACATAAGCCATTTTATTTTTTCCCCAGTTTTATCTCTTTAATGATTTCAAGTTAGTAGTGCTGTTATTACAGAAGCTGCTCTTTGGTGTAAGATCCGTTCAAAGAGAAACAAAGTACAGATCATTCATTACCAATCCGTATCTTTTTAACAGTACAGGGTGACACACAAAAAAAGGAACTTTTTAACAATCCAATAAAACCAAGAGTGATCGCACAAAAACATTTTATTCATATTAATTGAAACCTTAAAACTTGCCATTTAAGAAACATTTATCAAATTTATCATTTTTTTTAAATTACGTCCTTTAGGTGGCGTCCTCCTGTACGAATGCCTTTTTAAAATCTGCTGTTGAGATTCCTCATTGACCGCTGTTACATCTCAGCTGGGATAATTGAAATTTCCTCCATACAAATTGCAGTGAAAGAAGACGATTACCAGTTGAGACTAAAATTCTGTCAACAAATGATGACAAACATAAAAAATAACGATGAATTTCTAAGCAAGTTGTAGCTGTCAGGTGAAGCCCACAAGTTACGCAAATGACAGAACTAACCGTTACTGGGCAGACACAAATACTAATGAAGTTCATAAGCGCCCTTTACATGCTAGTAAGGCGACAGTACGGTGTGCTGTTTCGTTACATGGGATCATCGGACCTTATTTTTTGGAAAAATGAACAGGGGATCACAGTAACTGTCAGTGCGAATTGTTACGTGAAGATGTTACAATCTTTCGTTACACCTGAACTGAACAATTTTCCACACGTTCAAGAAACCTGGTTTCAACAGGATGGAGCGACATGGCACACTGCACGGCAATCAATGGAAGCTGTGCGATAATCATTCGGTAATTGTGTGATCTCAAGATTCGGTAACGTTCCCTGACACCCTAGATCGCCAGATTTGTCCGTTTGTGATTTTTTCTTGAGGGACTATCTCATGAGTAACGTGTAAGCAATTCGACCAAGAACTCTGGATGAGTTAAAACAGAGGATTCAAGATGAAATTTCAATTATCCCAGATGAGATGTTGCAGCGGTCAATGAGGAATCTCAACAGCAGATTTCCAGAATGCATTCGTACAGGAGGACGCCAACTAAAGGACGTAATTTTTAAAAAATGATAAATTTGATTAATGTTTCTTAAATGGCAAGTTTTAAGGTTTCAATTACTATGAATAAAATGTTTTTCTGCCATCACTTTTTATTTTATTGGATTGTTAAAATGTTCCCGTTTTTTTGTGTCACCCTGTACTTGCCAGAAATATTACAGAAACTCTGCTGTCAAAACTACACTAAGCTGACTTTCCTCTAACCTCATAAATGAAGAAATGCTTTACACGTGACAAAAATTATAGCTAACAGTTATCTCCCTTTGATATCAGATGGTATTAATTACCAATAACTGGAATTTTTAATGTGATAATAGCATGCAAAATATAATGATATTCGCTAGCTAGTCTAGATTTAATTCAACAACCTGATTTCATAAGATATTTTTACCAGCAAACTAGTTTCTACAGTGCTGAGATAAAGGCCAATGTCACCAATAAAGAATGAAAAATGTCTTCCTGTGTCCTCCTCAGAAAATATTATATCTGTAGCAATCTCATCAGCAAACTCTGACATGGTTAACAGCCTTTTTTTCACGCTGAACAACTTTCTAACCATCTAAAGACTGGCAAATGTTATTCTCGTTCAGCGGAAATTGCAAGCTTTTTATTTTTTTGGAAACGAAAATGGAAAAGAAATTTCCAAATTAAAGCTACCACATGTTCGCCTGTGACAGAATATAAACTAAAAGAACTGGGAACATGGAACAGGTACTGCGTTAGGACACGGAGTCCCATCGATTATTCGATTAGGGAACGTACTCTCGGCACGTTCGCCGGAAGACATTACATGGACACGGTGTTCTATCGACATCATCTCCTCCTAGTGCCAGATATTAAACGGAAGAAAGACACTATCTTGTCTTTCTGAACTGAGTGACAGATATATAGACTAGAAGGAAGTGAGGCGACTTCTGCTGCTTAATGGAACAATAACATGCCAGCAGGAGTTCCCGCAAAACATACTAACTATTTTGTCCAAACACAATATAAGAAAAGATAATGAAAATTTGAATCGAATATAGTTATTTTATTTCATATTATTAGATTTTCTGCGTTTTAAATTAGCTCATACAATTAATGATCATTTAACACTTTTCTCTCAGAGATAATCAACATAGATATGTTCTTAGAAGTTCTTAAATATCTCAATTCATTCATTAATTTATTCGTTTTCCTAAGAGCAGACTATCTTAAGATAATTATTATTGAATATTCTTAATTCAATTATTTGAAATATTTATTCTATGTAGAGCTATTAGAACTTTTTTCTCCCAAAGACAGAAGTGTGAAAAATCAGTTATTTCCCTAGCCAATATCCAAACCACGGATCTTGAGATTGCTACCGGATATGTTATCATTAATATCACAAGAACGCGCAGAGGACAAGACGATAATTCTTTATATTATCCCCCAATTAAAGGACGACTGAAAAGAAAAGAACAAAACTAAGTCGTTCTAGTCGAGGGGCCACGAATAAACATATACCGCATTCTAGTCGAGGGCCATTGTAGAGTACTAAAGGATTTTTTTTGCCCCGAAGCTAATTATATGAGAAAGCAACTGTGCTCTCGCCCGGATTCGAATCATGGATCTTCCAGCTGCCAGATGCATGTAGAACTAGTTACACAAAGAGAACATATATGAGGAAAGGCGACAGTTCCTTATAAGCATTATTATTATTTATCCTCTATTTATAATGCTTAAAGTTATAAAAAACTGCACGATGATAAAAGATCCTTTTTAAGTTTTTTCTTTCTCATTTTGCCATTTCATGAGCAATTTAACACAGGTACAGACATAAGGGAGAAAATTTTATCAATAGTTGTACAATGGTATAGTCCTATCGTACTAAGTGCGTAGTTCCGCCTCCACCTAGTGGGAAGAAAAAGTATTCGTATAGCCTTAGTACATACAGACACGCATGACGTAGTACGAAACTTCTTCGTGACACGAATTTCTCTCGGTATTAGCTTGAGATTTCTAGCCTACACATTTGCGCGTGTGTACTCGCAATATTTTACAAGATTAAGGAGAATGTTTCACCCACAGTTCTATCTTGCACAAAGGAAGAAGAGAGGATTTATTTTTGAGAGGTCTCTCTTTGTTTCACTAATGAGTCAAGCAGACAGATTTCCTGGAAAAGAAGATTCCCAGAAATGTTCCTTCCGGTGTGCAATTGAGGATAATTAACAGTCCTGATATAAGTTTAAAATGCTGAGTTCCATGTAGGTCGCTACTGCTCTATTGAAACTTGGCTGCAGGCAAACCACGAAGGTAAGGACGGATAGAAATAAAGCTTAATGATACTCAAAATCATACCTCTAAATGACAGACTAATATAACGATGGCATAACACAAAGATTATGATAGGTCATGATATCTGTCTCTATGGTGCTGCCAGCCATCTTGATAACTTTTGGAAAAAAAAAATTTGCAGTCAGTGGCTGAGTGATTTCACCAAGATTTGAAGGTTCTGGAGGCACGATACCAAGGTAAGATGGGGTGTATAGCCATCTTGATAACTTTCTGAAAATTCTTTTCGCAGTCAGTGACTGAGCGTTTTCATAAAGATTTGATGGTTCTGGAGGCACGGTAAGAAGGTAGATGGGGTGTACATATGATGGCTGAACTATTGTTCGAGCATCAAGACAAAATGTCTACAGATTAAAAACTCCAGAAGAAGCCATAAGCGAAAATTTTGACCTAATACGTATGTTTATCATTTGGTTGTTTATCATCAAAAAAAAAACTTTTCTATTTCTATGAACAAAATTTAACTTGCAGTAAATATATATAGCCTTTGTATGAGTTACGACAAAAAAGTGGGTATCCTGTAGCTTAAAAAGTTGACATAATAAACTGAAACTAAGGCTAGTTTTAGATTCGGAGGTCAAAGGCTAGTCAAAATCAAGCGACAGATCTAAGACAACGAAAGTGCTGTTCCCCAGTGTTATCGACATTTTACTCAAGCATCGAACTGTCTCTCTTGAAAAAAAAAAAAAAAAACAACAACTGAGGATTACTACTGTAAAACTTGAATAGTTTACAAGATGTTTTCTACTTTCTTTCGCATGCTATCGTGGTGTAACTGGAAGAATACTAGATGCGTATTCGGGAGATCCGGAGTTAGAATCCCAGTAAAAGCACTGCGAATTTCTTCAGTTTTCTGCTTTCGAAAAGAATTCTAAATGACTCTACAAGTGGCGACCGAACTAAAAAAAGGTGGATGAAAATTCGTCAGCACCAAGATTTGGGAACTGATTCCCCTCATCCCCAATCGCCCTTAAAAGAGGTATATAAAGCATTTTCTCCCTCCTTTGCGCATTCCTTCGTGGTGTAACTGGAAGCACACGAGACGTGTATTCAGGAGGTCCAAAGTTCGAATTCTGGCGAGGGCACTGCACCCTTTTCACGTTCCATGAAGGATATAATCTAGTGACTGTACAAGTTTTATCACCAAAGAAATTTGTTTTGTGAAGTTATGTGGATATTTGGGGAAGGCGATGTCGTTTGAATCAGTTATACGTTTACCACAAAATAAATAGTATTTTAATGCAAAAAATATCTCAAAGAACTAAAAAACTGTTTTTAAACCACAAACGAACTCCTTCCCCACCAGCCAGGGAAGAAAAAAATATAAAGCAATGCTACTCTTTTTTATCTTTGTTTCTAGTTCTTCTTTTCTAAGATAGAAAACAGTTTAAAAGAGTAAGAAAATATGCTCTTCAATTATCTATTGTTCTTACTGAGTGGATAATATGCATTAATGCTTTTTTACTCTTTCTTTTTAACACTCGTGTATAATAAGCAAAGGCAAAAATAATAATATTAATACGTGGGAGACATTGAATGTTTCGATAAGTCAGCACATCCTGCCTTAAAATGGCAAACATAGAAATTCGAAATAAAAAAGAAATATTTTGGTTGAAATGTTCGAAAAAGAAATAATGCACGAAATGGAATTTAAAAGCAAAGTTAGCGTAGCATGAAAAGGGATATGTCAAAAGTCTTTTGTTAGATGTCAGAGAACGAAATGAAATTCAGAAAGCTAGGAAACATTTTTACCACTTTTTTCCCTTTAAATTACAGCGTATTTTTTCTTTACATAAAAACCAGATACTGCAAAACTGACAAACACTATGTGTATAAAATTAAATATTATTTCTTACAAATACATTTGAATTACATGTTTTTCCTATGCGTGTATAGCTCATTCCTTTCATTTAAGAATTATAATAGATAGGTTAATACGGTTTTGCTACAGAGAGATTTTATTATTCTTAAGGCCTCATTAAACGACTAAAGTGTGCAATCAGTAATGAACTTGGCACAAAAATCTAAGCTTTCAATAATAATTTTACGCTAACCTGATTTATTTTTGTTATAAAGTATACAAAGAAACAAACTCTTCCAGTGGCATCGGGAAAAACTGTGATATGTTAACAGTTTGGTGTACTTTGATAGTAGAAACAAACTCCAAACTCCTTGGAGCGAATTATCGTTTCGTCTTAAAAAACTACTAAGTTTTAAGAAGGTTTTAAAACAAAACTTTTTATTAAATCAGAATTGGAACATAAATGTACGTCTCGTGCTTGATAAATCAGCCAACCACTTGTGACTATGTAACTTATAGTAATAGTCAATTTTAAGGTTTAAGGCTACACAATTGATTTAACGCGAAGTTGGCTCAGAACTTCTAACCGGCGTAACAATTTAAATGTTGCCAATTATAGTGAAAAGCCAAAGAATTAAATCTTAACATAGCTGGCTAGACCTAGTAACGTGGCCTTGAGAAGTAGAAACACGCTCTATCTTACAATTAAGAAAACCACACTTTAGATACTTGATTTGCATTCCGGAAGGGAAACGAGACAAACTGAATAAATAGTGAAATTTAAGAATTAATCCTTGACTCAAAAAAATTAGCCGAAGATATTTTCAAACTAATCACGGCCTGCTAACCTGCAAGGCTCAAACCTAATATTACACATTAGAAGGCCTCCAAAATCGTCTTTCAATTTCTCATAATCCTGTTTTCTAAAATAGAAATCGGGGAAGAGGCGTTGGAAGATTTAAGAAAGATTATTCCGTCTGAACCCGAGCTATCTTAATGGGGCTGTGGAAATAATGCATTTAAAACTTAGAAAATTAAATATAAGAAATAATTTTTCTTCCTTGCTGTAAAAGAGATTTAATTCTGAGGTTAGAAAAAATAATTCTAATGTGAAATTTTTCTCATTTTGAAGATGGCAACGACTGATCTAAAACCTTTCGTTAGCAATTAGCTAAAAAAATAATTTTTCTTGAAAAAGCAAATTTTCTTTTTAGTTTTCTTCACACAAACAAATTTTCTTAACTGTGTTTTCCTTAAAGAAAGTAAATTTTAAATTATTAATACACTCATGTTCATAAATTAAGGATAATTCGGAGTCACGCGGAAATCGAACTCTAAAATAAATATATCACCTATAAAATCACTACACACATCTTCAAGAATCATATGCAAATTTCAGAAAATAACCAGATGACACCGATGGTACGTCACAATGACCAGAGTGTAAGAGAGTGATATATAAGGAATACAGGCAAAGAACTAAAATTGTTTGCAGGCGCTTTATAAGCGTTTCAGTGCAATAACCGAATAGTTATAACAGAAAGAACGCATTTAGGTAATTTTTTACGTGGTAGAATTATCGGCCGTCTGGAATGTGGGCGTACCCAAGTGGAAGTATCAGACGAACTTGGAATGAATTGCCCAGAATGTCATCTCCAGGCTTTGGCAACGATTCCGAGATGATGGTAATGTGAGTAGACGTTATAGCACACGTCGCCCCAGAGTTACAACGCCGAATGAGGACCGGTATTTGGCAGTTACTGCCAAAAGAAACAGGCGGAGCACAGCCTCAGATCTGTCTCGTCAGCTCTCTTCAGCCACTGGTACGACAATTTCAAGGCAGACCGTGTACAGACGCTTATGGCAGATTGGTCTATATGCTCGTAGACCTGCCAGATGCGTTCCACTTACTGCAACTCACTGTCGCCTGCGGTTAGCCTGAAGTAGAGAGCATTCATTGTGGACACCGCAACAGTGGGCTTCTGTGATGTTTTCCGACGAGTCCAGGATTAGCTTGCAATCTGATTCTCGCCGGACTCTCATATGGAGAGCTCCAGGTACCCGTTACCACCAAGAAAACAACATTGAACGACACCGTTACGGTGGTGCAGGAGTGCTCGTTTGGGGTGGAATTATTCTGGGTTCCACAACTGACCTGCATGTTCAAATTGGAATCATGACAAGCCAAATCTATCGGAACGTCATTCTGGAACAACATGTACGTTTGTTTCTGGGCGCTATGGGCGCACAATTTGTGTTTATGGATGACAACGCCCGTCCTCACCCTGCAAACATCGTAAGCGAATGCCTTCAATCGGAGGATATCACCCGTATGGACTGGCCAGCATTCTCACCGGACTTGAATCCAGCAGAACACGTGTGGGACATGCTTGGCCGACGAGTTGCAGCCCGTCAACCTCCTCCTACATGTCTACCGGAACTTCGGAGAGCATTGCTTTTTGAGTGGTGTAATATCCCCCAATATCAGACCGATAATTTGATACTCAACATGCCTAGGCGTTGTACGGACTGTATTGCATCGTCTGGGAGACATACAATGTATTAACAATCATACCAACCATGTAATATTGGTTTTTTGTAAATAGGTTTTTTTTTTGTAATTTGCTTCAGGGAGAAAAAATCGCTAATTTTTTTAATAATATCAAACATATAGCATCTTTTTTTTTGCTCTTTACCTTTTGTTTAATAAATAAGCTTTACTAATAAGTCAAATTTGGTTTGCTTCTAACTCTTCCTTTGCCTGATTTTGCATTATCCTTAATTTATGGACATGAGTGTATTTCATTTCAACAAAGTAATAATTTTTAAGTTGAAAGTTTGAAAGAACATTTTCTCGTCATTGCCATACGAACATACATAAATAATTTATAAATGGAAAAAATAATTCTATCAAGAAAAAAAAAAGAAAGAATGAAAATCTAGAAGGATTTAGATTTTAAAGTCGCAACAGAGGATTTATTAAGATTTTTTTTATACTCTTGCCGGTTTTTTTATGTTCTAGCAGCTTACCAATCGCCCCTGTTAATATTATTTTTTTTTGTCTTCTAAGCTTTATCATCAAGCATAGCTTTTTTCGCATTTGCGCCACATAAAATTGAAGAGCAAAATCACAAAATATTTAAAAACAGCATATCATTATCTTAGTATTCCAGATAGAGTTTTTACACTTTTTTATATTCGCTACATTTGTCCTTTGAAAACTAGACGCCTCAAAAAGTCAACATAAAAAAGAAAAAAATCTATCATGATTTTAAAAAGTGTAATTTCATAAAAATATTTAATATTGCTAAGTAGACAGCTCTTGGTGTAAATGCTTTTTTTCTTTAAATCAATCAGATTAAAAAGGAAAAAAAATTAAGAACTGCGTTTATTGCTTTTCAATCACTTGGTTTTCTTCTCACTGGCAGAAAGATTAAATTTTAAACATCTTACGCGTTCCCGAATAGCAACGTGTTGGTGCGTGGAGATAATAAGTACCCTACTTGAGGCAGAAACAACACGCTGCTTTCAAAATAGCGGAATTTATGGATCGAAATTGAAAGATAAATATCTAAATTTGTATAAAAAATGGACTAAATCAAAAACAAATTTGAAATTTGAAATTCGGGTTTCGAGGGGCCTATGTTCGTGTGGAGGACTACGTGTATAAGATATTCCTTGTCAGGTTCCGTCGTTTTTTCACTATGCGAGGAACATGCATACATACAGATTCCTTATTATTTCATTTTTTACTTCCTTGTCCGAAGTAAAAAGGAAGTATTGTAATCACGAAAATTTTCGTGTATCATATTTCAACGAAAATATCCATTTTGACCGCTATCGAATGCAATTTAACGATGATTTTGCGTGACATCTGTACGTAATGGACAGAATAAAGGACACTTCCCCCCCGAAAAAATTATAAAACTGATTTAAAATGGATTCTGAAGAGATTTTTTTCGTGGCATCTGTGCGTACGTACGTACGTATGTATCTCGCATAACTTAGAAAAGAGTAGCCTCAGAATGTTGAAATTTTGTATATATGACTGCTATAACGTGTGGATGTGCGCCTCCTGTTTTATTTGCAATCGGCCACACTTAAAGTATATAAATATATGTATATATATGTTCACTCCGTTACTCGGCTCATTGAACTCAGTTTCTTTATTCTTATATGTTTGTAAATTGCGCATTTTTTGCTTTAAAAATGATTGAATTATGTTGTTCTTACCTTACGGTTAAGGTTTTTATGCCTTTAGTAAATCTGCGTGCAATATTTATAGAATTATCAGCAATTTAAAAGTTGCGTAAGTGCAGCTAAGCCTAATTATTTTTAGCATAGCAGCCATATTTGTTTACATTTGAAGCTTCGAAGTCATGTGGTGTACACATCAGATTTTTTTAATAAACTGTCGGGATAACATTTGGTAGTAACAAATGTAAAGTGGTTCGAACACAAAAGTAATTACGGACAAAAAGTGAGTTTCGAGACTAATAGCACTTTGGTGGTAAAAGTGTTTCTTGCTTTATGGATAGATACCAACAAGATTTATAAGTTCACGTAAACAAAACTTACTGGCAAAGGTACAAAGCAAACTTTCCATTTAAAGAATAACTGATAGTAAATATTTGTCACATTATTTTATCGCATTTATCTTTTTTCAATAAAAACTCACGTCAAATTACAGTGTCCATTGAAATGTTATATACTATACACATCATCTAGTCTTTGTCCTATAAGAATTCATTTTCCTCCAGGATACTAGAAACGTTTTTTCACCTTCGATTCTTAAAACGATATCGATTTTTAAGACATTCCAATTTCGAAACAGTTAAAACGCAGGAAGAAAATGTCGTATCCAGAAAATACGACCAAAATAAAATTAAATTTCCACTTTAAATCAATTACTTAGTCAGAAAACTCAGCATTCCTAGTTTCTAAATCGCTTAAGGCATAAAAAGAAGGAAACAGATACAAAGATATCGATTTTAATCTCGACTACCAAGATACCGACACAGCAGCTCAAAGTTTGATCCCTCAGAAACTGTCAAAGAAGTAATTATAAAACTCATTCTCCACGCTGACACAAGACATACAAGTTCTTGCAAACAACTAACCTCGAAAAACACAATTAATTTTTAATGTCCGCGGTGGAAAAAGCTATTTAACTACAGAAAAAATTATTCTATTGAAACATTTTAATATCCTTCCTCATTTCCAGCTTCTAGAGTTCACGCATTCATCATTCTTCTGCAGGGGGGTCTTTCATATGCCGGCGAAACGAAACTAGATGTTTGATGAAATGTTTAAAAATTAACTTCTGTTGCTGCAAACTAAATTATTCGCTCCGTGAAAATTATTCTCTTGCTTATTTAAAAAAGTAATAATATAATACAGAAGCTTTTTTTAAAACAAAAACTCTGACATTTCAGTAAAGCAATAAACGCATATCTCTGGCAAACAAAGATTAAATTTATTGGTATTTTCTGCGTGCAAGTGTGTAACATACAATTAAGTGATATTGCTTTGGGTTATCTTTTCAGGTAATGTTTCTTTGCGATAACTGAAATGTAATTTTAATTGTGAGGGAACGCTAGGGTTTAGGGCATTTTGGAGGACGTTTTGATTGCTGATCCTTACTCTATACTTCTTATTACAGAATTTCGACTAAACTTACCATGCAATCCCTGCTGCTACTATCTTTTAACTTTCCAGCGCATTCGTTGCTTTCCCTATTTTCTAAACAAAAATATTATAAACATATATTATTTCTGCTTAGGATCGTCTTTGCGTCCATCACAATATATTTGTTTTAATGTTTTTTTTAAATTTTATACATTTTTATAAGACCTGAGGAAATATTTGAAGCTTTATGACACAAAAAATATTTCTAGATAGGTTAAGGAACTTTCTGCCATTTTGGTTTATGAAAATTTCACAGGAAGGCTTTAATCTCAGCACCTGGGAAAAATCTGTAAGTATTCGGAAATGTAATTTCATAACTCAATTGACTTGAATGTTTTAATATTTTGTTATATGCACACGTATTGATACAATAGTTAAAAGTTACCTCATAATATTTACACTAGCAGAATAACATCTGAATAACAACAGAATAACATATTTCTGTAGATTTGTTTTCTATAAAGTGATGTCACAGTGTAATAGAAAAATTGTTAACCTAAAGTGAATTCAATTAGAAACATCTGCCGTTATGAAAGGTTATATCAATTTGAGGTTAACAGAGATAATGAAGTAAGTAAACGACACTATAAACTGATGCTGTTAATAATCTCTTTAAATCAATTTTACAGTGCTTAGGTTGTATATGAAATCCTTAATTCTTAATTATAGTTCTACAAGAAGTTTCTCAAGATAGAAAGCATTTTTTTAAACTGTAAAGCTTAAGTTTAAACCATTGCAGCTCAAATCCTTTAAGGTATCCGACTGCGTTCGACACGCAAATTTTGGAAAAAAAATTATTGTGTTATTTAGTAGAATATTATTAATACGATAGAAAAAGGTGATAACCCAAGATGTACACCAACAGCTAGAAACAATCAACTAGATATGAAAGACATGCATTATACAATGGGTACCTGCACATGTTGGAATCGATGGAAACGAGACAGCCGATGAACTGGCTAAAAAAGGCAAGAAATTTCAGATGCTAATGCCATTGCCAGATATAGACTCAAAGAGAAATCTACACTCACGTTTGTGAAAATTGCAACACCAAGAAGGAATCGTCATAATTGAATGCAATTTAATACACAGTTGAGTGGTAGTGGTACAAATAAATGATTAAATGTTCAAAGCAAACAAACAAGAACAAGAGATCAGAATCAGTATTTTGTGTGGCCACCACGCGCCGCAATAAGTGCTGCTACACGACGTGGCATGGAGTCAAACAAAGTTTGAATGTCTGACTGAGGAAGAGCATTCCATATCGTTTGTACGCGTACCCAAAGTTCGTCTGCAGACGCAACAGGACGAGGATCACGAGCAAGACGCCGACCAATGACATCCCACACATGTTCAATTGGCGACATATCCGGGGAACACGCAGGCCAAGGAAGAAGCTGTACCTGCTGCGCTGCAAAGAAGGATTTAACAATCCGAGCAGTATGAGGGCGGGCATTGTCCTGTTGAAATACAGCGCCTGGCAAGCTTTGAAGGAAGGGAACAGCTTCGGGCTGTAGAACTTCACGGATATACCGGTTGCTGTTCAGATTGCCCACAATTCGTAGCAATTGAGATCGTCTATGATATGCTATGGCGCCCCAGACCATAACTCCGGGTGTTCGTCCACTGTGGCGTTCGATAATGCACTCCGGAAGGTGGCGTTCACCGGCATAGCGTCTGACACGAATGCGGCCATCATGGTACCACAAATTAAAGCGGGATTCGTCAGAAAACACGACATGCTGCCAATCAGCACGCCAGTCTCTATGCTGATTGGCCCATTGTAGCCGCAGGCGGCGATGGTCGTGCGTTAGGGGGATCCTGTATAAAGGAGTCCGTGCGCGCAGTCCACACTGCAGCAGACGTCTACGAATTGATGAAGCACACAATGAAACACCTGTAGCTATTGACCACAGTGCTGCCAATTGTCTAGAGGAAGCTGTACGGTCCGTCCGCGCCATGCGGACCAGGTGTCTATCATCGCGAGCTGACGTCACATTTCGGGGTCCACTCCCGGATTTCCGAGTTGTCCGACACTCGTCCGTCCACTGCTTCCAAACGCGCATCACTGTGCTGCTGTTACGCTGCACACGAGAGGCTACTGCACGATACGACAATCCAGCTTCACGAAGGCCGATGATTCTCCCTCGTTCAAACTCTGTAAGTTGTTCAAATCTCGCTCTCTTTCGTCGACGAGGCATAAGTACAGATTGAGTTAACGTTTACCACTAGCAGATAACCATACACGCCTCGCTACAGCCGTCTATTTATTCGGATCCATCAGCCGTTCAGAGGGCGCTGTTCAGTATACGCATGCGCTACGGATTTGCAATTCTAATCATTTGCATATCATGCGCTACTTTGCATTTCCTGCAAATTTCAGCTCACTCGCGTAAGTCCTTCATGGTGTTGCAATTTTCACAAACGTGAGTGTATTAAGAAAAACCATCAGATGCGTGAGATTGATGCAAACACAGAAATCACAAAGAGCATTACTAGACTGAGAACTCTCCATTTTAGAGGAATGAAAATTAATGAAGATGGTAGATTATATAGATCTTGTTAAAAACTGCTCCGAAATGAAACTTTCTCCAGAACACGTCTTCACCTGTCCGGTCTCTGCAAAGATTGGAGGAATTTCCTTTCCAGGGAACAGCTGTATAGTGAAAAGATTGTGGAACTGGCAAAAGCAGTGATTTCCACGCATGGAACCATTTAACTTCTCAAAGGGCATGACACCAACCAACCAACCAGGCGATAAACGGATTATCAAAATATAATTTTTGATTTTTTCTTAAATTTTGGTTTTAAATTTCAGGATTACTAGATATGTTCCCACAAATATATTTATCAATATTTTACTTTTACATTTGTCACTTATATCTATTAAGTAATTAAGTGGAGTAAAATCTAAGTGATGAAGTAAAATGTCTATAAAATATACTCGTTTGAGTACATGCACTAGCTACATTTTGAGAAATTTCTCTCTTTTCTTTTTAAAAAAAATTAGATGTGTACATTAACATAAACTTTTAGGCCATTTAATTCACAATATCTCATAGAATATTTGTGAAAAGTTTCATAAAAGTATTATGGTAGTATTTTAAATTAAAGTTTTTTTTTTGTTCAGAAAATTTTCAGATTTTTCAAAAAATGTATTTAATGTAATGTGAACATAAACAGAAGGAAAAGAAAATGTTTCCAAGCATGAAAATTAAATTTCAAAGCTAATTGTTCCAGAGCACTTAATAACAAATAGAAAGATTCAAAATAATCTTTTGACCATAATCAAATGTGTTCAAATGAAAAATTCTCATTTTAAAGTTATTTAACGTAGTCTGTCTACCTTTACTAATCAGCTTCCTGGTATTTGAATAGAAAATTCCATTTCACGGCGTAGAACAAAAACAGCCATAATTCTGCTTCTAATGACCGGAGAGACAAAATAAAAGTAGTTTGGGGAAGATCAATGCATAAGCTTTAAAATAAAGTAATAAAGTTGTTTGAAAAATTTCATCAAAATTGACAATTAGAACCTTAATACCTTAATGTTGCAAGCTTCCATTTTCCCATACTTTTTCAGCGTGCTGAGAAGTAAAAAATATATGGTGGAAGTCTTCAAAAAATAAAAATAACATCGATAAATAGCATAACATTTAATCTACATTCTCTAGTTAAATATTTCTAAACTCTGAAAGTTAGCTGTGATTTAATAAGTAGATGAAAATCTTTTAATGTTAAATCTGTACACGTTTCTCAGGATTATGATACAGTGGATATAGTGTTGTAACAAATTAAAAGCATCCCTCTAGTATGATCTCTGATGCAACGGTCAGCATACTCAGAGGTGGCGATTCCCACTTCGGATGAAAGCAAAGTTAATTTTCAAGTATTTCTTACTCCTAAACTTATACTCCTTTTTCTCTATTACATCATGAAATAATATTGGTCTTTAAGACATTTATTTAACAACGAATGGAATTTTTTTCTCTACTTTTCTTTTAAGTGTAAATATATTTTCTGTCTACAAACCTATTACCACCACAACTATTTTAAGAAACTTTCTTCACTTGCAAAAACTACCTCTGAAAGTTTTCTCCTCTTTTCTCTTTAAACGTTTTCTGTCACAGATTGATAAATAAATCCATACTACTTCTAGTGCAATTCTAACTCTATTTTTTTCTTCATCCATCACCAACTGAAAATGGTAATGATGCCTGAAATGGTCTTTCTCTGAGGACGAAATTTTTCTAACAGGTGATGGATTCTCATTTCAAAGCCAAGATCTTAAGCAATTTACTTTGAACATAATTATCTGATATGTTATTAATTTATTTTCCACCTGTCTCTAAAAGCCATTTTGTTAAAGTCTGAACAAAATGACCATTAAATGGAAAATTAAGAACCATTGGATAAATGTTTTGACAGTTTGATGAATATTATCTCCAATGAAATATTCTAGTTATCAGTATTTTCGAAGATCGCAAATCATATTGTTTTGCTTCACGATCGTTTTAGGGGGTTGGGGAGAAAAGTCTTCTTAATAGAGTAGAAATATCAAAGATAAAAGAGCTACAATGCAGATTTTACGCCATACACAGATGGAGGAAGCACTGTTGTCATCAATGTAGAATTTTCTTTCCATCGCAGCATTAGATTTATCATTCATCTCGACAGATCCCGACAGATTTCCGGATAATTGTAACATTCCAAATCACAGCAATAATTTTAACAATCAAACTCTTGGAAAACTGTGCCATTCTGTCTTATGATATCGCCTGAACGGTTATCTTCATTTCTGGACCTAACCTCACAAGTTCTTATCGTCCCCTGAAGTATTCCTCTAATTCCCCCCTCCCCCTTTGGATTGCACTCCTGAGTCCATCCGCAAGGCTTACGTCTGATGACTTTCATTTTCCTTCAGATGAAGAAATCACAAATTGTGAGATTTGGTGAGCGGGCTAAACCGACATCATCTAGACCAGAGTTTCTTAACCTATGCGTCGCGACTCCCAAATGGGCTCCCAAAGCAAAAAAAATTGGGGTCACGAAAATTTAATTCAGACAATGAGAGATTCAATCAGTTTAAACAAATATTAATTATCTCTTCATTATCATGAATACTATATCACACGTTTTACACAATGCAACTATAAAGTTAAAATACCGGCTAAGTTGGGCTGTAAATTATATTTACATATTGAAAAATACAACCAAGCGCATCATAATAACGGTATCGCATGTTAATTTCAGCATGTATGTTATTTCATAATCAAAATATGCAGCAAACCCACCTTTATTCCCATCCTGTGACGAGTAGGACGAGAATAAGGTGAATGCCATTGCGAGTAACGTAGAAGTTCACAGAAGGCGAAAAATTAATGCAATAAGAAAAGCACTCCGTTTCCATTCGTTTCTGTTTCATCGCAGTAACTGCGTACATCACAAGAACAAAACGTTATTGAATTTTCCTGTTTCATTCGTCTAAAGTAGTATTTGTTTGAATAACTGCTATGACAAATGTTATTTTATTTATATTTTAGGATAAGATGCGAAAAAGAAAATATGATGAGAAATTTCTCTAATTTGGCTTTGGTTTCAACAACTGTGATGTTAATGAACAATCTCTGTTTAATTTGCAAAACGATTTTGCTATGGAGTGCATGAAACCATCCAAATTAAAAAGGCATTTTGAATCCAAACATGCTTTCGACATCGGTAAATAAAACAGTACTTTGAACGAATGTTTAAACCTTCAAGAAAAACAATATTTTCATAAATTTATAAATCTCACTAAAATTCGCGAAGTTTTGCATCTGACTGATAAAAATAAAAAGCCATTGGAAAAAACTCTTTCATTACCCTATGCTACTAATAAAATAGAAGAAATATTTCACAAAAGTAAATATGGCCATGCCACCCAACCAAGATACTGGTTAGTGACTCTGACTACCGTACCGAAGGACCCGGGTTCAAATCCCCGAGAAGGCATGGACGTTTGTAAATGTATAGAGTCTGTGCGGCATGTGGGCACTTAAAATTTGCGACGGCCCGAAAGTCCTCTCAAGAGGTTAGTTGTAAGGAAACATGCGGAACTGAGTAAAGTCACACTGGCCCCTCTATGGTGTTCAAGGCTTTTGCCAACGACAGGCGCAATCCTGACTCCTTGCCACGATGAATTTCGTGGACTTGCTCTGATTTCGGGCAAGCGAGAGTAGTCACAATAACAACAATAAATATGGCCATGAAATTGGAAAATTTCTTTCCTCCCAAAAGTTCCTGAAATTAGCAATGAGCAGCTCAGGAACTCATTATTACTTTAAAAGAGCCCAAAATTTACAATTCAATTGGATGAAACAATTGATATTTCAGAAATAGCTCAGTTTTTAGTATACGTCATATATATTTGTCATATATATATATATGACAAAATATATTAGTAGAAAGATAATCATTTAGAAAACATCGATCAAGAACTATTTTGCCGTCCTTTGAAAGAATAAAGAAGAGGGAAGACATGCATAAAAATTGAAGGCCCTTGCAGTAAGACAAATTAGAAACGGAATTGAACGATGTACTTCAAAATGCTGACAAAATTATAAACTTTATTAAAAGCTGTTTCTTTAACAAGCGTTTATTAGCAACTCTCTTTAAAGTCATGAAATTCGAATATTATGTTATTATACAACACTTATGCAATTTATACTGTTGTCTGAACGCAGCTTGAGAAACAACGCCTTGCATAACAAAAGCCATTGAGGAAAACTATAGTAAAAACTATATAAAAAAGTTTTCAAATGTTTACGCATGAAATATTGCACACTAAAATATAAAAGTGGCCCTTAGAGAGAAACTGTTTTCCCCAAGATTCCCCAAGATGAAAAAAATGTTTTGTTAGCATATCCCCAAGATGCATTATAATTGCAAGTAATCGTCGATTACTTTTAAGAACTGACAACCCAGGAACTCAACTTTGTAAAGGTTATAGAGGAAGGCGGATATGCTGAACACGCACGGCTCACTGGCTAGTTATGCGTATTTGAATAATTATTTTAATTCTAACTATTTTGTAATTTTTGTGTAGTAATATTTTTAAACTTTTTTGATACCTTTCCTGAACTCCTCAACTTCCCCTCGCATTTCCTCGCCAGGATGCAAATTTAAGGTTAAGTGAAGTGAGTATTTAAACGGGTGAATCTCTGAGTTTACTCACAGCGTGTTTTCGCTAGCCAACACACGTTTCGTTGCTGTTATGCTGGTATGCCTCTTGGCCATTTCGGGTAGTTGTCACGCCTGTTAGGTTTTTTTGATTTAACCTAAGTTAGTCGTAACTTAACGTGCTAATCCAGCACTATTCTAATTAGACTTTGAATGGATTTATATTTTACGTTTAAGTTTCATCGCAAGCTGACGGTGTTATAGTAAAGCACGAAGTACTTGCCCTTTTGTTTTTACTTAGGCTTAATAAAGTGTTATTTTCACCTTTTTTCAGTGCTGCTATCATTTCACGCCTGTGCGAGAATTCGCCAGGTTCATTAGTAAGATCTAGCTTAGTTTATATTTCCCAAGAAGGCTAGATCTTATAATGCGCAACACTATAAAAATCTAATGAAAACGAATAAAACAATACAAAAATATGTTTTTAATTTTTGTTTTTAATTTAATTTAATTTTAAAAATATGTTTTTAATTTGAGTTAAGCCCTCTTAATACCCTACCATATTTATATTTTGAAAGCTGTGAGTAGCAAATATTTAAGCACTGTCATAAAAAAGAAAATCAGATATTTTTATTTAAAAAAATTATCATTTATCCAGTTACTCAGTCAGTTTCTTGTATTATGCAATTTACATAAAAATTACATGGTTGGCATGGGTTACCCTTTGCAGATGGGTTTCTAAGAAGTATTACATGTTTCCTCGGAGTTTATTTTTAAAATTATCACAAAATGTTTTGGTATATGCCGCTGTAACATCAAAAGATCAAAGCAAGTTATAAAATATGATAATCTATTCATTATACTCACGTTTTCGACATAAAATTTCTAACGAATATTTTTGCACTTGACTGGATTATATCAGCACTTAATCTGTTGCTATTACTATCATTAATAAACTGTTAAAATTAACAGGATTAACTGTAGAAAAAAAATTGAAAAAGCGAGAAATAGTGCGAAAAAAACAAGTATTTTATCTTCGCAAAATTGAAACGCTGCATTTTTAATTAGGAAATGTAATATTAAATGGAAGTAATATTAAATGGAAAACTAACTGTTACATTTCTCTTTAGAGAGAAATTCCTACTTAACGCAAACATACACTACTCTCAATTAATTATTAGTAAAAATCTAGCTTGGAAAGACCATACTAATTACATTACTGTAAAAGCACTTAAGATTTTCATGTAGCAGACACCGTATAATTGAAAAAGATTCCAAACTGGATTTAAATCGTAGAAGTCGTATTTTTAATGGAATGCGAGTTTCATCACTTTTCGAGATTTTTCTTTCTAATCAATTGAGATAACACTAGATTTAAATATATTTCAAATCAAGTTACGAATTCATGATAAAAGGGAATAAAATATTAAAATAACTAAAAAATAAAATAATACTTTCCTCAGCTATATATACATTGTCAACTGTCATTTTACTTTACGGCGTAGAATAATTCATACAGTGAACCAAAGAATAGGTAATTAAATTTGAAATGCGAAATAAGACATATTTGG
This sequence comes from Stegodyphus mimosarum, assembly GCA_000611955.2. Taxonomy (NCBI): domain Eukaryota; kingdom Metazoa; phylum Arthropoda; class Arachnida; order Araneae; family Eresidae; genus Stegodyphus; species Stegodyphus mimosarum. The sequence continues at coordinate 73,551 of KK118338.1, read as the reverse complement.
AAATATGCATATATATATGTAACATAAAAAATCTATAACTTTATATTAGCAGTAGTCCCTTAATTCTTCTTTTTAATTTGAAAACGCGTCATATCTGGAAATTAATTCTGTAACTATCCGCATTGCACATAATTCATTGGCCAATCAGATTAATGCAAAATTTCTAATATAAATAGCAACTAACTGCGTTTTCACCATCTTTTGCAGCATATGACAATATCATAGATACCTTAGTATTTAGAGAAAGCTGCGGAGTCATCAGGTTTTGTAAAGAACAAGTAAATTACAAATGTCTTAATAATGGTAAAAAGCATAATTTCAGTAAAATATTTCAAATGATGCTACATAGAACGAAAATTTCGAAATTTTTTATCTTTATGAATGATGTATTCAAAATTTTTATATTTTAAAAAGCCTTATGTAAAATATCATTATGGAGATTTAAAAAATTAAATTATGGTAATTTTTAATTCCAAATTTGATTCTCTTAGCCCAAAGGAGCGTCAGCTCAGAAGGGCTATTAATTTCGCTTTGGCATTTTGCGTCGATTCACTATAAATGTAGGTATCACTTTTCAAACTGTTGCCACTAAATATTATCGCCCTGTGTTATATTTAAAGAAATTCAATAATGAAGAATCTGCATAAATGTATGTATGCTTCTCGCATTGTTATAAAACAACGGTACCTAAGGCCATCCAATTTTGAATAACGTAATCCTCATCCTAATATGGGCATCTGAAAGCTCAAATTTGGAATTTGTTTTATTATTGATTTCTTAATTTGAAACACTTTAAAGAATTTTTGATTAAGAAACTCAACGATTTCAAAGAATTTTATGGTTTAAGTGCGAAAAACATGATATTTAATAAATAAAGGTAATACATAAAACGTTAAAAAACACCCTTTTGGGCGTAATGTAAAATCTAAAAAAGATTTCAGACTTTTTTTTTTTTTGTCACTGCGTTCGTCATTTTATTTTAATCTGACATTTTATTTTAATCTGGCATTTGGCATTTTATTTTAATCTGGCTTATTTTTGTCTTAAAAATTTTCTCTAAATTATTACTGTAGAGCAACGTTAACTTCTTTTTCCAAATTTCTTAGACATAACTTGATCATACAAGTTATTCGTCTAACTTAAATTTTAAATTTTGTGTCTTCAATTTTTTTTATTTCACGTGTAATTTGAGAGGAATTTTATGGCTATAAGAATAAATTAAAACTTTGGTTTTTCATACAATACTAAAAGCCAGTTACTTTGATAAAGAATGGGGCATTTTAGATCTTTTGTATTTAAGCATCCCACATCCAACGGCAAGTTTTCACGCTGATTCGCTTGTTAAGACCGCCCATTTCATTAAAAATTTATTTTATTCTATTTTATTTGTTCATTTTATTTCTTAATTCTTACATTGCCCTACAGAAGAATGGCTGTTATTTTATAATAGGGCAGGGGCTCCGCCTAAGTCAAACGGCATTGTAAAGAGGGCATAAATCCTTGATTTCGTAATGAATGCGATTTTGGGTAAGTTTACCAGTTTTACACATATCTGACAATATCCAGTGTTACAACTTTAGGCCGTTTTCCCTAACGAGGGATTTTATCTTTCTCCTTCCCTCCCGATGGGGTAAAAGACAGTTTAGTTACGTAATGTTTCTGATGCCGTGATGGTGGTTGTGTTCCATCACGATGACATATCTTATAAGCTCTGTTTGTTAATTTGTTTATTATTGTGTTAGTTAATAAAATAGAAAAGGAATAATTGATTGATCAATGGAATAACTATGGAACATGGACATAAGTTTACACATTATTGGTGACGCTCCGGACGCGATGTATACAGTTCTGAGCTGGCGAGTAATGGAATATTGGGATTCTGATGCGACTACTTTGATTGAGGTAAGTCCCTCATTTAATTTAGTCTAGATAAATTATTGATTTTAAACTAAGAATAAGATACTGAATTACTGAATTAAGGGGAATATGGATATAGAAAGAATAAAAACGAAAAGAACAAAGGTCAGAACATTGTTCTCAAAACTCGTGACTAAAATCGAAACTGTAATTGACCGTCAGTTAAGCGTAGAGTTTACTATAGAAAATAAAATTGATGAGTTACATGATATGAAAAATCAACTCCTTGATAAAAGACAAGAATTGAACAAATTAGATGAGGATATTGAAGGGGTTATTGACATTAAAGAATTAGATAAGGAACTCACCGCTAATGAAAAGTATAAAGAAACGGGCATTACTTTGAAAACGAAAATAGATAGATGCATTATTTCTCTAGAAAAACAGTTAAATCTGGTAAAACAAAATGACCTGCTCCATAATGTCGAGTCGAATCGTACAAGTGAAAATCGCGTTAAAAACGAAAACTCCTTGGTAAAACTTCCTAGGATAAATATTTCCACATTTAGTGGAGATTGTAACGATTGGTTAGATTTTTGGAATTCTTATGAAGTTACGATACACTCCAACGATTCTCTTAGCAATATTGAAAAGTTTGCATATTTAAAAACTTATTTAAATGGAACTGCTTTAGCTGCTGTGTCAGGGTTTGCTATAACTGAGAAGAACTATGACTCTTGTATTTCATTGCTAAAAGAGCGTTTCGGGAGAACAGATTTAATTATTTCTTGCCATATGAATAAATTGTTATTAGTAGATTCCGTTAAAACTGTACATAATGTAGCTGCTTTAAGAAAAATGTATGACGCTATTGAAATACAAGTTAGATCTCTGGAATCCTTAGGTGTGGCTGCTGGTACGTACAGCAGTCTCCTCGCACCGATAATTTTACAAAAACTTCCCGAAGAATTAAATTTGTTATATAATAGGCAACGCAAAACAAAGGAATTATTTGATGTTAAGGATTTGATAGAATTTTTACGAAAAGAAATTGAATGTCGTGAAACATCACTTTTGCTAGGAAATCAGAGAAACACTGTTTCTGAAAACGTAATCCGTAAGCCGGTAAATAATTATAATTATTCAAAATCTAAATACCCATATTCTCCTAAAAGAAATGTTTCTACTACTTCGGCACTTATTTCAACTGTTGAAAATCGAAACTGCATTTTTTGTTCAAAATTGCACCAAAACCAAAATTGTCCTTTAAGTGTTAGTGAAAGGAAAAAATCGTTATTAAGTCAAGGAAGATGTTTTATTTGTATGGGCAAAAGACACATCTCAAAGAACTGCTTTAAAAAGAATAATCAGCAATGTAAAATTTGCACCAATTCACAACCCCATAATTATTTAATTTGTGAAAAACAGAAATTAAAGCCTAATTCTTCTCTCGATCAAAATTCTACATCTGAAACTCTTTCCGAAAATACCCATTCACTATCCCTACTTTGTAATGAAAATAAAATAGAAGAAAATAATTCGGAATCAACAGCTTATTTGCAAACTTTCACTGCTGTCACAAATTCCAGACTGAATGGGGGTAAAGTTCAGATACATTGTCTGATTGATGGAGGCGCCACTCGAACTTTCGTCAGGCGCGATGTAGTCGAAATGTTATGTCTACCGGTGCTGAAACAGGAAACGCTTCTAATTTATGCGTTTGGAAATAAAACATCAGAAAAGCAGATTTATGATGTAGTGGAGATTGAACTGCAGAACATTTCCGAAGCTCATAAAACTATTAAAGTCAGGGCGATCGTAATTGATTACATTACGAAGGGTCAGATTCAGGTGCCTTCAAAATGGATTAGAAAATTAGCGCATCAAAAGCAAATAAAACTAGCTGACGTTGGAAACTCAACAGAAATACATCTCTTAATTGGCTCAGACTTTATTTGGGAAGTGTTAAAGGAAAGAAATGTTAAGATAAGCAAACGATTAATGGCAACTGACAGTATTTTTGGATATGTTATCCAGGGTACGGAGAGTGAATTTAATTGTGAAAAGGTACACGTTTCCCATTTAAGTGTTTTAAGGGAAGAAATAAATGACAGGGTTAAATGTCTATGGGATTTGGAAGCAATTGGAATTTCAGAACCGGAAATATCACAACCAGATAGGGAGATCGTAGAAACGTTTGAACAAAACATTAAATATAAGAATGGTAGATACGAAACTCGATTATTATGGAGACAGGATCATGATAAATTAAGTAATAATTATGATGTAGCAAAAAGACGTTTGTTCGGCTTAAATAATACATTCAGGCGAAATAAGAGATTATATTTAAGATATAAGGATATTCTAAAAGAGCAATTAAATGACAACATTATCGAAGAGGTTGGGCAAAATTCGGGTAATAAAAGCGAAGGATATTTTATGCCACACCATGGTGTAGTTAGGGAAATAAAGGAAACTACTAAAGTTAGAATTTGTTATGATGCCTCCTCTAAGGCAAAAAATGAGCTTTCTCTTAATGAGTGTTTAGATAGTGGTCCCAATCTCAACCCCGACTTACTTAGAATTATCTTGAGGTTTCGATCTCACCCCATAGCATTTTGCGCAGACATTCAGAGAGCATTTTTAGAAATTAGCATAGCGGAGGAAGACCGTAAATTTTTGCAATTTTTGTGGGGAAAAGAATGTGGGACTGATCTCGATTTGAGTGACTGTCGCATCAGGGTCTTAAGAATGAAACGTGTCCCCTTTGGGGTAAAATGCAGCCCATTCCTGTTGGCTGCAACCATAAAATTTCACATAAAAAATTATGAAGATACACATAAAAGTGCTTGTGGTGTGTTACGAGATCTTTACGTGGACGATCTAATCAACGGCGCGGAAACTATTGAAGATGCGGCCTCTATTTCTTGCGACGCCACTAAAATCATGAGAGACGCGAGCATGAACTTACGTCAATGGGTTACTAATTCCCCAGAATTGCGCGAAATTTGGAACTCTCGAAGCCTTGAATGTCGCAAAATACCTAATGAAGAAGACGTACCATTAAAGGTGCTTGGACTGGTTTGGGATAATGATCAAGACATCTTAAAAGTTGCGTTGAATAATCTTGAACAAAGCAAAGGAACTGTTCCGACCAAAAGAACAATCCTAAGTACGTGTGGTATGATCTTCGATCCACTGGGCCTTTTAGCTCCCTTCATAATAAAAATGAAACTTTTGATGCAGGAGTTATGGGCAAAGGGAATTTCTTGGGATGAACCTCTTTCACAAGAGTTCAATGAAAGATTTGAAGAATGGGTATCTGAAGCCAATTACATTCAAGGTGTTATAATACCTAGACAGTACTGTCATGGAATGATTTCCGAAATGGAGTTACATCTATTTTCGGATGCGAGCCCGAAAGTGTACGGAGCTGTGGCTTATTTTAGAATAAAACGTGGAGATGATGTTAAAACTAGTTTTGTAATAGCCAAATCGCGTTTAGCTCCTCTAAAAGAAATTAGTTTACCCAGACTAGAGCTGCTTGGAACACTGATAGCAGCTAGACTATGTTCGTATCTAACTAAGACTTTCCCGATGATAAAAGAAAATAATATTTTTTTGTGGACGGATTCTAATATTTGTCTACATTGGATCAAAGGATTCGCTAAGGACTGGAAACCTTTTATAAAGAATAGGGTTTCCGAAATCAAAGAAAAAACCAATCCTATGAACTGGCATCACTGTAGCGGGAAAACAAACCCAGCGGACAAACTGACCAGAGGGATGAACATCAGCACATTAATAAATGATAAAGCTTGGATTTCGGATCCATCTTGGTTAATGGAAAATGAGATTACAGTGAGTAACGATAAGGGAGAATTCGACATAGAAGAAGTTCAAATAGAAAAGTTGAAAACCTCTGTCCTCTTGCAGACATGCGAAAAACCGATGGTACCTATTTTTGATTTAACAATTTAAGAAAAGTAGTGAGAATTACGGCATATGTTCTTAGATTCGTGAACAACTGCAAATCTAGTAAGTGTAATTCAGAAAAGAGATCAGGTATTCTAAGCACCGAAGAGCTAATAAATGCTGAAAAATATTGGGTGTATATAACACAGCAATTAGAATTCGAAAAGGAATATAGTCAATTGAAAAGAAAGATAACCATCAGTCCTGAATCAAAAATTTTCAACTTAAACCCAAGTCTAGATGCTGATGGACTTATTTGCCTTGGAGGCAGATTGCAGAATTCCAGATTCCAGTTCTACGAAAAACACCCAATGATTTTACCGTTTAAATCTAAATTCACCGATCTTGTGATTATGAATGAACACGAAAATTTGTTCCATTCTGGAGTCTCTGATACTCTTACCCAGCTGAGGGAAAGGTATTGGATTCTTCGTGGCAGACAAGCCGTAAAGACTTGCCTCAACAAGTGCTACGTATGTAGACGGTACAAAGCCAAAAGGGGCATTCAAATAACTGCTCCGCTTCCGATTGACAGAATTGATGAAGGGAACCCATTTGAAATCGTAGGTGTGGACTTTGCCGGGCCTCTGTATACCAAGGATAAAGACAAAGTGTATATCGCCTTGTTTACTTGCGCGGTTACGCGCGCACTCCATCTAGAGGCAGTATCCAGCTTGA
>KK118338.1:30835-66085 GCA_000611955.2 Stegodyphus mimosarum | reverse complement strand
GATGATGAATATCTTCATCGGGGCGGGAGGATGTTACAACTTTAGGCCGTTTTCCCTAACGAGGGATTTTATCTTTCTCCTTCCCTCCCGATGGGGTAAAAGACAGTTTAGTTACGTAATGTTTCTGATGCCGTGATGGTGGTTGTGTTCCATCACGATGACATATCTTATAAGCTCTGTTTGTTAATTTGTTTATTATTGTGTTAGTTAATAAAATAGAAAAGGAATAATTGATTGATCAATGGAATAACTATGGAACATGGACATAAGTTTACACATCCAGACTGAAGTCAAGCATCGTCACGTATTTTGCAGATTTAATTTTTCGGATTATTTTCTCAGTTATTAGTAAGGGATACATCGGATCTTTTTCCTGCTATTTAGTATTCTGTAGACAACAGCGAAATGCCATGGTTTAAAATTCGGTGGTGGACACCGAAAATTATGTTTCAAGTGTTTAAAACTGCCGTTTTAAAGACGTTCCCTGTGGTGAAAGACAGAGTGAAATTAGAATCCGAACATTTTTAATAAAATCAGACTAAGGTGGAGAAACTGACAGATTTCATTTTAAGAAAAGTCCAGGTTGCAGATTTGTTGTATGAAGAAAAAAAACCTGATGCAGAAATTATTCAGATAAAATTACACACCTTGTTGCCTCAGATTTAGGACTTTTTGGAGCGAGGAAACCCAGTCACTCTAGCACAATTGTTTGAATTAGCGGTGATATTTGAAAGCAGGCCAGTCTGAGTCTACGCGTATGTGGGGATATGAGAAAAGATTTAGCGGAAATGTTCGGAACCCAGTAGCCAAAGGAGTGCCAGGGTTTGAAAAAGGGCTAGCCTCGGAACTAATTGCAAAGGGATTGTAATTTTGTTTTTCTGCACTTCAGTAATATTCCTTTTTATGATTTGTTCTTTAACTTTGTCGGCGATAAAGTTTTGTTCTACATGAGAGTCAAATCCTGTTTTATTCGAGTGACTGACCACATGTATCAACCCTGGAGTAACATCAAATAAGTCTAAAAATTTCTTAGCAGCTGCTTCTACTTCGTTTTTTCTTCCGAATTCAGTTCCTTCATGTTCAAGACTGGCGGCTGTAGTTCTTCTTCCACCAGCTTGCTCATATCAGACTGTATCGTAGCTTCCTGAAAATTTATTTTTGCGCCAGCAGATTTTAAAAGTCTAACACCAGAATTACATTTGCTGTAAGGTTTTTACGCAAAAAACACCACCCTCTTGCACTCATTTTAAACATCGGCATTTAAAGTCACGCTGCTTACGCATTCATAACCACTGTCACCTTTGTTCAGGCCATATTCAAACAATCTATACCTCCTAAAATTTGTCAGCTAAAAACTGCCTTGCGCTCCCGTATCCAATAACGCATCTGAAGGTATGCCATTTAATACAATTTCAGTCACTAGGAGGGGCAAATTTTTAATTAGCACCGTATTTAATGGAATATGAGAGGCCTTTTCTTCTTCCTGAAGTGATTGCCCTCTCTGTACCACAGCGTCTCTACCTAATTTAAAGGTTTCTTACCTTCCACCATTTTCCTCACTTGAGATTTGCTTTGGCGATCACCATTAAAGGAAGAAAAATTCTGCCGACTTTGGAACCACCTTATGCCGTCAAACCCTGGCCATCCTTTGGCTGCTGGGTTCCGAAAATTTCCGCTAAATCTTTTCTGATTTCCCCACGTATGCGTACTTGCTCAGACTCGCCTGCTTTCAAATATCACCGCTAATTCAAACAATTCTTCTAGTGTACCAAGATTTCCTCGCTCCAAAAAGTCCTAAATCTGAAGCAACAAGGTGTATAATTTTATCTGAATAATTTCTGTATCAGGTCTTTTTCTCCATACAACAAATCTGCAACCTGGACTTTTCTTAGAATGAAATGTCAGTTCCTCCACCTTAGTCTGATTTTACCAAAAATGTTCGGATTCTAATTTCACTCTATCTTTCACCACAGAGAACGTCTTTAAAAGGGCAGTTTTAAACAATCGAAACATAATTTTCGCTTCCTTGTTCATTCACCTAATAAAAATGTCCTAATGCTTCGTACCAGCTCAAGATCGGTCCTCGAAGCGCAGCGGTTGTTGCAGTGACTTTCTCCAACTCTCCAACAGTATGTAACATAAAGTGAGTTTTTAAATTTCCCAAAAAGGTCCACATGGAAGTTCTATCATTGAACGTGGTTGAAGGCTTCATTGACGGACTTTCTGCTGCAGGAGAGACTTGGAGACTTGGTGAGGAAGAGCGAGCTAAAAGCGGGTTGATCTTGCGAGAGTTCGTAAAAAATTCGGGCGCCAGATGTAGGATTGCTGTTGAATCTGGGAACCAAGTTAGAGTCCTGCAGACAAGACTAATAATGAGTAATCACTACGTCTTAACAACTCACAAAAACTGAGGAAGATTTAAAATAACTTTTGTTTTATTTAGTTCAGACTGAACATAAAAGCAGAACTTGTGCTGCAGACAAAAAGCACCACTTTTGCTATTTAAATTAAACAATAACAGACAATTAAACTCAAAAGCTGATAACATAGTCTAAGACTACACCTTCACTAGAATAAGCTGCCTCAGTTATTTTACCGGAGCATAAGTTTAAAGCATAGGTTATCGAGAATGCCAAAGCCGGAATATCAAACAAAGCTGGCTAAAAATACTAATAAGAGATGTAATTGCCAAAAGCTCTGAAAAAATAAAATTACATTTCTACAAAGCATTCTGAAAGTTCATTTCGGTAGCACAGTGGATTATACCTGATGATTAGCTAATATTCTAGTGTCCCATTTTCTTAATCCTGTCCCATCCTATCACCCTTCAATCCACTATAATCCACAATAATCCACTACATTCCGTCACCTACAAATGTGTCCTTGATTAAGGGGATAAAACCCTCTCTTTCTTCTAGTCATGATGAATTCGGGGATCCGATCAAAATCTCTTCAGATCAGCAGGGTAAGTAATAACAAATATTTGCTTTACGACATAAAACTGCCCATGTTTCTTGTCTGAATATAGTATAAACAAGTTTTTTCAAAAGGCTACATGCAATCATTAAATAACAGCTAAATGTGTGACATCCTAGAAGTTAAGAGGAATACCTCTCATGATACTGAGATAAAATATTGCGGTAGAACCTCAGTTATTCGAAGCGAGTAAAATGGAAGATAAACATTTTGTCAGATAAATTTGACATATTGTTTCGTTAATCGAAAACCGGATTTAGGTGCTAGTCGGATCTTCATGCAGTGCAGGCCTTTATGCAACATGTGAGAACGAACGTTTATGCAATACATGTTCTATTTGAGCAACGCGAAAATTTCACACGATTTAATCTAATTTCTACCTTTTAAATATTTTTTAAATTAATTATAAATAATTTTAATTAACTTTTTTTAAAGTAATAATATAGCGATTACAAAGAGCTATATAGCAATAAGAATGAAAAGATCTAGGCACCAAATATTATCGCCATGCATTATCTTTAAAGAAATAATATAGCCAATATTAAAAAATATGGCAACATTTAACAGTTTTTGTTTAATTACGTGCTCCGCCATTAGGCATTACACGGAATGAAAGGGACGTCCCGTGGAAGATATTTTAAGGAGAACCAGCTCGTGTCCACATTACAGCTGAAGAAAAACAAGGAAACACCCATGCACATTTAACACTTTATCGGAAATTATAAAAATATCCGGTATAAAAGATTTTTAACTTCCACGCGCGAGTTGCTGTTTGGCTAAGCGTAAGATAATTATTATAATTATTTAAAAAATGTATTGATAAACGAACTAGTCAATTTCAAAGCAATAACGCAGTTCTTTATCTCTTTTACTAATTTCCAGCTGGGCTCGTAAAATGACACTACCTGGATTTATTAAAAGCGTTATACATATTTTTCTTTTACACAGTAAATACACTCATGTCCATAAATTAAGGATAATTCGGAGTCACGAGGAAATCAAACTCTAAAATAAATATATCACCTGTAAAATCAATACACACATCTTCAAGAATCATATGCAAATTTCAGGAAGTAACCAGATGATACCGATGGTACGTCACAATGACGAGAGTGTAAGAGAGAGATACATAAGCAATACAGGCAAAGAAGTAAAATTGTTCGCAGCGCTTTATAAGCATTTCAGTGCAATAACCGAATAGTTACGACACAAAGGACGCATTTGGATGATTTTTATGTGGTAGAATTATCGGCCGTCTGGAATGTGGGCGTACCCAACTGGAAGTATCAGACGAACTTGGAATTGCCCAGAGTGTCATCTCCAGGCTTTGGTAACGATTCCAAGATGATGGTAATGTGAGTAGACGTTACAGCCCAGAGTTACAACGCCGAATGAGGACCGGTATTTGGCAGTTAATGCCGAAAGAAACAGGCGGAGCACAGCCTCAGACCTGTCTCGTCAGCTGTCTTCAGCCGACTGGTACGACAATTTCAACGCAGATCGTGTACAGACGCTTAGGGCAGATTGGTCTATATGCTCGTAGACCTGTCAGATGCGTTCCACTTACTGCAACTCACTGTCGCCTGCGTTTAGCCTGGAGTAGAGAGCATGCATTGTGGACACCACAACAGTGGGCTTGTGTGACGTTTTCCGACGAGTCCAGGTTTAGTTTGCAGTCTGATTCTCGCCGGACTTTCATATGGAGAGCTCCAGGTACCTGTTACCACCAAGAAAACATCATTGAACGACATCGTCACGGTGGTGCAGGAGTGCTCGTTTGGGGTTGAATTATTCTGGGTTCCAGAACTGACTTGCATGTTCAAATTGGAACCATGACAAGCGAGATCTATCGGGACGTCATTCTGGAACATAATGTACGTTTGTTTCGGGGCGCCATGGGCGCACAATTTGTGTTTATGGATGACAACGCCCGTCCTCACCGTGCATACATCGTAAGCGAATGCCTTCAATCGGAGGTTTGGCCAGCATGCCGTATGCTGCCGTATGGACTGACCAGCATTCTCACCGGACTTGAATCCAGTAGAGCACGCGTGGGACATGCTTGGCCGATGAGTTGCAGCACGTCAACCTCCTCCTACATGTCTACCGGAACTTCGGACAGCATTGCCTTTTGAGTGGTGTAATATCCAAGATCAGATCGATAATTTGATACTCAGCATGCCTAGGCGTTGTACGGACTGTATTGCATCGTCTGGGAGACATACAATGTATTAACAATCATACCAACCATGTAATATTGGTTTTTTGTAAATATGTTTTTTTTTAATATGCCCCAGGGAGAAAATATCGCTAACTTTTTTAATAATATCAAACATATAGCATCTTTTTTTGCTCTTTACCTTTTGTTTAATAAATAAGCTTTACAAATAAGTCAAATTTGTTTTGCTTGTAACTCTTCCTTTGCCTGATTTTGGCATTATCCTTAATTTATGGACAGGAGTGTATTTTAGGCGGCCGGCCAAGCCAAAGCTAGTTATTTGAAAAGCGGACAAGTCATTTGACACAAAAGAGACGTTCGAGAATAATACCCATTTTAGGCTAAAATATGTATGGTGGCACTTAAGATTGTAAAGAGAATCCAAAAGTTACGCTATTTTTAAAAGCTTTGTGATTTTGGTGTTGAATTTTATGGGACGTAAGATGTTTATTAATAAAATTAAAAAGACAAAAAATTGAGTCACTAGGAGTAAGTCCAAGAGCAGAAATTCACCGGGACTCGAACCACAGACCTCTCGAACACGCGCAGAGCGTGCTGACCACTGCACCACGAAGGCTTGCCAAAAAGGCGGGAATAATCTCATATAACCTTATCGTATCGATTTGGGGGAAAATGTAATTTCGGTTCTTCAGTGTGAAATAAAATTCAACTGTTTCTATATAAAAATGATTTTAATAAATCAAATAGCTACCATTCTGCTCGATGACCTTACCATCTTTCTGGCAACTTTGTGATTCCACGCTTATAGGACTTCTGGTTTTCATCAGCAAAAAACTCAAGCAAGCGCGATTTGAGATCACCTTTATTACTGAAGTTTTTACTATTTAAAAAGATTTGTAAACTTCGAAATAAATGATAATCTACTAAAGATGGGCTAGATGGGGGGATGTGACATCACTTCCCAACTAAGCTCCAATAATATAGTACATGTTGCTAAAAATGCACGAAATGTGTACATGTTGCTAAAAATGTGCGAAACCCCGCACTGTCGTGGTGGAACACGATTCTTTAACGATTTGCAATTTTTTGGCCTTTTTTTATTTGGCAATTTCCTCCAGTTTCATTAGTTGTTGGCAGTAAACATCTGAGTTGATCGTTGGGTTGCTCGGAGGCAGCTTAAAATACACATCATCTCTGTAAATCCCACCCTATAAACAAATGATTTGTTTTTCCTGATGTTTTCAATATGATTTGCGCTGATTCTTCATGTTTGGACAATGATCTTTTCCGATTGTTACTGTAGATGATTGATTTTTCATCCATTTTTCATCACCAGCGATAATTCGTTTCGAAAAAGGGTCGGTGTATTATTTTTGAAATGCGTATCGCAAATTTTGATTTGTTGTGTCAAGGGAAATTATTTCAATTCATGCAGAACTCAAATATCGAGCTTCTTAACATGTCCAAGAAATCACTCAATTGTTGTGTGCGATACATTTAACCTTATTGAGATCTCTCGCACAATTATATGAAGATTCGATGGTGGCTTTAATTTTGTCATTATCAACTACAGAAGGTTGGACAGAACGGTGGTCATTTTCAAGTAACAATCTGCAGAACGAAATTTTTTAAATCAAAATTCTGACACATGTGATCTGTTAAGCAACCAACAAATTTTTTTTTTCCACCCTACCTTAAAAACTGACCATAAACTAATAGTTGTAAACACAAATACATGGAATTTATTTATATAGCAATCTGAAAGTGTCAGCAGCTAAATCTCAGAAGGATATATATACACACTTTACATATCTCTTTCACCTCATGGCAGACAAAAGAATAGCAACACGATTATAGCGTTATCTATTTGTGCAAACTTGAAATTAATTTCTTGTCAACCCAAAATTTTTGACTGATAGAAAAAAGTACATTTCCGTTTCAGGTGCAAGAAATGTGAAAAATCAACTGTGTTCTTCGCTAAGAAGTTTTCACCTCATGGCTGATATTGCTACCACCTACACTGTGACAGCACGCACGGGAAAATTTGATAATTATTTCCACAGAATATGCAAAAATGTTAATAATAAACGTAATTGGAATAAAATAATAAAACTTAATTTCATACTCGTATATTTAAGGAAAATTGTTACAAGGTTGTTACGAGGTTAAATTATTTTTAAAGACAACATATTACTAACGGAAAGAAAGAAAAGAACATAAGTATCAAAAAGACAGTTTGTTAATTAATAATATAAATCACATGACAGGGAAACCACAAAGAATTTTAAGAACTTTCAACTTCCTAGCAGTGTCTAAAACTTGCCCAATGGTGTGCTTTGTCTTTAATCTACTATTATTATTTTCTGTTGTATGTATGCATCTCTTTTTTAATTAAAATTGTGGCAGCATGTATATTTAATTATCCTCCTGTTTCTTCATTCACTTACCCGGTCGTGCGAGTTTAATTCATTTTCACAAATTAAAAACTTTCCTTTTTAGATAGCTAAAGTTTACATCATTTTCTCCTAAAAAATAGCTTCTTTTATTTTTAAACTTCCTTGCACAAAACTGACGCGACAGGAAATGAGAATATGCTTTATTTGACACATTTAATTGAAAAACGTTAAAACCGTGGAAGCATTTTATTCGAGAGGCGAATTTCAGCTTTGCTTTATTGTAATAAGATTGTCATTCACTGGTTCCTAGTAAGTATGCTTTTCAATCATCTGAACAAAAACACATACGTTTGGTTAAAGTAATGTTGGATTTATTTCCATTTACATTATTTAAAATTATTTTTTACTGTAAAATATTAAATATTAGTTTCATTTTCTTACTTCCTTGTACGAAGTAAAAAGGAAGTACTGTAATCGCGAAAAACTTCGGGTATCATATATTTCAACGAAAATACCCATTTTGACCGCTATCAAATGCAATTTAACGATGTTTTTGCGTGACATCTGTACGTAAGGACAGAATAAAGGACTTTTTCTCCCAAAAATTCTAAAACTGATTTAAAATGGATTCCGAAGAGCTTTTTTCTTAGCGTCTGTACGTATGTACGTACGTACATATGTATGTATGTACAACTCAAAAAGAAAGACAATTTCATGAAACAGCATCTATGATTGTATGATCAATAGAAAATTTAAATGAAAAATATTCTTGATTCCTGCTTGTTCATCAACTTTGACTTTTTGATTATTTTTTGTTATTAAATTATTAGAAACGTGAATTCTTTTTAAAGACTTCGAGTAGGATAAACCGTTATCGCAAGAAACTTACTTCAACATTTCCTTGATTTCTGTCGGATATTTGTGTTAAAAACCAGTAAAAAGCGCTTTTCAACGAATGCCATTCGTCAACTAGGAGACCTTCATCTATATTCCCAACGTTACTATACTGCAGGGTTTGCTCTTGTGTGATGTTACTGACTCATATATTTCTCAAAAACTATTACTATCTTTGTGTTTTCCTTTCTTCGCCTTGTGTAAACAGTGATGTCAGCATTGGAATAGTTTAACATTGTTTGTCTATTGACCTTGGATATTTCTAGAAGTACTGAAGAGAGGACATCACGTTATCGAACAAAAAATAGTTTTTGCAAAAGTAAATTAAGCAAAGCCTGATTTAAATCTTCAAGCCTCGGATCTAATGTTCAAAATTTTAAGAAATAAAACATTAGTACGTAATTGTGTGAAATATTTCAGCTTTTCCTCATAAAAACCAAGAAACTGTGACCCAAACGGCATCCGAAAAACATTTTAAACCATTATACTCTCTTAATCTGGCCCTCGGAGTTAAAACTGAAGTCGAAAACTCACACTGGGTTTTCACACATATGCTCTCCTGCGCACCTAGTTTGCAAGCGTTTGAACCCAAGCACATAATTTTCAGATTATTAAATAATTTTCTTTAAAAATACAAAGATATGATAATAAAACTGATTAGTAATAATGATACTTACAGATATACAGTGAGCTACAGTGAATATGATTATATCCTTGTTCAAAGACCTCTAGTAACTTTCTGCTGTGTATTTTTGTTTTCTTGATTAGCAGTTTCTACAGTGGATGTGTAACACGGTGCAAACGTTTCTTCTCATATGGGACAGGCGGAGCAGAAATTAGCTTGTAGTGAGTGTTCTTGCTAAATGTAAAGGATGCGCATATATATTGATGGTGCAATTGCCACTTGGGCATAATTCTGTTAGCAAGATTCAACGGCAGGCTTGGGAGAAACAGTAGCCATAGATTTTGCTATAGTTCATTAGTTTTCTATTCTTCACATTTTTGTAATGTGTTTTCTTGTGTTCCTGAGTTTTACTTTTTTACACTGTACTTATTCCTTAAAAATTTATAAATTAAAAAAAATATTGATTTAAAAAATATATCAAATAATTTGTGTGTATTTTTTCCTTATATTTATTTTCTGTGATTTCTTCCATATTACACGATATGGCTTTATAGTATCAATAAATATGAATTATCAATATATTTAATAAATATTTTTATAATCAGTGGAATCTTAAATATGCCGATCAAATGCCAATGCATATTGGACTATCGATTACCAATCGACCCCTTCATCATCTTCGATCACTTTTAAAATTTCAGCGACCTCGAGGGGGTCTACACCGATCTTGTTGGGATCCCCGATCTAAATAATCCAAATCTTAATATTTTATATTCTTAGTAATATTGCATCCAATTAATATATTTGAAAGAATATTGAATTTAAAATATATCAGAATTTACATTGACGTTGTAGCTTTATTGTAATTAACAAAAGATTTTTATAATTTCATATATTATACATTAGTATAAATTCATTATTTATTCAAAATTTTTATACAAGTAATAATATAAATTTTTACCTTTTTAAATTTTTAGCTAAACATATATTTAATGAATTCAGTCTTTGAAATGTATTCTGTAATCTGAAGTTTCTAGATTCTAGCTCTCTCCCTCTCTCTCTTGTTTTACATCAAGCCCAAAAGATCAGTAAAATTCGTTTTCAACTTTTACTTGAGCCCCCAATATAGAACTCAACTTTTCTTTATACCATTCTTTGGAAAGAAGTTTCATTTTTTCCCTCCATCGAACACGTCGAAATTTCCTTCCAGAATCCCTAGGGATTTCTTTGTTTCAGGATTCACCAACAAGAAATATCGAGTAGAGAGTATGCAGCTGCTGCAGACGGTATTTTCCTGTATACTGTTTTCATCAGGCCGAAAGAAGTAGTCGCTTAAACGCAACTCACCTGCGCGTGTGAGAAATTGGCTGGCTGTAATTTTGTTTACATTTCTGATATTCCATTCACTATGACTGTCAGTGCTCAAAAAAGAAAGAATGCTGCAGATGTTGTACTTCAAAGTTTAAATAAAGTGTTATCCAGAAAAAATTCCGCAGTTTTGACCATAAATATATAAGAAAACAAGTTTCTATAGAAGTTCTGATAACGCATTGTAAAGCAGGAAATGTTTTACAATAACGAAGAATCTGCATAAATGTATGTACGTCTCTCTCGTTGGGATAAAACAACGGTACCTAGAGCCATTAAATTTTAAATAACGTAATCCTCCACGAATATGGTCATCTGGAAGCCCTAATTTAGAATTTGTTTTATTACCTATTTCATATTTTGTCAGATATTAAAGAATTTTTTATTAACAAACTCAATGATTTCAAAGCGAGGAATGGCAACACTGTACGAAAAAAGAAACATTTTTATCTCCAGCGCGCGAGACTATGTATCGGAAATTTTAAAGATATGCTTATTTTAAAATTATTTTGCTATATTCCTTTTGAATTGAATTTTATGGTTTAAGTGCGAAGAACATGATATTTAATAAATAAAGGCAACACACAAAACGTCAAAAAAGCCTCTTCGGACATAATGTAAAATCTGAAACATTTCATTTTTTTAATTCTACTTTTATTATTACACTTATTTGAGATTTCTTCTACTGTCCTTGTTATCATTCTGTTTCTGTTGCGGCATTCATATCACATTTCTCACTTTCACGATCACTTATTGAACCATGTTTTATTTTATCTAATTCTTTTAATGTAGGATTGAAATTTGAAATCGGAATATCGAAATAACTGAATAATTCGGATACATGTATTCTGAAAATCGGAACTTTAGAGTAATGAGAAAAACATTTTTCTGTGATTCTGTGATTCTTCAAAGTTCTGTGATTTCTGAAAGACGAGACGCTTCAGTAAATGAATTCTATAGAAGGTCATTCAAATTTTATAGAAAAGATTTTCTATTTAAATTTTCTCTTTAAAGTTTTGGAATAAAAATTTGGAAATTTAAACAGAATCGTTTGCTACTGTTTTGTTTTGTTTTGACTGAAATGAAGAATAAGAGGTTTATTTATTTATTTATTTATTTTAATATTCTGGCAGGATATTGAGGATGCTGTCTAACATTTCTTCAAAACTCTATATCGTCTACGCAACTAATCTTCGCATCCGCTTGTCCATGATGCTCAATGGTTTTGAGCTACGCATTTTTCCCATATGTTCACGCGACATGTTTTGTTTATCTTCGCCCGTAGAGTCTACTGCCGACGCTTGGCCACTTTATTCTGTAACGCTGTCTCACATAGGATATTTTAACATGACTACACGACTAAACATGTCTTGAACTACTGGTTGTAGATCCAGGGTTTCGCTTTAATGAGTTTATCAAATCAGAAAAGTTTTCAGATTGCCTCGTGACACTTTTAAGTAAAACAACAGAAAATTAAATTTCTACTTGGTCCTTTCAAAAACGATTGTCATTATGGAAAATGTGACGTATCAGTCAAACAGTAAAATTCATTTACTTTGATTAAAAATATTCGTAACTAAAATTTTAGCTTGCTCTATGCAAGTATTGGTAAAGCTAGACACCCATAGACATGTTTAGTTTTGAACGCACATTGCTAATAGGTTTCTTTCCCA
This sequence comes from Stegodyphus mimosarum, assembly GCA_000611955.2. Taxonomy (NCBI): domain Eukaryota; kingdom Metazoa; phylum Arthropoda; class Arachnida; order Araneae; family Eresidae; genus Stegodyphus; species Stegodyphus mimosarum. The sequence continues at coordinate 53,974 of KK118338.1, read as the reverse complement.
CCACAATAATGCAAATGGAGAAGCAAGTGCTTTTAATTGGCTTTCGTGTAGGTTAAACCTTTAAAATAAATATTCTCACTTGTCTTTCCATTGGATGAAAGTAGTTTAAATTAGGTAATTTTGAAGAGTTTTAAGAGCTAACTTTGCATACTACAGAATAGTTCTCCCAAATGGTATGTCATTAGCAAATGCCGAATATCTGGACATGAGAATAAGAGTTGTTCAGTATTTTTTCACATTTTATGGAGTCTCCAATCCTATGCACGCGTTTAAAGGTTAGGACTGAAATTAATTCACCTACAATCCCATAATGGGCAGAAAGGAAAGCCAAGAAAATCCTTTTGATGAGGTGGTAGTACTTATGACATGTTAAAAGTCTGAACTAGGCAGCAGGTGTAAATATTAGAGAGTCCGAGACTAAATTATTTGCCTCAAAATATGTTCATCATCTCTTTTATCAGGGACCAGAGGGAAATATTTCCAACAGTTTTTTTGTTGTGGTAGTAAATAATCTAACCAACGTTAGGAATAATGTATAAAATACTTTTGTAGAGTAGCATTATCCTGTTTTGGCAAGAAATCTTCAATGTTGGAAGCCGAGATCCATTATAAAATAGCCATTTCGTTGAACCCAGACCTATAATGAGAACATGTGTCAAACATGGACATTGATCTCATAGGACATGAGATTATGGGACAAATATGCACACCAAATTTCTTTTGCGATCCAGGAATATGGGGGCAATCTTATGCACACTAAATTTCTCTTGCGATCCGGAATATGGGGGCTATCTTTTAACTCGTTATTTTTTATGATTGAAAAGCAAATTCTTCATTGAGTAGAATGATGGCCATTTTAGTGCTGCTCATTGTAATGTCTAATCATTAAAAAGCAATATAAGTAACTTTTACTCCTCCTCCGAAATGAATAAATCATGATCCAAAAGAAAACGAAAGGATTAAATGTCGCTAAGAGACATCAGTTACTTAATTCTCTTTCATCATTCAATTAAAACCCACCTGCTTACGCATGAATGCAAACGTTACCAACATAACAACTTGCAATAGTAGAGATGGCGATAGCATAAAATTTCCTTTTGGGTTTAAGTAAATTCTGTAGATGTAAGTGCGCTTTTATTTCTGTGAAATCGAAAGGATAATGCATAGAACAAACATTACCTGCCTGATGAAGAACATTCTATTCCCCGACGATCTTGAAGGTTGGTTTGCATAAAGGGATCATCGGACTACCTTATTAACTTCTGGTCAAATATTTCCCTCCAGCAAATATTAGGAAACGAAAATGATATCATATACTTTTAATGCAACAAATTTCTTTTGTGGAAAGTAAAATAATGATAAGTTAAATATTAAAAATACAATTCAATCAAAACATAAAGTACATCCAACAATATATATCTTATTTCTAAAACTTTGGGATTTCACAAAATAAATGTAAGTCGAAATATCCGTAAAAATAAATAAAATAACCCGTTTGCTCACCATGTTCTAACAAATCAAAACGTAAAAACTCAGAAACAAATAAAAATTGACTAAATATACTAAAGATGAAAATTAAAATTAAGAAACAACAGAAGTTTATTAGAATACATGTCACTTTGGATGCGGCATGGTATTCACCTTCAGAGTGACACGGCAGTCTAACTAAATTCTTATGCACATGACATTTCTTATTTATTAAGATTTTCCTACTGGTTAAACGATTGTACACTCTCAGTGCGTGACAGTTTAATTAGCAAGAAATTGTATTTCTTAAGATTTTTAATGCACAGTTATGAAACATTAATTGGAAATAGTTAAGTCATTCTTCTAGATATGAAATCATTATTAAAAGCTTTGTATTTTAAAACAGGTCGAGGATGGATTTTTTTAATCAAGGGTATAAAAGCAAATATGCTTAAAATATGCTATAAAGTAAATATGCTTAAAATATAAGACTTTTATAGCAACGGAAATTGAATAACTTTTGAAAACTCCTTAAAATATCAAATACTTGTGAACAAAAATTTACGAACGGAAACAAATAGAAACAATGTTGTGTATTTTGTTCGACTGGCGATAGCGGTTATTTGATAATATATTTTATAACTTTTTTTAAACTTAAATATGATGTTGAAACTACTTAGTAGATGAGAACAGATTTCAGTGTATTGTTAAAAACAGAAATTAAACAATAACATTAAAGTAAGAAAAAAAAATCTGAAAGCTTTCAGATTTTACATTACACCCAAAGGGGCGTTTTTTTTAAAGTTTTGTGTGTTACTTCTGTTTATTAAATATGATGTTCTTAGCACTTAAACCATAAAATTCAATTCAGAAACAATATCCCAAAATAATTTTAAAAAATCATATCCTTAGAATTTCCGAGACACAGTCTTGTATCGGAAAAGTAAATAAATAGGATGGAGATAATTTTTTTTCCGTACAGTGTTGCCATTGCTCGCTTTGAAATCGTTGAACATTCGCTCCAACAAAATAACAAAACGAAATTAATAGCCCTTCTGTGCAAATTGCCCCTTTGAGCTAAAAATCTGAAAGGCTTGTGATTTTAAAGGTCACCCGAAAGGTCTATTAAGGTTTTTTTTTTATGCTGTCACTGAGTTCGTTATCTATAAGTCTGGTCTTGCACTCACTTCTGCTAAACACTTTTTTTAAGTTATCATCGTTTTATTCGCACTTACGCCACCCATCATTCAAAGGTAAAATAACAAACTTTTTAAAACCTGAATAGCAGCGTATGTTTAGAATTCCCGAAGCAGTGTTCAGAGTTGGCATACATTTTTGTATTTTGTTTCAGTTTTTTCTCAGTTCATCATATCAATATTGAGTTTTCTTAGTAAGATGGTCAACGATTTTCATCATTTTCTCTCATTTCCAGCAATAACAAGAAAATCCATATTTCAAATCCTAGCCATCGCATAGCTAAATTTTCATGTTTCCTGCTCAAAAAAATATACATTGTCTCTTAAGCAATAACTTTGGTAAGATAAGACCGTAGTGTTAGAATGATTCTTACTGTATTTTTCGGCGTATAACGCGCATCTATAATCTCGAGCTATATTTGTTTTAGTTTTTGGTGTATTCGCCGTATAACGCGGACCCAATTCTTTACGAAGAAACCGAAAGGATACATGTGCCATGCTCTTATCTTTTGAGGTCACTTATTCGAAGATTTCTCCTAGCCTTTTGAACAATGGTATACCGAACTGAAAAGCGATAAAGCGAACAATATGTGTGTGGGTTAAATGCTTAAGAGAGTAAACATGCCTGCAAAGAGGGTGCATTGTATTCAGCGCAAGTGTCCAAAAGGATGCTATTGTAGGATTTCGAGAAAAGAGGGGTATAATTTAAAGTATGATTGCGCTTTCAACCCGAAAGAATTCGCGGAATTATCATTGGGATGTTTTCCCATTCTGCTGTTATTTGAAGCCGTGATTTTGAAGTGGATATCGAAGGTTTCAGCTAAAATACACTTGATCTAGCGTTCCTTTTAGTAGTAAATACAGCTCCTGCCAAACGACACAACACAGTGCTGCTTTCAAATGCAAAGTCAATCAGTTTGAGCAAGAAAATGGAAATCAGGCTGCAGCAAGCATGTTTGGTGTTGGTGGAAAGATGGAACGGATGATGATTGTTTATTTATGGATTAGAGTAACAGTGACGTTGAAGATGAAACAGAAATAGATGATGTGCCCGAAGATATAACGGAAGACGAACCTGACGAACTTTTCATGTTATCTGATAATGAAATATTTTCAAGTTAAAAAGGTATGTCATTTCTTTTAAATAAACAACATAACTATACGTAAAAAATTTAACTTTTGTATGCTGATATTTTTAATCTATCATTTTTATATCCGTAGTATAACGTGCATCCATAAATTTCGACCATATTTCTGACGTTAAAAGTGCGCGTTATACGTCAGAATACACGGTACTTTATATTTTCATCAATTTCTATATTTGATCTTTTGCTTTCTGTTAGTTTCCTCTTTTATATTTTTAGTTACAATTATTTTTTCCTTCATTATCACTTGAATAATTTTCAGTCTTTTACGTATTTTAAACACTTTTTTTTTTAAATTTACAACCGTATTTTTCAATTTCTCCTTTAAAATATTACAACGGAATTTAAAAATATTAAACGAAAATTTAAGGAATATCAAAATAAAACCAAAATAAACAATTTTTGAAAAGACTATAGGTTTCAAGCCTTTATGCATGCTTAAAAAGCCTCCCCTTGCTTAAACTAGATATTCGCAATAAAGATTTAGAAAGTGATGGAACATAGTAATACAAATAGTAAGAATAATTCTGTGATGGCAAACACATGCGTCTAATGGTTCCCAGCCGAATGTGATTTCAATATGCTAGGTCTTCAGCACACTTCAACACAGCTTGCGGAATCATCTGAGCGCTACTCTTGGGAGCCAATAGATGACCCAGGGTGAACCTATCGATTGACAACCCAATTTATTGTATCTCAGTTTCTTCTTATGGACATCCTCGTGTACGAGACGACCATAGACAGCAATAAGTATTTCGTCGACAAAGATTGTGACTTTGTTGCATCTATTCGCTAAATATCTGGTGCCTTTGAATATATATTAAAATCGATGCGGGTATGTACTGGTTATGGTCATTCTTTTGTACAGTGACTATAAAATAGTTCAATAAAACATTTTCTTTCACTTTATGAACCAATCAATACTGGTATTAATGCATGCTTACCACGAAGGCTGCGGATATACATCCTCTGGCATAAAATGTTTATGTCTTTGCTATTCCTTTAAACTTTTACCAGGGAGTTTTTCGAATCATTATGTTCATATTATATATATATATATATATTATATAGGCATTCGAAAATAAATTAAAAAACATAAACAGATAAAGCAAGAGGCTTAATAAAAACAGTTGTAGTATACGATAATATATACATACTATATATAATTAAATAAGTAAAGAAATCGATAAATGTAAATTATTAAAAGAAATAAATTATAAAAAAACCTGATGTGGACACTACATGACGTCCTTGCGCGGCCTATTAAATTATACACATTTTTTGCTGCAATTCATTTAAACTTATTTTCCTTTATTTCATTAGAGATATATTTCTCATTCAGTTAATTCAGTTCTCACTTTGCGGCAAAGCAACTATACAAAAAAATTCAAAACGTCAGCATTAAGAATGGTAAAATACAAAAAAACACACCACACCAAATACAGTTAAAACAGCTAAAAAAAACAATTTTTACAATTAAAATTAATGTTTCTAGATAAAAACAAACAATGCAATCAGCGAGCAAAAAGGCAAAATTTTCAGTCCACCAAAACTGAAAGTTTACCCACTAAGCAAGGAAACATTTAAGGTGCAGAAACTTAATTAATTCAGTATTGTATTGAGTTACAAATGTAAGGACAGTACGTTAGGCTTAACTCGCCACTTAAAACTTTAAATTGTTGATAATTATACAAAAATTCATGCAAATTAGCTAAAGGCATAAAAACCTTAATCGAAACATAAAAACTACATAATTTAATCACTTTTAAAGCCCAATTAACAAACATAAGAATTAAAAAAAAAACTAAGCTCACCGCACCAGGTAACAGAGTGGGAATATATATACATACGACTAGTGCAGCCGATTGCAACGAAAAGGGAGGTGCACAATTACATGTTATAGCAGTCCCATATACGAAATTTCAACGTTCTGTGGCTACTCGCTGTTGAGTTATGCGAGATGCATACATACAAACGCACGTATATACAGACGTCACGAAAACAATATCTTTGGAATCCATTTTAAATCCATTTTACAATCCTTTTTGGCAAAAACAGTCCTTTATTCTGTCCGTACTTCCAGATGTCACGCAAAAACATAGTTCAAATGGCTTTCAGAGCGGTTGAAATGGACACTTTTGTTGAAATATGATACCCAAAAATTTTCGCGATTATTTCCTATACTTCATATAGCGAAGTAAACAGAGGAATCGTCAGCGTACATATAAGAAAGAAACTTCGAAAGGAAAGACATAGGTTCATGGCAAATTATCGCGAAGATTAGAAAAACAAAATAAATACGGAATTTAAAAAAAAAATAAATAAATAATCTGAAGGATTTTAGATTTTAAATGTCCAAAGAGGCCTCTTTTTTAACATTTTGTGTGTTACATTTATTTATTAAATATCAAGTTCTTCGCACTTAAACCATAAAATTCATTTCAAAAGCATCATCGCAAATAATTTTAAAATGAGCGTATCTTTAGAATTTCCGATACACAGCCTCAAGCGCTGGAGATAAAAATGATTCTTATATTTGTTAAATCCTGTACAACGTTGCCATTGCTCCCTTTGAAATCCTTGAGTTTGTTAATCAAAATACGGTTAAAGTTTTACAAAATATGAAATCGATAATAAAACAAATTCCAAATTTCAAATTTGGCCTTCCAGATGCCCATATTCGCAGGAGGATTACGTTATTTTTAAAAACATTTATTCAATGTTTCTAGGTACCGTCGTTTTATCTCAATGCGAGAAACATACATACATTTATGCAGATTCTTTTTTATTTAATTTCTTTAAATATAATACAGGGCGGTACATAATATTTGGTGGTAACAATTTGAATATACATAATATTTGGTGGTAACTATTTAAAAAGTGAAACAACGCTTTTAGTGAATCAAGGCAAAATGCCAAAATGAAATTTGCCATTTTAATCATTTCCTTAACCTTCATCATTTCCTGTTTAATCAATGTTGCGAAGTTATATAGTTTTTAATCTGTACTTAATTTTGCATTTATTTTATTAAGCCAGTTTAGTAGCCAAAGGTCCTTTTTCAAACGGCATATTAGTTTTGTTTACTACAGATTTTTGCTCCTCTTCTATTTTCCTTTTACAATTTAGCAAGTAAGTAAAGCTCCTTTGGACACCTACAGCGTTTATCATTATACGAGTTATGAATCAATTTTTCTCAGTTCTCCCTTTTTACTGATGTCATTTTAGGAATATAAATTACCAGTACATATTTTATTTACAGTCTATTCTCCATTAAAATGTACACTGGCTCATTCTATTACACTATTATTAAAAATCTGAAAATCTATCAAACATGTTGCATATTTGTCAATGTTTGTTTTGTATCTAAAGCTGCCATTTTTCCCCCTCCTTTCGCCCATTGGGAGAAAATTGTAGTGACGATGTAAAATTAATTACTTAATCTAGACACAGTAGATGCATGTTAATATTATAACAAAAATCCATAAAAGAGACTATGGAATCCTGCTTTTTTGTATTTTTAATGTTTTTTTTACCAGGACTGAATTCGCGTTGAGGTGGGTATATTCTTGACTCTATGAAATCTGTGTATAGGATTTTGAGATTATTTTTAATTTTATTTTGTTTTTGCACTCAAATAGTCAAGAAGGACGATACGTGTATTCAGTATTCCTTAATTTGTCAATTTTAATGTTTATAAATTATTATCCCCTGATAATAATTTAAAGCATTAAAATATGAATAAGCATTAAAATAATTAAGCATTATAATTAAAGCATTAAAATATGAATAATTAATATACAGATTTCAACTGTAGATTTTCGTAAGTTTTTTTTAAAAAATTTAAGTATTTTAGAAGTAATCTTTAACTAATTCAAAGATCTTAGCTCTAATAGTTATACATTGTTTTCTTAATCTAAATTTACAATATCTGTAATAGCTTAAATTGAATTTTCAGAACTTTTTAACATTCAGAGCCCAAGATTGTTTCATATATAAAGCTTTACTTTATTTCTGAGAAATTTCGTAACTGTAAATACATGTCCGGGAATAATGTAGAAAGGAATAATAACTTTTCTGAATACCTGGCATTAAAACACTGTACAATTGTACTAAATTTTAAAAAATTACGAAAAACTTTGAAGTTTCATTTTTACGCGTTAACTGTTGAAAATTAATTTGGTAAAATTTACTACTCAATTTTTAATTCAAATTAAGAGCAATAGATTTCTAATTAACAAGCTTCATTAACTAATCTTTACTTTAGAGATCTTTAATGTAGTTACATCGAAAGCTTATTATTGAAAAAAATAAGTATAGCGTAGATGACAGTTATCCTCAAAACGTTCTGTTCAGTGGGAAAAAAATACTTACGAACTCTCGAAGCATAAAAGAACATGAAGCTGTAATGCTTTTTTCTCTAAATCGGATGTAATTTAACGGCTGTAAATTACCGAACGTAATGTTTCGCATTCAACTTCATTAGTAAAAACGTTTCGACTAACTTCACAGATAATAGTTTCACTAAAGCGAAAAAAGAAGAGTCATTTATTTTTAAAAACTACGATCATTTTCGGCTCATTTCAGAAGGAAAATAGCTTCGATGCGGTAAAAATATGTGCTTTAAATTTTCTACTCCAGATGTCATTATTTTTCTTTTTACTATATGTTATTATGTGGAAAAAATTAAACAGTGTTTCGTACGCCAAACGATTGCATGAGCACAGTCATAAAGACTTAAAAATAAAATACGAACTGATACAGTGTTTCGACCGAGAAAATGTTGTAAAAATTATGGCAACTAATTCTGTTCATGATTTACGCATTAAGGTTAATGTGAAAGATAAAGGCGAGTTTTTTAAACATACTTCACGTCTGTTCTCGTACACTTGTACTTTTCAAATTTATTTGCATGGATCTTGAATTAAATATTCAAATATGTACTTCATTCTTTTTTTAATATATTATAGTTCCTCTGCTTAAGTTTTGTATTTCCTAAAATAACTGTAATCAAAATATTCATTGTAATAAAATAATTTATTCAAAAAGTTTTAATCAGTAACTTCAGACACTCGAAAGTTTGTTGAGATGTTTTGGAAGACAATGTTTCTTGTGATAATTTTTACTTTCTTGTACGAAGTAAAGGAAGTATTGTAGTCACGAAAAATTTCCGGTATGATATTTGAACGAAAATATCCATTTTGACCGCTATCGAATGCAATTTAACGATATTTTTGCGTTACATCTGTACGTAAGGACAGAATAAAGGACTCTTTTTCCCCAAACGAATTATAAAACTGATTTAAAATGGATTCAGAAGAGATTTTTTCGTGGCGTCTGTACGTACGTATGTACGTATCTGGCATAATTAAAAAAAAGAGTAGCCTCAGAACGTTGAAATTTTGTATATAGGACTACTATAATATATAGAGACGTGCACCTCCCTTTTTGGCTGCAGTCGGCCACACCATACGTATAAAAATATATATACATATACATCCACTATATTACTCGGCTCCGTGAGCTCAGTTTCTTTTTATTCGTATATGTTGGTAAATTGCGCATTTTTTGCTTTAAAAACGGTTGAATTATGTTGTTCTTATCCTTCGATTAAAGTTTTCATGCATTTAGTTAATCTGCATGCAGTTGTTGTAGAATTACCAACAATTTCAAAGTTGTTTAAATGCGGCTTTGTTTACCATAACAGCCGTACTTATTTACATTTGAAACTTAGCAGAATAGTGAATTCAGTTTCTGCACCTTCAGTGCCTTTTTTCCGAGTGGGGGCCCACCAGCGGCCGAGCGGTAAAGACGCTGAACACTGGTAGTTCGGTCCGAGGTTCGAATCCCGCGAACGGGCTGGCTGCATGGGCGTTTTCGTGGTTTTCCCCGTGTGTAACGTGTATACGAGCCAGTTCCCCTTAGAAAGTCCTCCACGAAGGCATCCCTCCCTTTAGGCAGATAGCCCTCGTGTGCTTTGCCATAACTGAATAACCTAACCTAACCTAACCTTTTTTCCGAGTGGAACCAAAAAAAATCTCATTTTTGGGCATCAAAAAATCTGCCTTATTACCTGCTTGCTGAATTGCTTGTTTTTGCGCAGAAACTCTAATTTTAATTGTAATTTTTTTTTCTTGTTTTAACTGTATTTGGTGTTTTATTTTTTCTATGTTTTCCAATTTTTAATGAAGATATTTTGAGGTTTTATGTACTTTTGCCTTGTCGCGAACTGAGAACAGAATTAATTGAATGAGAAATACATCTCGAATAGAATTCCAGGAAATAGTGTTTCGTATTAGCAGCAAATATTATTATCGCCAGTCTGTCTTGGACAGAGCAGAATGTTTACGAGTAGAGCATACGCATTAGGTAAGCGGCTCAGAATCATCTGTGAAAATCTGTTTCTTTTTTATTTGTTTAATTTCTTTTACACATTGTTTTAGATTTATCATAGCATTTGAAAAGAACATGTGGCAACGATTAGATAATTCTTCAGATGATATAATTTTTGCGTATTCTGAGTTATAAAATGAATGAGATATGACGCTGAGCCTAGCGCAGAGTGTCGCTGTGATAAATAAATATAGTGAATTTTAAAGAGTGCGTTTATTCGATTGTGGCTTACGCGCTATCGACGAAGTAGATTTACTTCAATTCAATACGTTTAAATGAAATGCAGGAAAAAAAGCGTATAATTTAATATTCCGTACAATGAAGTCATGTGGTCTACACATCAGAATTTTGATTCTAAATAATAATACAACATAATGATAAGAAATATCTTGTGAATTTAGGAATTATTACTTCTTTAACAAAATATATTAACACTTCCATATCTGAAGTGAACATGGCAATACGCTAAAAATTAAAGACAAGTCCTGTTAGAAATTGAATTTTTCATCATTTTAAAGATGACAAAAGTATTCGAAGTATCCAAAAAACCCTTAATATGAAGGGTTTATTTATCTTTGATGTTATGAAAGGATGAAAATTGTGTAGAATTCTTGAAAATGCGCTAAAGACTGGACCACATAGCAAGCTAACACTAAACAATCGGAGATTTATTCAATAAAAATTCAAACAAAACCATAAATCAGTGTTGTAAAACTTGCATGGGTTTAGAAAAAAGGTTTGCAGTAATTATTAGCCCTGAAAATGTCAGAAGAGTCATTACGTCATATATATATACAGAATGGGCGATCAGCAAGAAGGAAATTCTTTGCCAAAAAGAAAACGAAGATAGGGTGAAAGTTGAAGAAAGAATTGGATCCGCGAAACCTCTTGCCTCTCGAATACGCGCCGAGTGTGCTGACCACTACACCACGAATACATGCTAAGAAGGCGGGAGAAATACCTTATAGTCAAACTTATTTGAGGTTTTTATCAATATATTTCTACTGTTCTTTCTGTCAATATTTTTTACTTTTCTTTCGTATATGAGATCGAACCCATCACATTTTGACGTGTTTTCATGCTAATAATTACTGTAATTTCACAGTCTTCGGCCTGGATCCGTAATATGCAGGTACTTTAAGAAGGCACTTGGAAGAGAATTTGTTAAACATGTGGATAGAAGAATAATGGTTTGAAGTTACTTCGCTGCCTCTGGGATGGGAAATTTAGTTTTTACGGAGAATAATATCGATCAATATAAATATATGGATATTATTAATGAAATTCTGAAAGCATCTGCAAGAAAGCTTGGAATGCAAAATACGTTCAAATTCTATCACGATAAAGATCTTAAACATTAGCCCTAAACATCCAAATGTGGGTATCATACAAATATTATTCCGAAGTTATAAGCTTCTGTATTCTCCGAATTCCTATGAAACATCTATGAAGTAAGTTGGAAAAAAGAATATGAAAACATGATATTTCTTTGAAAGCTCTACTAAGAGTAATGCTTACGGAGGACAAAACAAAGTGGAAGATTCTTAAAAACGAGAAATTAGTCGAATCATAAACAAGTGCGGAAAAAACGTAATTTTAATTAATGAATATACAACGAAATTTTGAATACCCCTTTAATTTTCATGTGTTTGATAAAAATACGTGCCTTTTATTCTCATGTGTTTATTAAATATTAACTGTTAGTTCAAAATGCCAATGTGAGTTCATTTTCAGAACCTTTTAAATATGCCTTTTTTTTTTTCCTTTTATAAAAATGTTTTGAATATCTTTTTTCAAGATAAGCGGACTTTACAAAAGAGTACCAGTTGTATATGGGAAAGAAAAATAAAGTCATTTCTCTAATATTTAGTAACTGATATTTGAAAATAAAGTTGAAAAACACAAGTGTCCAGAAACAAATATGAGCCACTGCAACAGCATATAAACTGATTCACAAAGACTGAAATGCGAGAAACCTATCGATTACCCTTAAAAGGATTTAATTTACTAGTTGAAAAATATGTTTGGATATTTTTGGCATGAAAACAAAAATTCAATTTATGATCCATAAAACAGCAACGATGAATGTCGAAAAAGTGTACATTATTTTCTTCGTAAAAGCAAACAGTTGTTCTGTACAAGCTTGGGGTATTTTTTGAAAGCAGGAGAGATGAAAAATGTGGAATGCCCTCGCCGGGACTCGAACCAGGGACCTTTCGAATACGCGTCGAATGTACTGACCATTACACCACGAAGGCATGAAGGGAGAAATACTTTATATGCTGCCCCTTTTAAAGAGCGATTGAAGATTAGGGGGCCCAGTCGCCAAATCCTGGTGGTAGAGAATCATCATCCACCACCTTTTTCTTCAGGAGCCACTGTAAAGATATTAGGTACTTTTGAAAACAGAAGAGATGAAAAATTAGCAGTGTCCTCGCCGGGACTTAAACCACGGACCACTCGAATACGCGCCGAGTGTGCTGACCACTACACCACGAAGACATGCTATAAAGGCGGGAGAAATACCTTATAGTCAAACTTATTTGAGCGTGCTAACCTTACACCACGAAGGCATGCTAAGAAGGCGGGATAAATATCTTATATACTCCCCTTTTAAAGGGCAACTAAAGATTAGGGAACCCAGTCACCAAATTCTGGTGGTGGAGAATCATCATCGAGCACCTTTTTGTTCGGGCGCCACTGTACAGATATTAGGTATTTTTGAAACAGGAGAGATGAAAAATGAGCAATGCCCTCACCGGGATTCGAACAAGGGACCTCTCGAGTATGCGCCGAGTGTGCTGGCCACTACACCACAAAGACATGCTAAGAAGGCGGGAGAAATACCTTATAGTCACACTTATTTGAGGTTTTTATCAATATATTTCTACTTACTAATATTTTCTGTTCTTTCTATCAATATTTTTTTACTTTTCTTTCGTATATGAGATCTAACCCATCACACTTTGACGTGCTTTTCATGCTAATAATTACGACATTTGGAAGAGAATTTATTAAACTATATTAAACAAAATTTTTTTGAAAATAAACTCCATTACAACACATGACAGATTCTTAACGATTTCCTTAGACAGAACCTAATAAAACTGCATTCAATGCAAGTATTAAATAAAGAATTCTTTTCTTCGAAGTTTTATCAAATAGACAATTTCCATGTGCTTAAATTTAATGTTACAATGATCCATTTCCATACACTTAAATTTTGCTCTTCCAAGTTAGATTTTGACCAGGATTTCAACTACCTAAGAGCAATTTAAACTGGTAGAGTGTTTCCATCGTTTTGACTAAGCATTAAAAAAATTGATCTCAACGTAAGAAAAAACATTTTTCTGTTTTGAATGGTAATAATAATTCAGTAGTTATACTATACTTCCATCTCGATTATCTATAAAATGCATGTATTTTATATAAATTTAATTACCCTGTAAGACCCTCTGGTCTACCTTCTAATGTAACAGCTGAAATACGTGTAGAAACATGTAAGTAAATACGTGTACCACACAGGAGAAGGGTAAAAAGAACCCTTTATTGACTCTTTAAAATTCACAACGCGTCGACTTTACGCTAACACACTACGCCGCACTCTGGAGGTAGCTCAAATAACAAGAACTAAACTAAAAAGGTGAAGATAGTAACAAGTAGTGGAATTTCTCTAGAGGGCTCAGATAATCTTATTTCCTAAAACCCCGTCGAATTTCTAGTGGCAGCAAAGTAATAGCTGTTACGCCACGTTAACCAGAAATAAATGCAGAACAGAAGCCGACGCAACAAAAATGCAACGCTTGCTCAACTTCTCTAACTTTGCCTTATAGAACACAGTATTTAAACCTTTCCGCCTCAAGGTAGAATTTGCATTACTTCACGTGCGCTATCAAATTTAAATATTCTGGCATTGACAATTGGGGAAAGGGAGGCTTATAGAAAAGTAAGCATAAAATTTAATTTAACGCATCAGTTAAAATAAATATAAATCCCTACAACCTTGTCATTTTATTTCCAGTTAATGAAATTCACTTTTTTACATTTAATGCTAGGTTTGTGGTTTATACACGTATATACATTGGTCAAACAAGGACAGCTTAAAACTTTGCTCCAGAGAGCAGAGTCTTTGTTCAGAAAAAAAGAAAGATATTGGTAAAACTTCTGCTATCATCAGTGTTGCTCAGATCATTTTTCGTTTATCGGCAGCCGAAACCAATTATAAATCCGTCGTCTGTTAGCGGATTAGTTTCCCTGGTAGTATTTCACATCTACCAAAAAACTTTCTTGGAGGTTCTGTTAAGGATATCAATTCTGAGCTCTTCTTCCTAAGATCAAGTTTTCAATCCATGATTAGCTTCAGTCTGAGGTCAGGTTTTGAAAAATTTGTTTTTAAGTTGCTTTTCTTTCACTTTTCAATCAACAGATAACGGCAATAATTTTTTTTCTGTCATTTAGCCAGAATATTTCCGATTTGTTGATTGTTGTTTTCACGAAGGCACATCGTTTTTTTCTTTTTCTTTCTTTTTTTTTTTTAAGCACCAGAAGAGCTATTAGTCTCGATCTTCACTTTTGCGTCGTCTCACTTTATATCCATGTCACTCTTCAAATAAAGGGATACTGCCACCAAATGTTATCGAAATTTATTACCGTATTTCCTCCTGCATTTTTCACGCTCGCCGTTTAGCGCCAAAATTCGGGTGATTTTCCCCTTTCTCAGTGCGTTTCGAGAACAAGCTAGCTTCCCTAGATTTTAAAATAGATTCGTCCAAGTACTGATTGTTTTCATTTTACTAATAGAGAAAAACCCTCGCAAACTACCAGCGAAGGTCATGCCGAATCGTTCCCTTCTAATTGTTGAACTTAATATCAGCCTAATGCAAGAACCGATTCATCAGAGCGAAACAAACACGAACTGATATTCAGGCTACGATTTCGTTGAGTCGGCTGCACATTCCACATCCCTAATTATCTATGGATGATTTGAAGCCTAAGGATTAGCACAGACAACATTAAAAACGGGACAATTTTAAGTTATAGAGAAGCAGAAATGAAGATATTAGATATCGTAATGCAAATATTAAGAAATAATATTGTGATAGTTGCCTGTAATTTGTCCATGGCTACCCTTCCTTTGTTATGTTCTTATTGTAATCACATACTTCGAAAATTAAATTATTCGCATTAAATTAGTACTCCTCTCGAATTTTGGGTGATAAAAGTAGGGAAATACGTGAGAAAATACGGTATGTTTAAAGAAATAATATAGCGAATATAAAATAATGCACGAGAATACTCTATCGGGAATTCTAAAGATATTCTTCTTTCGAAAAATTTGTCATTGTTCTGTTGAAGCATAAGTGATGTTTAATAAATAAAGTTAAAAAGACGATTAAAGTTAAAAAGACGATTAAAAAAAGTACTGTAATTCATCTTATTAAGAAAAGTGAACGTTGATAAGATAAACTGAGAAATGCCTGAAAAAAATAAAACGTTTACGGAGATACTTAACGTTCTATCGGGAATTCTAAAGATATGCTGCTTTGTCATTTTAACTGTTCAGTTTTATGCGGCTAAGTGCGAAGAAAGTGACGCTTAATAAATACAGTTGCGCGGGTCATCTTATCCAGAAAACTGAACACTGATATGATAAACTATGGAAAAACAAAAATAAGAAGTTATCAGCCAGATACCACGACGTTTGCTGAGCTATACATGAGCACATATAGTTATCATTTTCCATTGCATTGAAGAATAGAATAATTTTTTAAAAAGTTAGTCATTCACAAATAGGAATGAATTTAAAAACAGATTGACAAGTAGCAACGTCAGCGGAAACATTAAAAAAAGACCCTTAAAAAAGCAAGCTCATGTACGGCTTTAAAATCTGAAAACGTTCAGATTTTTTTTCCGTCATCTGCACTCCCACAGCTGAAGGAAGTTCAGTTTAACATTTGAAACCATAATCCTCGAAATTTACTCACATTAAGCTGATTTTTGTTACTTAATATTTGTTATTTTCAGCTTCTCAATGCGTTCTCTTTATTGCATTTGTTAAAAGCTCAAACGTGCACTGTTAACCTAAAGCTGTGTCAACAAAATTCCAAATTTCATTGCGGATTATGATTTGGATGACCGTGGGACTTAACAATCATTTTATATCAGAATTAGAATTTTAAATATTAATATATTAATAGATATATATAGTTACATACATACATACAGCAAAAAGTCTTCAGTTTATAAGTCTCGCTGCAGTGAATTCTCCAAAAATCTCCCTAAAATTCAGGAAAATTTAAGTACACTAATAACTGCTTTTCACAAATTATAGCGTTCTCCACAGATACACTATAATTATCTTAATTCGCATAATAATTGACGAATTCTTTAAAACTTTTTTTTCTGCCAAGGATTTCAAAAATGTGATTTCTCTATTAGTGTAATATGCCCATGTTGACTGCTTTTCTTTTCCTTCTCCACACAGTTTTGAAAGAATATTATTGAAAATAAATTTAAATAATCGTTAAAAAAAGTTCAAATTTCTTTAAAATGATAATATATAAAGGCATGCAAACAAAACCCAGCATACATCAAACCTGACACACATCAAACCTGATTAACAATGCTATGTTAATGTTTAAAAAAAATGGCAAAATTTCAGCTTTAAGGTCCAGCACTGTTGCTAACATTAATTAACGTGGTATTGTCATAGAAGATATAACGCTTTCGTTTTCCATGCAGATTTCAAATATGATTTCAG
Source organism: Stegodyphus mimosarum (assembly GCA_000611955.2). NCBI lineage: Eukaryota > Metazoa > Arthropoda > Arachnida > Araneae > Eresidae > Stegodyphus > Stegodyphus mimosarum. The sequence continues at coordinate 37,015 of KK118338.1, read as the reverse complement.
AAATTTGCTAAAAGCTACGATTTTTAAATGATATCATTAATTTACATCACTTGATAGTATGTACGTGTAAATTATTACTTATTTTAAACCAGAAACATAAAACTTAGTTAATATGTTAACGCCACTTATCGTTTCTACTGCATTTATTATAAACTTGTAGCCTTAAAATTCTAAGTCTCAACTTGGATTAAATGTACCAGTCTAGCTCAGGCTACCCATTTCGCAAAATAAAAATTTACAAGCAATTTACAATCAACGAAAGAGCAATAATTAAAAGTTTGTTTAAACAAAATAATTAAGAATAATTTATAACATAAAATCCTTGAAGCTTTATTAACTATCGACCGTTGGTCAAGCTATAACAATTTGTTTTAGCTGGTAACAGCGCCCACCAGTGGCCGAGTTGTAAAGTTGCTGAACACCGGTAGTTTGACCTGGGTTTGAATCCCAGCGAACGGCTGTAGTATGGGCATCTTCGTGTTTTTTCTTCCCTACAACGTGTCCCAGCAAAGGGGAAGTAGGGGACATCACAAGAATTTATATTTGCACAGCAACCCATAGTCGGAAACGTCATAGGAAAATAGTATGACAGGTACAAGAAACAAAGAGACACAAAACTGAGATCATCTGAAATATTTATTGGCCAAAGATATTACACGTGCTGTGGTAGCTGATATGTGAAAATGTCACTAAAGATGTTCAAATTTTCCACCATTGCTATCGATGCATGCACCATCGGACCATGGTTTGGTGGACTCGCTCAAACACACCTGGAATTTGTTGGATATCCGCAGCAGCACAGACGATTCCCCTGGCAACCAGATCCATTTTTGTATCCACAGCTCTTGCGTATACAGCACATTTCAGTGCACCACACACAAAGAAATCCATGCTGCTTAAATCAGGAGAGCGTGGTGGCCAGGGAACCGGTCCATTGCGCCCAATCCATCGGTGACCAAACATCTGATTCAAATGTTCGCGAACACATCTGCCATAATGGGGAGGTGCCCCATCATCTTGAAACCATATATGGGGTCTGACATGTTGTGGTACAGGGTCAAGTAAGCTTGGTAACACCTCTTGCAAAAACATGAGATAATCCGCAGATGTTAGAGGTGCTGAAAACAAGTAAGGCCTGACTAAGAGGTCGCCGACCACACAGCCCAAACATGCACTGAAAAGCGATGTCGGACAACATGTGGTCTCATGGCACTAGGATTCTCGCCAGCCCATAAATGAGCATTGTGGTGATTGAACACACCATCTCCCTTGAAGTACGCCTCATCCGTAAAAAAACGTAGGATGGGAAATTCGCTTCTTGGCGACAATGGTCGAGATATCACTGTGCAAAACGCGCACGCTCATGACGATCTGTGAGGAGCACTGACGGTACTCTTTGAAGACGGTATGGGTGTAAGCCTTCACGTTGCGAAACACGATGAACGATCCTAAGAGATCCTCCAACGGCAGCAGCGACGGATCGAGCGCTGGTACTCATATTCCTTCGAACGGTATCCAATATATTTTGTTCCATACTGGGAGTTCGAGTCGCTCGTGGCCCACCCTTACTATGTCTATTACCTCGTAATGATCCATACTCATACAAATTAGTAAACATTCGGCGATCCGGTGCATCTCTCTGTGGGTACCTTTCGCGATATAATCTTTCTGCTGCTCGTGCATTTCCTTCTGCCAATTCGGAAATCAAGTGCATATCTACCAGCTGGTTGTTCCTATAAAGTTCCATACTCCTCTGTGGGCGATGACAGTTCAAATGACTGCAATGCAGGTCTGCTTCTTCTGATGATCTTGTGAACAACGCCACCTAGCGCCGAACAAAGACGTTTCCGGCCATGAGTTGCTATGCAAATCTAAATCATTGTGATGTCCTCTACCTCCCCTTAACGTTTATCCCAATAATCCTTGAACATCCTGTATACGCAACGTCGATACGAGCCAGTTTCTCATGGAACCTCCTCCTTAGATGTGCTTTGTCATAATCAAATAAACCAAATCCAACCAACGAAACTGCTGTTATTTCAATAATAGCGTCGATTAAATATCCCGGCAGCTCTGTCACTACTACTTACTCTAAAACTGTTTTCAAAATAATGATCAGCAGGGCATAAATAACCTCCAAAAGCGATGAAGACTTCCTTAAACAGGAACTAATACCGTGGATCAGTTTTCAGTTTCGGATAATTACCATGCCATTAAGAAACTGCAAGCTTAACTGGACAAATTATTGAGACGGAAGCTAGTATAAAAAGTATAAAAATTAGAGTAATGAAAGTATAAAAATTTAAACATTTAAGTGTTAAAAAAACCAACATATAACTATCACGAATCAAAATTTAAGACTGAAAAACTGTTATTGCAAAGAAAGCCTATTAAAATTTGGAACTATTTCTACAAGATATTTAATAATAAAAAATCTGAATTTTCTAACATATTTATATAAATATATATACACTCTTTTGCAAAAAAATCGAAGCACTAAGAGGAACTTTTGCGATCGTGACGAAATTTGGTATGCAAAAACATCTTCATCGAACATGCAAATGATCAATGTTTCAAGGCAAATGAACAGGAATTGCCATCATAGCGCGCGTTTCTAGTGCGCAATTCGTAAAGTATAAAAACAGTAACAGAGGTGGAAATTTTATCTTTCTTTGTTGCTGCCATTGTAATTCCGTAAAGAAGCAACTAAAGATGCCATTACGACAATACCGAAGACCTTACAGACAGCTAAACGACTTCGAACGTGGTCGCATTGTAGGGTTGCGTGAAGCTGGGTGGTCATATCGAGCAATAGGACGCCAGCTACAGCATACAGACACTGCTCTGCAAAGATATTGGCAGCAATAATTGCTACAAGGAAATTGCCGACGAAATGAAAGCGCTAGAGACCAAGGAGCACAAATGCAAGGCAAGATAGGATGATTGTTCGCCAGGTCCGAACCGCCCCAACGGTGTCATTGTCGACTATTCAACGCATTACAGCCGCGTCTATACCTCCCGTGGTACCGTCCACCATCTCATGGCGCTTGTCTGAGACGGAGTACGCTCACAGAGGCCTTTAAGACGTTTGCCTTTGACCCCACAACATCGGCGGAGTCGTCTCAAATGATGTCGCAGCCGATCATCATGCCTGCCATTAGACTGGCATAGTATAGTGTTCAACGATGAATCCCGCTTCACTCTTGAAGCAGATGACCACCGTGTTCGTGTGTAAAGAGGACGGGCCAGCAGTCCCAATCAGCCTTTGTTTTACAAAGGCATACAACCGTGCTGTGATGGTGTGGGCTGCTATTTCTGATGACAGCAGGTCATCTTTAGTCATCTTCCGTACATCTTTAACTGTTCAACGATATGTTGATACCATCCTGCGGCCGGTTGCATTACCCGTCATGGCACGTCATCCTGGGGCCATTTCCCAACAAGATAATCCCAGGCCACATACCGCTCGCATATCTCTCGACAGTCTCCGTGTGGTTGATACTCTTTCCTGGCCAGGAAGGTCACCAGACCTTTCACCAATCGAGCTTGTGTGGGACATGGTAGGCCGCTAGATTCGGGTACCACAAAATATCGCAGATCTGGAGCGACAACTGATGAACACCTGGCAGAATGTGTCGCAGGATGTCACTAGGAACTTCTTCCACTCCTTGCCTCGACGAATTCAAGCATGCATTGCCACCAGGGGCGGTTAGACCAACTACTAATTTGAATACTCAATGAGTGATTAAGAGCCGTGAACAGGTACTATGACCTTGATTTTTTAATCATTTCATTATCTGTGTATGAGCTATGCACATATTCAATTTCATCAAAAACAACCACTTCCTTCATGGTGCTTCGATTTTTTATTTGCAGAAGAGTGTATATATATATATATATATCTTATTTATTGCTTGCATAAAAGCAATACTTTACTCATTCATTGAGAACGATCATTACAAGTATTTATTCTGAAAAACTCCTCGCATAGCAAGTACAATGGCCAATTAATTTCCAAAAACGCATATATGTTTGAACTACATTATTATTTTTGAATTTATATGGTTTCATCATGTATTTTCGCCTTTTCTCCGAGTCCTTTTTTGCCCGTTTTCTGTTGCTCTGATTATACAAAGCATATATTTTTAAATTTTCTGTTCTTTTTTGATAATAAAATTTGCTTTTTTTTTTCTCTCGGATCTTTTTTAAGCAAAGTAGGGTTATTCATTTATAGTAGGATTATTTATTTATTTAGGCACTGCACAGAAAGGGAGAAAGCCCCGTGGAATTTGGTATGCAAAAACATCTTCATCGAACATGCAAATGATCAATGTTTCAAGGCAAATGAACAGGAATTGCCATCATAGCGCGCGTTTTAAAGGAAACTTGCGCATGAGGAAAACCACGAAAACGTCCATGCAGCTAACCCGTTCGCCGGGACTCGAACCTCAGACCAGTGTTCAGGGGCTTTTAGCGCTCGGGCGCTGGTGGGTTAGCAAAGCAGGATTGCAGACTTAATGAATTTTTATTTGATAAGTCTGTCTCCTTGCAGGAAACTAATGAAAAAATGAACTAAGAAACAACTATATAAACTTAAATAACTATTAATTTTCATCTTATTAAAATTCCTATGGTTTAGACGAATTCGTATTTACAGAATGCATCCACCAGGAATACAAAGAGAAGGGAAAACATATTAAAAATTTATAAAAAACTACGTTTTATAGTACAACTAAAATTACAGCAAACTTAGCTAGCACTACTTGCTGGGTCTCAAAAATTCAAATATTTAAATACCTACAATACAGCATATATATTTTATAAAAATAATGCTTAATAATAAAGCTAAAAAGGCAAGAAATAAAAGGGTTAGCAGGAGGGAGTGCAACAACAGACTGATACGTTACGAGGTCAGCAAGAATGTAAAAAACCTTAATAAACCATTTTGGGTAACCGTTAAAATCTGAAACCTTTCGGGGTTTTTTGGGTATTTCCAGACATTAACATAGGAATATTCATTCACCTAGCTCGTCTTTCTATCAGATTAGTTTTTTGATTATTTGCCAAATATTGCAAATCTCATTTAAGTACTAAATAATCCTTAATCCCAATTAACCATGCGAATGAACATAAATCGTTAATTAGAAGACTAAAGGGCAGGAGCTGCAAACTCCAATTACTTCGCTTCACTCCTTCATGACACTTAAAAATTCTTTGCACCGTGACATAATCGAGCCCAGTGCAACTTTGTTCTCGAATCACCAAGCGCTTTTGCATTGTTCCCAAATTTTTAACAATCTAATTATTTCTGCCTTAATTAAAGAAGATACCACTTCACGCAAGAGATTTGAATAGTATGGATGAGAGCCCTTTCGAAAATAAAAACGACGAATCACATTCATGAAGGGGAGAAGAGACATGACCGTGCATGACATTAGTGTTCCATTGTTTAAAATTTACGCATTAAAAGTGGTTCAACACTCGACCACTTCAGACAATACTTCATACGTCCTCGAAACGATTATTTTTCTGCTTCTAACTGCATGAGAGGATTAAGGGGGGCGGGAACAGGTAGAAAACAATAACGCCATTTCCTCCTATATAAAAACGCTTTTTCAGAGTTACTTCGAAAGCAAAAAATAAAAGTTATCCTTTCAATTCGATTTAGTCGTTTTTTCCATATTCTCTTCGCATTTTTGCAAAGGTAACTCGAAATCCAGCATCAACAGTTAAGAATCTACAGATTTGCAAATTATGAAATATCTTTTCACATTTCTTTTAAACAAATTATAAGATCTTAAGCGAATATAAAAGAAAATATACGGAAACATAAATAAAAGATTACTGCCACAAAATATTATCTCTACGTATTATTTTAAAGAAATAATATGGCAATAAAATAATAGCGAATAAAAAAATATATGGCAACATTTAGTAGTTTATCGAGAATTCTAAAGATATCCCATTTAAAATATTTTTAAATTGCACGCGTCATTTTATTGAAATTTGTCGAAGTGCAAGACATTTAATTTTTCTCTTAAATTTATTCTGCCTGTTATTGATTAACAAGCTAAAGGACTTAAAAGCAATAAACGCAGAATTCTTTATCTCTTTTACCAGCTGGACGAGCGATATGACCCTATCTGGACTTATTAAAAGCATTACACACACTCATATATA
>KK118338.1:6028-26163 GCA_000611955.2 Stegodyphus mimosarum | reverse complement strand
TACCAGGGATTCTCCGTCAAAGCTGGGACGAAGCTAAACAACGGTGGGGCTCAGCAACCAGCATGCAAATACTTCAGTTGACCGGCCGCCGCGTCACTGGTACATAAATATATGTTGGAGAATGTAAAGAATTATTGGATCCCCTGTGCGTGTTCTTGTGATTTGAATGGTTAGTATATATACAGTTAACAAGTGCAAAATCAGTGATTAAAATGCCTCCGCGGATACAATTGATCAGTCAAATTTTATGTCCCGAAAATCTTGAAAATTGTCTGTCTGGGTAAATAATAAAATTATTTGAAAAAACACTCAGTATTGTAGATTCCTCAGGTATTTAATTTTATATTTAACCTTATTTACCTGTAAGTTTCAGTTTCCAATCAAAATAAATGCTGTATTGAAATCACCTATGTTTATTAATCCACGGCGTATTCCTAAATACTAATTAAAAAAAACCATATGGCGTTGACGCGAAATTAACACCAGTCTACAAATAAAATGCATACATGAAAATAGGTCAACATTGCTTTACAGTAAAAAAATAATGCTGATAAATTCATTCGACTTGATAAGACACATACCTGGAAATTACTCTTTAGGCAAATAGCATTACCAAGTGCGTTTAGAGCTAAATGTATTTAAGCCTTTTCACCCGCGTCTGTATATTCCAAACATATTTAAGCTTGAAACAATACTGTTACGAATTTTATACGCATGTGAATAATTTTAATGAAATTACACGTAAAATCATAGCATCTCTTGTATAGCGTAACATAAAAAGCCTTAAGAGAACGAAGCTCCACCGGAAAAATAAGATTACAGGGGAGGGTACAATTTGTTGTTATTTCATACCTCCGAATGTCCCGAGATGCAATGATTAATGTTATTTCTTTTTCTTTATTAGCTTGTGTTCTCCTCTCAGAGCATTAAATGACGTAATCTATGTTTTTCGGCAATCTGCCAACTTTAGGCTCTGAACTTTTGTTATATAGTCGTTGTAATGTTCATCGCTCATTCTGTTGTATGAATGCTTACCTTCCCATTCTTCTAATAAACGCTTGTTATCCCTGTGATGAAGTTATAATTCACTTTGTTATAACACATTTAAGATTGATAACGCTAAGTTGACGATGGTTTTGACGACTAATTTTGGTCACCAAAATTCCACGAGAAATCGCCAAAAGTCGCCAAACTTGGCGATCATTTCGCAACATTTTGGCCCGATCCCTGTATGACTGTAATTGGTCTGATCCCTATATGTAACTGTAATTGTATTCTGCTCTATATGTAACTATAATGTAATTCTATATGTAACTACTATGTTCTATATATGTACGCCTTTAGCAATTTCAAGAAATAGAAGGAAATGAAAATTCCTCTGCAGCCGGGGTAAAACTATATAAGGTCGGAAACAGCATCAGTCCTTAGTTTTTAGTTCAGAGTTGACCGCGAAAAACTGAGAGATTTCCGTGCCACCTTCGCTCTTTTACACGTGATTTGCATTGCGCTACAGTTAATGTTCTTAGTAATTTACAGTGATTTTAAAGTGATATTTCTACCGATTGTGCTCTGTCATACTGAGAAGAGTTCTACGAGTACTTTTGTGAGTCCCAGAACGGTAAAATGTTTTTATTTTTGAAGAAAATAAATTTTATCATCCTCTCATCGGTTTTGTGTGCATTAAAACAACTACGAACCCGTGCGCATGCAACAATGCTTTCGTTTAAACTTCTATACTTTTTCAGTTATTTCAAGCTTTAATACACTGACATGGGCTTAGTTACAAATATTTGGTGCTACTACTAAAAGCGCACATTTATTGATTTATTATGTTATTCTTATCTTCCGGTTAAGATTTTTATGCATTTAGTTAATCTGCATGCTATAGTTGTAGAATCATCAACAATTTAAGAGATAAAGATGAGATTTAATGTGATGTAAGAGTTAATTTTGTTTTTGGTTCTGCTAAAATTATCCAATTTTGATTTGGGTTCTGCTAAAATTATCCAGAAAGCTGGTTCTACTAGGGAACTGGATTTTCTTGAAGCTTTTCACATTTACAAAAATTTATCCTGTTTAGTCAAAAACTTCAATTCCAATCCAGTATTATTGAGTTCAAAATTCTGCTAACTTAACCTTTCATTTTTCGTTACTATTTCTGCCGACAGATGGCGCTATCGGCTCTTCAAGTGGACGCCTGTGGGAATAAATATGATCGGCATTCGCTTTCTCGCTTTTGCAGAATTTTTTGCTCCTGATGAAGGGGGACCCGTTTTGCCCTCGATATCGATTTGGATTTTACAAAATCTACGCTGAATACAAGGTTGTCGATTTTCCTGGGTAAGCTTAATTTTTGTTTACCATATCCGGGAAAACTATATACAGCAAAGATAGCACTGGAAAGGTTTGAAAATTATTCTCGAGGGAAAACGTAAAATCTTGTTACTGCTCTATATTCATAAGATCAACACTGCACAGGATCGATAATACGTAGTAGCAATACTGAGTAGCGTCGACCTGGCTAGAATCGACGTCGACAAGAGACCGAGAGAACAAAAACGAAATTTAGATAATGATCTTAGAGAGGAAAAAAAAATATTGCTCGGTATCACCTCACAAAACGAATGGCAGATAGGTTTGAAATCTACATAGGACTAGCGCTACATAAAATTGACACCAACATTAGGTAGACCACCACGCGATTGATATTAGCCCAGTATAGACAGAAATTATGGTTAACAACGCTGCAAAATCCAGAGGGAAAAATTTTATTACATTATTCCTTTTTTAAGGTAACCTCGATCGATCGACAGCAAACACTCGACACCGGAATAATTTCAACAATAGCATAGATTCGACACTAGCATCGATGTAGATTTCTGATCTGTTGCGTCGATCACATCTCGACAGAAAGATCGTCGATCCAATGCAGCATTTCTGTCTACAATAGAAAACAAAGATCAAAGCTGAAATTAACACTCTTCTGAGTGGCAGAATGATGAATGAATTCTACGAGTATTATACGTGCAGTGAAGGAAAAGGGGGGAAAGAAAAAGAAAATGCAGATGAAAAACAATTAAGAATTAGCATTGTCTTTCAATAAGCAGGAAACAAAAAGGTGTCTGAGATTAAATATAAGACTATGAATACAGAAAAGTAGCACATATGAGGGGATGCTAGTAGAACGTTTCTTCAGGATCGTGAAACAGTCCATTAACGAAGCACACCTAAACTGCATTTAATTCCCAAGAGAGATAGAAATGAGTCTGCATAGAAAATAAAAGGTAATTTTCAGATCTGATAATAACAAGTGGATAAAAAAATATTACATTAAATTGTAGAGAAATTAGAATTTTTTCCAAGCAGAAGACATGAAAAATGAGCAAAGTTCTCGCCGGGACTCGAACCTCGGACCTACGCGCCGTGTGTGCTGGCCATTAGACCACGAAGGAATGCTACGAACGCGGGGAAGAAATACCTTATAAACTAATATGACTGCTATACTACAAAACTACAATTAAACATAAATGAAGAAATTAAGCAACTCTTAAAATAGTTTTCTACTTCGTAAATTAGATGAAGCAAACTGGAGAAATACTTAAAAGATCATACTTCACAAAATTCAATTTAATGAACTGGTTTAGTTTGTAGAGTCATTAGGTTATTTGGAAGCAGGAGAGATGAAAAATTAAGTAGTGCCCTCCCCGGGAATCGAACCACAGACCTCTCGAATACCCGTCGAGTGTGCTCACCACTACACCACGCAAGTGGGAGAAATACAGTGAAGTACGTTTAACGCGAAAACGCTTAAGACGAAATATCGGTTAACACGAAATAATACAACGGTGCCGACAAACTACTATGTAGTTTCATGCATTTTTTTTTCTTTTTTTTTAACAAAAAACGAAAATCGCTTAACGCGAAAAGATTTCCGTTTCAGAAAATACGGAAAACACCAGGCGCGAAGGTGAGATCTAAGAAGACTGTGAAATTAAAGGTGGTTTCACGTGTTTCGTAGAAAAGAGGCTAACTTGGCTTTGAAATACCCTCGGAATAGTCAATTCCTGTGACACGAGCCAATTTTGTTTACCTCAGCTACTTTCACCCTCCAACTCTACAAACGTCACACAAAAATATCTCATCTCTCATCAGTTGGTTTTGGAATTCGTAGACGAGTATATCGGAGCGTGTGTAAAATTCAGTGAGTTTGGTTCGCGCCAAAACAAATGGACAAGCAGGATATTGAAACTGAGCTGACACGTAATGAAATGTTTGAGACAGTTTCTGTATCATTGGACTGCCCTACTGTGTCATCGGAAGAATTCGTTGCAGTAGATGAAGATAATGTGTGTACAGCTCCAATTATGACAGACAAAGACATTTTGGAGTTTGTTCAACGCTCAAAAAATATCATTGATGCAGATTCCGACGACGAAAATGAAATGAATAATGCAGGTCCTGTTCCTACCTAATCCGAAATGAGGAACACCATGAAAAGTATGCGCAGCTACTTAGACGCACATTCCAATTGTGAAATGAATTACAAAATGGACGACATCGAACTATTTGTTGACAATTTGATGCTAAAAAAGACAATGCAAAGAAAAATATCAGATTATTTTCCAAAAATTGGATAAATATTTTCTTTTTCAAAAACTTGAAAAGTTTATATTAAATTAAGTTCTTGTGGATGGTTTTGTTTCATTGATTTTTATTAAATACATGCATACATACCTATATATATATATATCATGCATACATACATATATATATATATATATATATGGGATCCCTAAGTTCCATAGCCACCAGAGGGCATCACCTGTGCACTTGCAGCGAGAAGTGAAGTGGAGACAAGGATGTCAGAGGTTAGGTTAGGTTATTCAATTATGGCAAAGCACACGAGGGCTATCTGCCTAAGGGGAGGGATGCCTTCGTGGAGGACTTTCTAAGGGAAACTGGCTCGTATACACGTTACACATGGGGAAAACCACGAAAACGCCCATGCAGCCAGCCCGTTCGCGGGATTCGAACCTCGGACCGAACTACCAGTGTTCAGCGTCTTTACCGCTCGGCCGCTGGTGGGCCAAAGGATGTCAGAGAGTCACACGAAGGTGGTGACAATGGTAGCGGGCTCGAGTATAGGACTATTTAAATAACAAAATATAGGCTATCGAGCGGCTATTTAAAATAACAAAACTGATGCAGAACTGTGTTTGTATTGTATCCAACAAGCGCGAGAAAGCGCTAAGGCACTGTTATCTAATTCAATCTGTATAGCTTTTTCTTTATATCATTAAATGTTTCTGTGGCGTGGAAAAAGTGTGAAAGTATTAATTAGCGAAGGATATCATCTTCAACCCCACCCACAGAAAATCTGGGAGCCTAGTCCGAAATTCGAGCAAGAAACAAGCAAGGTAAATCATTATTTTGTTTCAATGTACTATTATAACCATGAGTGTATTAAATAATATCAGAAAACAAGATTTGAGAATAATCGCAGAAGAATTAGGCCTAACAGTGTTGGCTAAAGCTAAAGTCATCGAAATCAAAAGTATTATTGAGAATGCTAGTATTTATAAAACTGATAATGAATTTGTTCGCGGAATTATTAAAGCTGTTGCAGAGGATCAAAAGAACAAAATGACTGAAGAGCAATTAAAATTAGAGTACGAAAAACTTAAATTAACTCAACTTGAGAAGGAGATCGAGCTACAAAAACTGAAGTTCCAATTGGCTGGTGAAAATGCCAATCGTGCTGTGTTTACAGATTCTGAACCAGCATCGCGAAGTTTAGAAAATATCATCAAAAGCGTTAAAACACTAACTATAGCTGTCCCTCAAAGACCGGAAGCTCTGCATTTGTTTTTTCAATTGCTTGAAAAAGCTTTTACTACCAAAAGCGTACCAGTTGAGCTAAAATCAGAAGTGTTGATTAATTTATTAGGTGATAAATGTAATCATGTTTAAACGTATGCTTCTGAACAGAATATAGCTTATTATGATAAATTAAAAGCATTAATCTTGAAGGAATTTCAGCCGAGACCGTGTGAATGTTTGAATAATTTTTAAAATGCTCAGAGACATTCATCTGAGTCGCATGTTCAGTTCGCGTCTCGACTCAGTGCAACTTTCGATTATTAGGGTAGGTTAAGAGAAGTAGATGATTTTAAGAAATTGTGTGATCTCATTGTATCTGATAAGTTGTATGAAATGCTTGATTATAAAACAAAGGAACATATTAGTATTCGCGAGGTGCAAAGTTGATCCCCACCTAATCAGTTGGGGAGAGAATGTGACTTATTTTATTCATCCAAGCGTATGTCCTTAGCTGAAATCAGTAACGCGCGAATCGAAACTCCAGAAAATAAAAGGTTTAATTTTTCCAAAAACAGTCTTAAAAAAGCACGGAGTAAGTAATTCGAAGGATTCAGGGTGCAAAGTCGTAAATTAAAATAATAGTAAATCAGAACGTACTTGCTATGTATGCGGGAGTAAAGGTGAACTGTTTCATTTTTCGAAGGTTTTTTTTCGACGTTAGACTTAAAAAATGGTTTTTTTCATGTTCCTGTGGAGGAAAACTGCACTACATATTTGGCATTCATTACACATGCAAGTTTGTACGAATTCCTAAAAGCACTTTTTGGTTTGTGCACGTCGTCGAGTGTGTTCCAAAGATTTGTTTATAATGTGTTTAGAGATTTAATTCGGGATGACACTATTGTTACATGGGCGATTTTATTATTCCACCGCGAAATGAGAAAGAAGGTTTAGAAAAGTTAAAACGCGTTTTAGAAGTAGTCAAAGAGTACGGTTTGAAGATTAATTTTAAGAAATGCCAGTTTTTAAAAAGGAAAATAGAATTTCTCATGTGTATCATTGAAGATGGTACAATTCGCCCGTCTTCTGAAAAACAAGGGCCGTTCAAAATATCCCGGAGCCCAAAAAAACCTTAAGCAGATCCAGAAATTCTTGGGTCTGACGGTATATTTTAGGAAATTTATTGCCAAATATTCGAAAATAGCGAAACCGCTAAGTGATATTCTTCGTAACCGCGTAGAATTCAAATTTGGGCCTGAGCAAAAAGAGGCATTTAACAAATTGAAAGAACTTCTATCCTGTTTTGCATATTTTCAAACAAGGAGCACCACTAGAACTGCATACAGATGCAAGAGCAGTCGTGTTTTCGGCGGTGTATTGTTACAAAAGTCTGATGATAGACAGTTACACCCCATTTACTTCATGAGTAAAAAAACTAGCATGCAACAAAAGAAGCTGTCTAGTTATGAGCTTGAAGTTTTAGCTATAATGGAAGCTCTAAAGAAATTCAAAAATTACCTTTTGGGATTTCAAATAGGTCAAAATAATTACCGATTGTATTGCTTTTCAAAAGACTATGTTCAAGAAGGATTTAACTCCTAAAGTAGGGAAATAGGCGTTACTTCTAGAAAAATTTGACTATGAAATTCTTCACACATCTGGACAGCAAATGAAGCACGTGGACGCGTCGAGTAGAAACGCAGTCATGATGGTTACCTATTCTCAGGGAGAAGTTGCAGCCAAAATTGCAACTGTGCAAAAAAGTGATGAGCACCTCCAGTTGCTGAAATCTTTAGTCGAGCAAGGACTAAAGGAAGATTTCCTATGAAGAATAGTGTATTATACAAATTCGACAGTCGCGAGTTACTTGTGGTACCCGAAGCATTGGAGATAGAAATCATACGTAGTATCCACAACAAGGGACACTTCGCAGTGTCTAAAACGGAAAATTTGCTGAAGATGGATTTTTATATTCCTAACCTTAGAAGACGAATTGAACAAGTTATTTCGACTTGTGTAGCGTATATTTTGTGCGACAAAGAATGAGGTAAAGGCGAAGGGTTGTTGAATCCCATACCAAAACAGAGTATCCCATTGAGCACTTTTCACATTGATTTTATAGGACCATTCATTACCTTCGACAAATAAGAACTACAACCATACCTTGACCGTCATTGATGCATTTACAAAGTTCGTGTCGCTCTATCCATTAAAGGCTACATCAGCTCAAGAGGCATTGCAGAAGCTGAAACTTCAATAATCAACTTTCGGTAATCCCTCAAGAGTGATAAGTGATAAAGGTACGGATTTTACGTCCAAAGACTTTGAAGAGTACTGTGGACAAGAAAAGATCCAGCACATATTTACAACTACAGGCGCTCCTAGAGGGAATGGGCAGGTGGAAAGAATTCATCTGACGCTGATTCCAGTCCTATCCAACTATCCACAGATGATCCTACCAAGTGGTACAACGGATCTTAAACAACACTAAGAGCAGAAGCACAAAAAGCTTCCCTTTTGAGCTTCTCACAGGTATTAAAATGAGAAATCGAGAGGAGTTAAAGATTATTGAAATTCTCTAAGAAGAAATAAATCTTAAGATGAAAGATCAAGAAGATATGAGACAGGAAGCACGTAAAAACATCCTAAAAAATTCAGGAAGAGAACAGAAGAAGGTACAATAAGAAGAGAAAAAAGGCACAGGTATATAACGTGGACGATCTAGGGGCCATTCAAAGGACGCAGTATGGAGGTAGTTTAAAGTTAAGGCCAAAGTTCTTCGGTCCATATCGGGTAACAGCGAGAAAAGGCAAAGACGTGTACCAGGTGGGAAAAGTAGGACAACATGAAGGTGCTGGCTGTACAACTACGGCAGCTGATCATATGAAACTCTGGACTGCTCCTGCTTAGGACTGTACGGCTTTTCAGCACTTGTATTTTTTTAATCTAGTTTCAGGTTCTGTTTTGATGTACCAGTGTCACTGATCCGTGTTTTCGACACCAAAAACAAAGTCAGGATCGCCGAGCTGTGGGATTCCTAAATTTCATAGTCACCAGGAGGCATCACCTGTGCGCTTGCAGCTGCAGCGAGGTGCAGACAAGGATGTCAGAGAATCACGCGAAAGCGGTGATAATGGTAGCGAGCGCGAGTAGACGCCGAGCGGCTATTTAAAATAACAAAACTGATGTAGAACTGTATTTGTATTGTATCCAATAAGCGCGAGAAGGCGCTAAGGCACTGTTATCTAATTCAATCTGTATAGCTTTTACTTTATATCATTAAACGTTTCTGTGGCGTGGAAAAAGTGTGGAAGTATTAATTAGCGAAGGATATCATCTTCAACCCCCCCACATATGTATACCTATGTAAGTAAAATGTACTCAAACTTAATTTTGTTGAATATCTATCTATCTATTTCTCTCTCTCTCTCTCTGTATATATATATATATATATATATATTCGCAATATGCTTTAATAAGAAAAAATATTTCAGTCCTGTCATTTTCATGTTAACGATTTTCACTGTACCTTACATACTGCCCAGGACGACTGAGATTAGGGAACTCAATCGCCAAATCCTGGGAGTGGAGAATCATCATCAACCACCATTTTAGTTCCGGCGCCACTGTAGAAACATTAGTTTTTTTTTAGTCAAAAGGGGCTTTGTCACTGAAGGACTATTGTTTTCGTTTGAATCACTTTTCAAACTGCTGCCACAAAATATTGCAGCCATGTATTATATTTAAAGAAATTAAATAATGAAGAACCTGCTTAAATGTATGTATTTTTCTCCAAATGTGATAAAACAACGATACCTACAGACATCCAGTTTTGAATAACGTACGTTTTTCCACCCGAATATGCGCATCTGGAAGCCCGAATTTGTAATTTGTTTTATAATCTATTTCATATTTTGCAAAACGTTAACGAATTTTTGATGAACAAACTCAAACGATTTAAAAGCCAGCAATGGCAACACTCTACAGGGCCAAAAAAAACCTTTTTATCTAAAGCGCGTGGAACTGTGTATCAGAAATTCTAAAAATATACTAATTTTAAAATTATTTTGCGATATTGCTGTTGAACTTAATTTTATGGTTTAAGTGCGAAGAACATGATATTTAATAAATAAAGGTAACACACAAAACGTTAGAAAACGACCCTTTGGACGTAATTTAAAATCTGAAACCTTTCAGATTTTATATTACGTTTTAAAATCTGCATTCTCAATTTCTCAGGCCCCTCTATCCATTTAAAGAGTTTTTCTTTCCTCCTACTGTCTTTAGTGCATTGCTTATTTTTCACCTCCCCTGCTTTCAAATAAAAAAAAAGTCTCTACAAATGGCGCCCGAACTAAAAAAAGGCGGTGGATGATGGTTCTCCACCGCCAGAATTTGGCGGTTGGGTCCACTAAACCCCAGTCGCCCTTTAAAAGGAGGAGTATAAGACATTTCTCCCGCTTTCTTAGCATATCTTCGTGGTGTTATTTATTTAATATTCGAATCATTTACTTTTAAATATAGGAACACGAAAGAAATAACACAATCTGTGCCAAAAATGGCTTCCTAAATTTCACTATTTTGTACATCTCACAGAATAAAGAGGATTTTTAAATATTAGTAAACTATAAAAGGATAGATTGTCAAATATAAAATAATAGAATCGTTTTAGTTCATATCAGTTTATCGAATCTTAATCTGCAATCCCAGAAGCCTAGTTTTGTTAATTCAGAGAAACGTATTTCACAAAAGGTAAACTTTTCTGTATTATTTGAATAAAATTAAATTTCATTATCACATTTTATCTCTTAATATATGTATGTATCTTTTTCAGAAAAATATAATAGCCGCAGAAAATCATTGAACATCATACCTTCTGAGCATGACTTTCTAATAATTTCATGGACGGTTTCAAGGTTTCTATTGATTTAAAATCCAGCTTCACGCCTTTCCCCGTTCGTCGAGCAATCACGATGTCCAACCAAGTATCCAGTGACAGATCCGAAGTGGTGTTTGGAGGGTGGGCCATGATAGGGATGGGAGGGCCAAACTCTTGTCCCATCACGTGCCCCATGGAAACATCAGCTTCCAAGAAATCGACGGCTCCTGTGGGATGCAAAAGTAAATACATGTTAGGACGGGAAACAGATACACAGATCAATCGTCGTCTGTACTCAGAAAGAAAAGAAATTGAATGACTGTCCGGGGAATGAGAAACACTTTCTTTTTTCAGGGGTGGGTGAAAAAGTGTAGAAACTGATGTTTTGCGTCGTTTTTTATGCGAAACCAATATGGTCCAATGTAATATGTTACTATGAATGTAATTAAATTAGTTTTAAAATATCATTTTTTTTGTAAATATAATAATGTGGAATTTCAAAATGTCCTGTTACAGTTATTTATCAAAAATTTTCCCTTTTAAAATACATTTCATAAAACAATACTTTCATGTGTCTCCTCTGTATACGGTGCTACCTCGGTATCCGTTCGTTTTCAGCTAAGTCATGCACTATCCTTGTTTACCTCTTTCGAAGCAATAATAATATATTGCCGACAGTAATAATATGATTGCCGACTAGCGTCAGTACGCCTTTTGTAACTATTCACAGTAAGCATAACTCGCTATAACCGACTCTTCAAGAAATTTTGTGTTTTTTCGCATTAATGTTTCGTAAATTCATTAGCAATGAATTTTATTAAAATTATGAGAAGAGACAAGCAACGAAGAAAATTGTGAGGATCGCCAAGGAAGTGAAAAAAGGATTTTGCATGAATATGGTATACGTATCCGGAACTTGGATATTGCTTACCGTATGCCGAGTACGATCTTGTCTACGATTGTGAAAAGCAAAGACGTAATTAACTCGGCTAACATAACGAAGGTGTTGAAATCGATTACGATGCAAAGCTCAGAAATGTCAGAGTGTGCCGAAAAATTGCTTTTGATCTGAATAGCAGAAAAAATAACAGTATAGTACCAAGAGCAGTGGTCCCTTTATGTACAGTATACATTTTACTTACTGCATTTGTGTTTTAGTATTAACCAATGTTATAACAACAATGAGACGTATTTATAAGAACGGATTAATTATGTTCCCTTTATTTATCAGAAAAGTTCGTTTGGTGTAAGCCCAAGGATCTGGAACGAATTATTAATGTATACTTAGTTGCCACTGTACATAAAACAGCTTAAAATTCTCACCATGTACGATTTTCTACTACTAAGGTTACAACAAAATCAAATAATGAGCAGAAAATCAAAGAAACTTTACCCACACACATAGAACTTTATATTTTGCTCTTAAACTGAAACAGATTTTAATATAACTCACAATAATGAGAAACAAAATGACCATCTGTTTTTATGATGAACTAAGCAAAAAACATTGGCCTTTAAATGGCTAAATTGAACAGGCTTATAAAAGACTTAAATTTATACTTATTAGGTCAATACTTTATTGAAAATAAAAAATTTTTCTTGATTATAGTAGACGTTTTCTATAACGACCACTCATTACAACGATTGTGTGATTTCAACGTCTAATCTGAGATTAATATGACTAATCTACGCTTCCATCTGACGAAAGAGTAAGTTAAAAGGCACTAAACTCACATTTTAACAAATTTCAAATTTGTTATTTTTTTTAATTTCTGACAATATAAAAAACATATAAATTTAAATATAACCAACTGCTAATTTTTTTTTAATTTGCCGATTTCCTTTATTTGTTTACATATTTTATTAATAAAAGAGAACTAACAATAAGGGGCTCAGTTTGCGTTCGTTTCGTCTTAATAGATGACAAGGCTCTTGCACATAGGGCTCAGTTCCTCAACGTTAACTTTAATAAAGAGAACTCGCTGCCCTATATTCCACTTTTCTAAAGCAATGGTCCTGGGTCCCTAATGATGCAAGACAACATTCGTTCTACATAGGACTCAAGTCGTTCATGATTAACAGGAAGGTCATGATAGTCACTCATAAACGGGCCAGCCAGACCTGTTAAGATTAACACGATAGAATGTGACTCAGGCGCTCTTCGAGGGTAATTTCATCTCGTTATCCCTCTCTGAGAAATACCAGATAGGAACTCTTCAATGAAATCTTCTCCAGTACAATATTGATCTTTGGCCACCCTGCGCAGCCTATCTTGCTGTAAGAGGCTTCAATACTCAGCGTTAGATTCATTTTCTGTTTCCATATCACAGAGTGGATTTTAACCATCCCTGGATTATGAGTTATAATCATATTCATGAGCACGTATTAATTACCACATAACAATGACTACATAATATAATCCTCATTTTCGAACCAAATTTCCAATGAATCGTGAAAGTTTTGCCATCAAAACATACCAAACGAACAGAAAATCCATACACATCATCCCAAATAAGATAGCCATCGAAGAGTATTTTTGCACATCGAACAGTAGCAAAAACATTTTTCCCGAGGTTTTGACGCTGAGAAGACAGCAAAATGTTCTGGCAAGGAAGAGAAAAAACGCTGTATACATGCAAATATGAAAGGCATTTCAAGTCTACCTGCAGATTACAAATCGCTGCTACTAATATAAATATTCGTATTACATGTGTGATAAATAAAAATATTATGTATTTTTCTAAAGGCCACGTAAACATATATAGTAAATTCTCCGCCTTAAAATAAATTACGTTTTCAAAGTGATACCGCATATATAAATAAAAATAGCGTAATGTTTGATATACGTAATATTTTCTAAAATTGATGCATTCTTCTTCCAGAATCAATTCCACCTTCTTCGATAATCACATTTCTCTTGCATTAAAAGCCTACAGCCCTTTCCCCTTTTTGTACTTTTTCCTACCATTTCATCTTCTTTAATAAATATCTATCGACTCCAATTTTGAATTAAATATAAGCAGTACTTAATTAAGGAGTTCTATACCTGCGTAATTTAGGAAATGATTGAAAGCATTATTTAATTAGTAATTTTAGGAAATGATTATTCCTGTGTTATTTGCTTTAATTGATGCATAATGATCACTAGAATAGTGACTGAAACAGCGCAAGTGCATCTTGCCTAGATATGCATTTCTCATCAATATTCATGTGACGAAAATAATCGGTAAAATTAAAATGGAAATATGGTCAGAGTATCTTTTCAATGGCAAGTGTAGATACGCAGTATTCAATAATAAGACTCCTTTACGACGTGCCGAAATAGCTCAGTTGGGAGAGCGTTAGACTGAAGATCTAAAGGTCCCTGGTTCGATCCCGGGTTTCGGCAGTGTCCAAATCCTCGGTAGTATAGTGGTGAGTATCCCCGCCTGTCACGCGGGAGACCGGGGTTCGATTCCCCGCCGGGGAGAAAGTTTTAGATATATTTTTTATTTACTTAAACAATATCTGGTTTCTCTTGTTTACTCACATAATATTTAAAACGCTGATGAAACCATATAATAAATAGAGGAAAAATTCAGATAATTAATAATGTTGTAACAATTTTCGAAAACACGATTTCGGTAAAAATGAAATAATTTTACTCCAAAATCGATGAAATAAGTTACACACAAACGAATTTAACATTCGGTAATTCTGAAAACTTATTTTATTTCATATTCTCAGAATACTTAACACAAAATCTTAAGCTTCTTTAAGCAGATAAATATAAAAATGTTTAAATTTCACTTTCAATTGATTTTTTATGCTAGTTCTCCAACCTTCATACAAAGAAAACTTACGTAATTTATGAAAGGTAAACATCTAAAAAGTTCAAGTTAAAGAAACATCTAAAATTAAAGACCATATTATAATCCTCAAACATCCTATGTTTCTTTTACACGCATAAAACATCAGATATATAGACAAGACGGCATTGAGTACATCTTGAAGATTTCCTGAAGGACACTCAAGAAAGGATTTTATCTTATGAGCTGAGAAAAACGTCAAATTTATGAACATAACATTTGCTTGAGAGCAATAGTTATGCCATATACCTCCGAACGTATTAGGGAGGCGTATTCTGCCTCCTCTTTCTATTTGATATGTTAATGCCCGGCAAAGCTTCTTCTGGATAAAAAAGTCACTAAATACAAATAAAGTTAAACGAGAACAAATATATAAGCCACACACGTTTCGCCTGGTCACACGTAAATGCTATTAAGGGAATAGAAATAAACTAAGAAGCTGACAATTTTGCATCATAAAACTTCCAATAGTTTTATTTTGAAAACAAATATTTCCTTTTATATATATACATATATTCAGAGCCATTACGCACTACAAATATCGTCTCCGAAGAAAAATATGTTTCGATAGTGTACGTGGATGATCATGAATCACCCTTAGATAACCTATTCTTGTGCATTCTATACTAGCGTACACTCGGAGATTTGTATGCTCGTGCTCCTTCACGACATTCGCCGTTTTTCAAATAAAATAACTAGCCGCAAACGTACGGTTGACAGAATGGGATGGAGCATTGGTTGTTGATTGCGGGCAGGCCAATCATAAGCGCAGGTGGCGACAGATTTCAATGTAACGTCCAGTATCGTCTGAAATTTTGCAACAGTTTCGGACGGCGATATCCTAGATTGAGAAGACTGGACAAATTCGACCAAGTTCCACAACGACGAATAAGGAATGTTTTTGGCGTTTTCAGCGCGGTCACACGAGACTACTCCAGGTGTACAGTTCTCACGTAAGCTGTATGCTGCCACTGAAACCCGAGTTTCGTTATCTCCAACTGCCCGACGGTTTCATAAGACAGAAATGTGTGCCAGAACATCCGCTCTTTGCGTCCCACTCACTGCAGCACTTGAGACAGCCCGTTTAGCATGCATGCGAGCAGACATCAGAGAAGTAGCGGGGTTTTTATAGAGTAGCCAAAATTCAGGCTGGACACTGATTCTCAGCGTGCCTGTATCAGCAGAGTGGAAAACGATACCATTTCTTCCTCATCGAGAAAAAGATGATTGGGGTGGTGTAGGTGTAATGGTTCGCGCAGTCATTATATTGGACCGCCGTACACTCCTGCATCTGCTTGACAAAAACTTCCTGACTGCTATGAAGTACACAGAGGAAATCTTAAATCCCTATGTTCGACTTTTTGAGGGGCGCAGTTAGTGTGGGGTTCCCCTTAATGCGCGAAAGCTCGTCAGGCTCAGTTGGACTCAGTTGCTCAACACTAACCATTAATGAAGAGAACTCACAGCCATTTATTCTACTTTTCACCAGCACTGGTCCTCAGTCCCCGTTAATACAAGAGAACACTCGTCTACGTAAGAGTCAGCTGGTCGACGATTACCAGAGAAGTCAGGATAATCACTCAAAACTGGCCAGTCATATCTGCTGAACTTAACCCTATAGAATAGGACAGGGTTTCCGAGCGCAATTTCATCTCGTTCCCCAACCCCCGAGGACCACGAGACAGGGTCTCCTCAACAGAATCTTGACCAGTACGCCGTCACGCTGCGCAAAAGGTCTGGCTGTGAGAGGGAACCCTACACCGTGTTATATTCATTTTCATTTCTAGATCACAACGTGCTTTTGGAACATCAATGGAGTATGAGCTTTACTCATAGCCATGAGTACATAACTACTACAGAATCATGAGGACAAACTATATTTTTCATTTTCGAAAGAAATTTGTAATAAATCGTGAACATTTCTCTCTGAAAACTGTACCAAACGAACAGAAAATCTCTACAGATCTTCCCAAATGAAATTGGCATAGAAGCATTACTTTTGCGCATCGAACAGCAGGCAACAACCCTTTTTCGGAGGTTTTGAGGTTCAGAAGAGAGCAGAATGGTATAGCAGGAAAGAGAAAAATCGCTGTATACATGCAAATTTGAAAGGCATTCTCAAAAATTTCGGAATGAGAAAGCATAAAGTGTAAAAAGGTAACGTTCATTTTATTATTTTATTCTCGAACTGATTGTGTATTTGCACCTACTAATTTTAAAGTCTAACTGCAGGTTACAAATTTGTGCTGCTAATACGATTATTCCTATTAAATGTGTAATAAATCAGACGAATGTGTATTTTTATTCTAGACTGATGGACAAATGTATTAAACTCTCCGACTTAAAATAAAGTACGTTTTCAAAGTGTCACCGCAGATATAAATAGAAATGGCGAAATATTTGTTATACGTAATATTTTCTAAAATTGATGCATTCTTTTTTCCAGAATATTAGTTATCGGAAGTAGTATCAATTCCACCTTTTTCGATAATCAAATTTCTCTTGCATTAAAAGCCTACAGCCCTTTCCCCTTTTTGTACTTTTTCCTACCATTTCATCTTCTTTAATAAATATCTATCGACTCCAATTTTGAATTAAATATAAGCAGTACTTAATTAAGGAGTTCTATACCTGCGTAATTTAAGAAATGATTGAAAGCATTATTTAATTAGTAATTTTAGGAAATGATTATTCCTGTGTTATTTGCTTTAATTGATGCATAATGATCACTAGAATAGTGACTGAAACAGCGCAAGTGCATCTTGCCTAGATATGCATTTCTCATCAATATTCATGTGACGAAAATAATCGGTAAAATTAAATTGGAAATATGGTCACAGTATCTTTTCAATGACAAGTGTAGATACGCAGTATTCAATAATAAGACTCCTTTAAGACGTGCCGAAATAGCTCAGTTGGGAGAGCGTTAGACTGAAGATCTAAAGGTCCCTGGTTCGATCCCGGGTTTCGGCAGTGTCCAAATCCACGGTAGTATAGTGGTGAGTATCCCCGCCTGTCACGCGGGAGACCGGGGTTCGATTCCCCGCCGGGGAGATTATTTTTGATATATTTTTTATTTACTTTAACAATATCTGGTTTCTCTTGTACACTCACATAATATTTAAAACGCTGATGAAATCATATAATAAATAGAGGAAAAACTCATATAATTAACATCGTTGCAAAAATTTTCGAAAACACGATTTCGGTAAAAATGAAATAATTTTACTTCAAAATCGATGAAATATGTTATGTTGCATACAAAGGAATTTAACATTCGGTAATTCTGAAAAGTTATTTTATTTCATATTCTCAGAATACTTAATAGAATATCTTAAGTTTCTTTAAGCATATAAATATAAAAATGTTTAAATTTCATCTTCAATTGATTTTCTATGCTACTTCTCTAACCTTCGTACAAAAAAAAACTTTAGGAAATGCTATTGTTTCCAATTTCGATAAAATTACGATAAAATAGATGAAGATTTTCCTAAGATATGGAGGGCATTATCTTACTCTAATACTCTAGAATTGCTTTGCCCGTTAAAACGTAATTTAATCATTTAAAACGTATTGTATTTGGATTTTTAAATAAATAAATATTAGAAACGGAAGTATGTTTTTATTACTGATAAACAAACAGCAATTTAAAAGCAGTAGTCTCGCATTTCAACCTATTTGAATTTTATTTTTGATTTCTGTGGACATATCTGTGTAATATAAATTAAACACATATAAATTTAAATTTAACCAACTGATTAAATTTTTGAAAATTTTGGGGATTTTGGGATTTTCTTTATTTTATTAATAAAATATAACTAACAATACATGCAAAGTAACTGCAACAGGTGCTTTGTTTTATAGTTCTTTATGCTCCACATCGTTTCATGTTTTAATTTTTTTTTGTAATTTCAAAACTGTTAATAGTAAATCTTTCTTTGAGATGTTAGATAATAATGTAGTGTTCCAGGATTTCAATCCCCCCCCTCAGCTACAGTTAGGCATTTCCAATTTAAACAGCAGCCTTTATGCGCAAGGAGTATTTTACATTTTCTATCTTGAATTTTCAAAGCAGTCACTCTTACAAAGGTTACCATAAATGTATAGTAGATAAAGTTCTCAGTAGTTAAAGAAACATCTAAAAATAAAGACCATATTATAATCCTCAAACATCCTATGTTACTTTTACACGCATAAAAAATCAGATATATAGACAATACGTCATTTAGTACAACTTGACGATTTCCTGAAGGACACTACTCATAAGAAAGGATCTTGTCTTATGAACATTGCTGAGAAAAACATCAAATCTATGAACATAACATTTGCTTGAAAGCAGTAATTTTGTCAAATATCATCGAACATATTAGGGAGGCGTATTCTGCGTTCAGTTTTTATTTAAAATGTTGATGGTTGGCAAAGTATCTCGATAAAGAAGTTACTGAATACAAATAAATATAAACGAGAAGAATTCCACATGTCACAGAGGATTCGCTTTGTATAGACATTAGTATTTTTGGCAAGCGGGAGATATTGAAAGATGAGTATTGCCCTCGCCGGGACTCGAACCTCGGACCTCTCGAATACGCGTCGAGCGTGCTAACCGTTATACCTCGAACATATGCTAAGAAGACGGGGGAAATATTTTAGATACTCTCCCTTTTAAAGGGCGAATAGGTATTTGGGGACCCATCGCCAAATCCAGGTGGTGGAGACTCATCGGCCCCCAAATTTTTTAGCTCGATCGCCATTGTAGAGATTTAGGATTTTTTGGAAGAAGGAGATATTCAAAATTGAACACTGCCCTCGCCGGGACTCAAACCTCGGACCTCTTGAATACGCGCCGTGCATGCTGAATATTACAACACGAAGGAATGCTAAGTAGGCGGGAGGAATACCTTTTAGCATGATCACAACTAAATACTAATGATCACAACTAAACGCATTCGCCGTGTTTTAAATAAAATGACTAGCCGCAAACATACAGATGACAGAACGAGATGGAACATTGTTTCTAGATTGCAGGCAGGAACAGTTGGCTTCAGAATTCAATGTAAAATCCAATATCGGCTTAAATTTTGGAACAGTTTCAGGCCGCGGTATCTACATCGAGAAGATTGGACAAAATCGAGGAAGATCCACAATGACGAATATGGAACGTTATTTAGCATTTTCAGTGCGGCCAAACAGGACTGCTGCAGGTGCACAGCTCTCATGTGAGGTGTGTGCAGCCACTTAAACCCGAATTCCATGGTATACAGTTGCCCAATGGCTTCGTGAGATAGGAATGTATGCCAGAAAACCCGCTATTTGCGTCCCTCTCACTAGACTTCAGTGAATACCGTGCTTTTTATAGATGAGCCAAAATTTCTCCTGAACACTGTTTGTCAAGCAGGTGTCAGTACTATCCATATCACGCATATGTATGGTACTGCCATACGTAATCTCTATATATAAACAAGAAAGTCTGTCCTCTAGTAACTCAATCACTACTATAGCTATCGTCACTAAACTTTCTACAATTTTTTTCTGGGTACTGGAAAAGGTTGATGTCTACTTTTCTCAAAAAAAAAAAAAAAAAAAAAAAA
>KK118337.1:21320-59428 GCA_000611955.2 Stegodyphus mimosarum | reverse complement strand
TGTCTTAAAGCGAAATGCTAAAATGCAGCTGAAGTTCATAGCAAACTGCGCGGTGTTGGCGAAACAGCTGCACTTAATTTCTTCTGTGTCGGTACTCGAAGACAAGTCTCTCAACAAGAATTTAACTCGTCTTTCATGCCTATAATTGCTAAAGAGATTGCATTTCCCCAAACATACCTGGTAAGAATTCTATGGTCATGATCCGCGCGAGGTAGTACTCCAAGGAATTCGTCATTTAATTGGCATAAAAAATTAACATCTGATAATTTAGCCGCAAGAGCTTAAAGAAAATCGCTAAATTTTACATTTCCGGCCGGCCTAATCATAATCGGGGCTAACAGCTTGAAATGTTGTAGGAGCCTGCTGCACCGTTCAATTGAGACACATTGCCGTTAACATTATCAGTCCAATTATCACCAGTATTACAGTTATCAACAACATTGTTATCAGTTGAATTTCTAACATTTAAATTTAGATCACTATTACTAGACACAGGATTATTTGCAAGAATACTAGAACTAATAACACTATTGAGAACATCACAGCTGTTCTATAAATGAAGGTTACTTCTAGTAAGTTTAAGTGCCCTAGGAGTTTTGCTAGACATTTTTTATTAAATATTTTGTCATTATCAGGCATTTTGTTATTCATAGGTACAACCTTTACTTTTGCTTCTAGAATCCCTTTTACTACCGGCACTACGTGCAACAGAATTACACTCAGAACCTGCGTTGACCGAGACATCCTTAGATTTGTCATTACTTTTAAGGAAATTTGAATAATTTGCGAGATAAAATTTGCACTTACCTTCTGAAACCTCAATCAGTTTGGTTAGCATTCGCACAGCATATGCTCATCAGTACAAATGTCTGGGTCAGCAACCCACCGTTCAGCAGATAGTTCTCGGTACGTGCTTTTCACTCCATGCGTTTGACCTTCAATAAATGAAGTTCTTCTTGATGAGCACAAGTATCCAAGTTCACAAAATCACTAGTTGAATATTCGTTATCCAGAGAAAGTCCATGTCCTTTTATAAAGCCCGTTAGAGGTAGTAGCCAGTAAACAATGATTAAAATTCGAGGTATTTATAACGGTTGAGGCCGAAGCTCGGAAAATATCAATAGGTACAGCCAAAAAACAACGTTCGCCGAGTACTCTCACCGCCCATAGTAACAACCACTCTGCTCAGCAAGGCACAAAAATCGCGCACCAACACACTAGGAGTCTAGCACACAACTCCCTTTGGCACTTGACGTTGATATAGTACTTCATTAATGTTCAGAGGTTTTCTCTGAGGGAGATAAATCATGAAGTGGAAAGAGAAGTTGAAGCACTTTGCCTCGATCCAAAATGTCCTGATTGAGAAGATGAAATGACAGAAAGCGTGTATTCTGATCACGTTGTCAGCAGCCTGCCAACGACTTGAACACAAATACTTCGGATGCAGAGAGCACTTCAAAGGATAAAAAGACGAGCGTGACCCTTTCCGTGAGAACTTATACGATACTTCGTTGGTTATTCTGGCATGCAGCGGGCGATGCACTCACTTCTCCTGCTCTTTCCAGATTCTTGAATGAGTTCTCTTAGGGTCCCGACGTATGTAAGCGTCCAAAGATGAAGCTTCTTCAGTTGGGGTAGCCTTCAAAACGAAAACGAGAAGTGGAGCTCTGGGCTTCGGTAATCGGCATGCCATGTCTGGAACCTATAAGAGTGAAAAGGCTTCTCTAAAAAAACAGAAAATTTCATCTGTTGGAAAGGATATACCGCAGGCGTCATGTGACCGTCGCGGGCCAGTAGCAAAGTATCCTATTGGAACTTATCATGTGATCAGCATATTCACAAAGCCTACAGACCTTTTTCCTAGGGTCTGCTCTCATTGGACGAAACATCTGCTTGGTGGTCATATTTGGAATAGTGAATTATCGCCTTGCAGTCTTCGTAATTAACACCAAACATACCTTGTGGGCTTTCCAGTAAAGCGAGGAGAAACAGCGTTTATTTCATTCGATATTTTTTTTATTTTATGAATGAAAGCTAAGGGGAATTGTGTGGAATATATTTTAAATAACCTACTGATCTTATTAATAGTTTATTTGTATTTGGTTAAAGAATGAATTTAAACTGTTAAAGGTACGATAATTGTTTTGCAAGAAAAAGTATTTACATGGAAATGGGATATGTGCTTTTTTCGTCATTTCTGTTAGAGAGAGTCTGTTATGTAAATTTACATAGCGCATTTATTATACAAATAAAAGAATATTAAAAAAATAAACCAAATGAAAACATTCTATAAACATTTAAGGGCGTCGGATACCTATTCTTTTTACTTAAGTTATGAGTAAGTATAATTAAAATTATATTTTATTCCATTATGCGCTATTTCTATTGTAACGCTTTTCAGGATCTTGGATAGTAATCTTGCAACTAGTATCTACTACAAAGAGTACAAACCAGTAAATAAAAATTAAAAAAAAAATACCTTTAACAAAAATAGAGAAAATAAAAGTGTTAAATTTTTAACACTGTACCCGAAGGCGAAAAAACCAATAATAACAAAGCCATAAGGTGAGGATAAAAACAAAAATAAGTCCGTGCAGTAAGAGTTTGTAAAAGATACGAACGGGATTAGAAACCCCGATCCAGAAGTCCAAGCATTTTTTTCCCCCCGCGCTCTGTACCGTTGAGCTGCGGTTCCTTCTCCGACTTTCACACGCTTTTCGGTACACCACGCTGACATACAAATAGCAAAGGCGATCAAACAAAAGTCGCCAAGCACAAGATTCTGTAACCCTACTTTTCCTATTTCAACCAATCAGAGCAAACAATAGCAGAAACGGTCTGTAGGCTTTGTGAATATGCATGTGATCAGTCCATGTGAAGTTTCTGTTGAGCGTAACTCCCATGTTGATCACTTTGTTAAGTCTTGGAACTTACTCTTCGAAGCGTTTGGCGTTATTTTTAATTTCATGTCTCTCGCGACATTCATTCTTCATTTTCTGACGAGCAGGAATTTGGATTTTTACGGCTGAATGCTAGTTTTCCAGCCCCAATTCTCGGCAGCCATCTTTACCTGGAGCGTCAACAACGCGTTCAGATTTCGGTATTTTTTTTTCGGTATTCCACAGAAGAATATAAGAACTTCAAGGTTTTGTAGCATGTATTTCTTCCAGATGAGAAAAACCATGAAAACATCGTACGATCAGCTCACTCCTCAGGTTCTGAAACAAGGTCTAATTATTAGTAGTAAATTCTCTTAGGTTTCCTGCCAGTACGGGCTCGCTTGTAGTTGAAAGACAAGTGTTTGCAATCCTCTACGAAAACTGGTTATTTTTTCCATAATTAGTCCAAAGGGTCAGTTTGCCCAGAACGACTATTAATTTCGTTTTGGCATTTTGCGTTGTTTCACTATAAATGTCGGTTCACTTTTTAAATTTTTGTCACGAAATATTATCGTCCTGTATTATATTTAAAGAAATTAAATAATGAAGAATTTGCGTAAATGTATGTATGTTTCTCCAAATGTGATAAAACAACGGTACTTAGAGCATCAAACTTTGAATACTGAACCTTTCCACACGAATATCGGCATCTGGAAGACCAAATTTGGAACTTGTTTTATTATCGATTTCATATTTTGTAAAGCTTTAATGAATTTTTGATTAACAAACTCAAGGATTTCAAAGCGAGCAATGGCAACGTTGTACAGAAAAAGCATTTTTATCTCCAGCGCGTGAGACTGCGTATCGGAAATTCTAAAGATATTATTACGGATTTCATATTTATTTGGCTATTTATTTAGAACTGTAATTAAAATTGCTTCATTTTCCCGTGCAACGCAGACGATTTTTGAAGAGAAAGCTACGTCGGAAAAATAAAAATAAAAGAACGCGTGCATTTAATATTTAATAAATAAATATCTCGTAATTACTGTTGCCATCCAGAAAAATCTAGAAAAATTGAGATTGTTCTAGTGATAATTAAAAAGCTTATAAAAACCGAACTGAAACACCTCATCTCAGTTGTTTCAGTTGTAGCTGTTTAAAGCGAATTGTTGTTTGTTTACTTAATGTTGTGTTTGATTGTAGCGATTTCGCTGTGAGTTAGAATTAGTGAGTGTTTTAAAGTTAATTTTGTTTAACGTTTGAGATATTGTAATAATATCTCTAAAGAAACACGTCAGCATTTTGATTTATTTCTTGTGGAAAGAAAACACTTTTGTTAACTTTTTAACGACTTGTGCATTCATTACATAACGAACCCATACGGATGCAACAATTTTACAATGCAGCCTTTGCTGCATTTAAAGAAGAAATTAAAGCTGGCCAAGAATCCGTTAAAGAAGAGATGAGAGCCTTTCAGGAAAAGATGGAAGAATCTGTTGAAGGTGAAATGAAAGCTGTTAAAGATGAGATTACCTGTATGATAGAAAACAAAATTGAGTGTATGGAAGGTAGAATAGACGTCGTTAGAAATAAAGTTGGACAAATTGAAAAGAACGTTTCTTCTGTCAAGGAACAAATAGAAGAGAGAGTTTCTGCCGTGGAATAACAAATCGATTACAGGGTTTCTTCTGTGAGAGAACAAATAAAAGAGAGAATTACTGCCGTGGAACAACAAACTGATGACAGAGTTTCTGCTGCCGTCGCAAAAGACGTTGACAGCAGGAAACAATTCGGATGGTTTTAAATGTTTCCACATGCCTGCTCGCCCCTCTCTGAAGCCATCGACATATGATGGGCACACCTCCTGGCAAGTATATAAGACACAATATTCTGTAGTAGCGGAAGCGAATGGATGGGATTCTCAAGCTAAGGCCTGTCATCTCGCCGCTTCTCTGAGAGTAGACGCAGCGGATATTCTGCAGACTCTTCCCGAAAACCAGAGACTAGACTTCGAAGCTCTGTCCGGCGCTTTGGAGCTGAGTTTTGGAGAAAAGTGCTTAAAAGATTACAGCAGGCTTCCGTTAAAATCCCATCAACAGAAGCCTACGGAAACACTCCAGGTGCTCGCCACGGATGTTGAAAGGCTGTCCCACCTCGCCTTTTCGGAAAGCTGACAGAAACAAGGGAAATTGTTTCCCTGCAATACTTCATTCCACGGCATCCGGGATCCTGAAATTCAGAAAGTACTGCGAATGGCTATGTCAAGGACTTGAAAAAGCGCTCTAGTGTAACGCCATGAAATTCGAGGCATCACAGCAAGCCACTCGTAGAGACCGCCACCCAATCAGAGCTGCTCACCTACAAGAACCAGTGGATCCAATGACTGCTCGTCTAGACGATTTAACCAGAAAAGTAAATGCCTTGACACGGAATATTGGTGACAACAAACCAACCGTAAAGTGCTGGAACTGCGGTGCTGAAGGGCACATTCGAAGGAACTGCAGAACATCCCAGGGCACGGATGTTAAGACCGCGATCAAGAAGGAGGGAATTTAATTCGTGGCCATCTCGTGGGGCGGAGGTTGCCAGATAATGAAAAGCCTCAGTTTAACCCATTAACGGAATGACCCTTCGGAACAAAATGCTTTAAAAACTGCTGTATTTTTGTCCAACAAATCCCTCCAAAAAGCTCTGATTTGCTTTCAGGAAACGCTTTTAAGATGGGCCATTGCCTAGAGCGGTGTGTTCGCTTCCCCTTAGAGTGATGGATAAGACATAAAATATCTCCCCGCGAATGAATAACAGCAAGAGCTTGTCCCTTAGTTTCGTTAGTTTTTACTTGGTAAATGCTTTATCTTTTGATCATGGGACTTGTCAGGACTGAGTGTTCTGTGAATACTTTTGGCGAACATATTCGTAACTTTATCAACTCCTGATCTAGTACAGCAATGCAGCTGTGTTCTGTGGTAGAATAACTGCACGCAAGGAGGGTTTTAAAAGGACCCTTTTATTAAACGACTATTTACAGCCACTTCCCAACTCGGAAGGGATAACAGAAAATATTGACCGCACTTAGGTCTAAACTGAACAATCAAATAATTTAAAATAAAGTGAGTAGAAATTAAGTAGTCGTTGCTCACAGAGCTATAAACGCAAAGTTGGCCTCTATGCTAAACTATTAATGGTGCGTAGCAATATTTAGCTTATACTAACGCACTTAGATTTCTTCAATAAGTAATAGCGTAACAGCGCTAAGGCTTAGAACTGAAATACTAGGTAGTCAGGCGAACGTCGAACAGAGCAGCAGTGATCTGAGACTGAAAGCTCTCTCACACTGAGAAGTTCCTTGCTAAACTTATAAATACAAAACTTGGCTCCACTTCAAATTAGCATAAAACTGAAACACGCGCTCATTCTAACGGGAAGTTGAAATAAGAACTTACAGGAAAGAGGAAATTAACATAAAACTTTGTTAATTTAAACTAAAACCTTACAGACTGATCAAAAAATAATTTTCCTAGCGTAAGTTTTTCTGAATTATTTTGAAATTTCTAGAATTTTGGCGGTTTTCTAAACATATTTCGGTAATTTCAGCTATTGTTTGTTTGCTAGCAATATGAAATTTAAAATTAAAATTTTATTCAGTTAATTTGAGAGACTGAATTTTTAAATGAAATGGAAATTCAAATAAATTTGGTGCAATCTTTTGCTAGACTAGGAAGATTTATTTATGTGTTGAAAGACAGGATTTTCTCTCTTTTCCGCATTTTACAGATTAAACGTATAAAACGAAAGATATGAAAATCTTTTTTAATTCTCATAGTTTTAGTTAAATGAATTATAACTTTTCAAATTTTTTTTTCTATTTCTTTTTACATAATATTCCTGCTCGTACGTGACTCAGTTTGAAATTACGAAACTTCCACTTACAAATTATATTCCGCATTACATTATCTCAAGGAACAATTGAAATTAATGTACTCAAATGATATATAATGTAAGAATGGTAATATGAATAGTCAATTTAAAATAAAATTCTGTTTGTCAGTTTTCATTTACAATTTTCCCTGCTTTATGTTTTGTACGAGGAAAGGTACTCTCAAATTCGTATACTTTCAAAGAGCTGCATTAGAAAAGTGAATTATTCATGAAACGGTAAGAATTTTCCTTTAGGTAAGTAACTCTTATCCAACTGAATTCAAATAAATTTTCTATGCTTTCCGTTATTGACTGCAACTCTGTAATATATCATATACAAGTTTTCAAGTATTTATGATCTCAACTGAGATTGGGTGAGCACTGACTTCTTAACAACATTTATTCTTGAATCTTTTGATGTACTGACAAACACTCTCACTTAAGCCGCCTAGACGGTATAGTTGTTAGGAAAACCTATTGCGGTACGGATGGGTTCGGGTTCGCATCTCGGTGAAGACGTGTCTGTTTGCACATGTATAGTGTCCGTGCGCCATGGGGGCGCTCTTAATAGGCAGCGATCCGAAACTCCTCTCGAGAGGTTAGTGATTTGGGAAGAGGAGTGGGAGACCCTCGGACTCGTGTCTGAGGGGTGCTCTCTATCAAAATTGAGGGCGGAACTGAGCGAAGTCGTACTGTCACCTGTATGGTGCTCAAGGCTCTTGCCAAGGACAGGCGCAAAATTGCACTACTTGCCACGATGAATTTCGCGGGTTTGTTCTGATGTTACTATGAAATAAGTCACACACAACACACATTCTCACGTATTTTTTACCATTTATATGCCTTTGTCGAAACAAAATTCCGAAAAGAGTTTATTTGCTACTCTCACTTTATTTCTGATAAGGTATTCTTATAATATGATTGTCTCATTTTTCAGTTTGAATCAAGCGAAAAGTATGTATTTGAAAATTGCGTTTTGAGTTTAAAAAATAAGACACTTGTTCCGTATATGCTTCCTTTGATACAGATAATTTTAGCAATTTCAAATATAACTGATGTAAAATACTTTTCCCTCTATTCTTCTATATATAGCAATCTTTAACACAATATAATTAATGCGCTGTTTCTCTAAAAGCACGTGTAACTTAAATTGGGAATTGTAAGAATAGATTTAATGGAAATATGCGATACCCGTATTGATCTAATAGTCAAGTATTCCTGAATATTGCAGATTTAATCTCATGTAAACATTTGTCAGCAATACAATATTTCTAGCAAGGGAAATTTAGTTTCGACAGATAAGCTATCTGTTTTCATATAGTTGTTCCTGTTTTTGCTTTAAAATTAAAATCCTAACATGAAATAATTTCCCTTATTACAGTTTTCATTCAGTTACTTCATATATATTATGAAGCATTTTTCCGGCTTTCTTCGCATGCCTTCGTGGTGTAGGTGTCAGTACGCTCGACGCGTAACCGAGAGGTTCGTGGTTCGATTTCCGGCGAAAGCGTTGCTCATTTTCCATGCTTTCTGCTTCCAAAAAAATCCTAATGGCTCTACAAGTGGCGCCCGAACTAAAAAGGTGGTGGATGATGATTCTCCACCACCGCGATTTGGGCCCCTAATCCCCAGTCGCCCTTTAAAAGGGGAAGGAAGCATATAAGGTATTTCTCCCGCCTTCTTCGCATGCCTTCGTGGTGTAGTGGTCAGTACGCTCAACGAGTAAACGAGAGGTCCGTGGTTCGATTTCCGGCGAAGGCGTTGCTCATTTTTAATACCCCCTTCTTCCAAATACCTGATGTCTCTACAATATATACTAAAATAAGAATGATACTACCAATTACTTTCATATATTTATATTTTGTTTATTTAGCTTATTAGAAATGTAAAAAAAAATTATTCATAAAGAATTTCTCGTATAGAATTCAGCGTATAAATTTATACACAATTGAAAAGGTTAAATCTGGCATTCTACTAAATATATTTTTGTTTCTTATAAACAAAATAATTTAATTTGGTACTAACATGGCTTATCAGTTATTGAAAGTTTAGAATTATCCATCCAATACACATTTTAATGATAGCGAATTATCAAATTCCTCCTTGCGTGCTCTAATAATACTGGTAGCTGCAACCGGCAATCAAAAGTTCAAATCACATAGGAGAATTTAACTTATTTTTTATATATCGTGCTCCGAAAAACCATGATGACAGATGAAATAATACGCATATATCTGTCTACTTTCTTAAGCTTAGGAATCAGCGTGAAAAAGTATTGTCACATTTAAATTTTGCTTTAATACTGATTTTTCTTTAATTTATTAATTACTAATTTTTCTTTCTTTCTTATTTTGTTTTTATTCCATTTATTTATTTCTTGTAATTAAGTAATCTTAAAAATACAGAATGGATAAAGAAGAATTCCGTTTTTTTTCAAATTAAATGGAATATTTGCATTATAATTTGAATTCTTTCACCCTTTTGAAGCTATTTTTTAATTGTCTTACTATATATAAGAGCAGTAAAATTATAAAAAGTGATAAATATATACGACACTTTTCATAATTTTATTACTCAAAAAGTTTAATATCTTACTATCTCAGTGAACGTAACCTTTAAAGTTGGATTTTGACAAAAACAGAATGACAGGATGTTTGAAAAAAAAAAAAAAAAGAAGGATAAGAAAAGGAAAGTAACTTACTCTCTCCCCTATTCAAAGCTATCTCTCGTTACTAAGCAATTTACATTATAGGAGGGATTTTGTCGGCCGGAGGTTGGTCATTTCAGTGAAACATTAGAGGTCGATGCCTGCAAAGGACGAAAGGAATCGGCAAGCTCCTAGAAGCCTCAATCTCCAGTGGGTAAATTACCATCTGGAAAGCTTTAATAAAATAGTTTGCAAATCCAAATGGAATTAATTTCGAGAAAAGTTTCAGAAGTTTTACAGAAAATAGTTAATCTTAAGTTGATACAGCAAATTAGTTTCTGAAATTAATACACGAAAGCTATTCAAATGCGAAAATATCTCCATGCTTTTTTATCTTTTTTCTAATAGACCTTCGTTTTGCAATTCCCTTTGAAATCTAGCAAAAGTGCTAAGATAACTTCTTGCTGGTCTTTGTAGCAATTAAGAGTTTAGAATAGGAAATCTCAAACATTGAAGAACTTTGTTCAGTTTTCCTAATATTGATAAATTTCTTCTGCATTTCATAAATCTGAGAGAAAACATAGTATGAATACATAGACAAAGATGAATCATTGTTTATTTGCCAGAAGTCAGTTTTCCTGCATTACTAAATATTTTAATATTACTACAAATTACATTTAGCACTAATGAACGTTGCGTTCCAACTTCTGCAGTAGTAGTAGTAGTAGTAGTAGTAGAAGTAGCGCCTTTGAGCTACCTCCTGATCACGGGTATGAACCCACATATGATTTTCAGCTGCCTCTACGGAGTGTATCTACTAGTTGCCAAACTCTAAACAGATGTGGATTGGCACTTGAGATAGTATTTGTAAATATTAATTTTGGAAATTGAAGTATACTAATACAATTTTAGAATGCAAGAGAAATTTTTAAAAAAGGAACTAACGCAATTCAATTAACAATATACACATATGCATGTACAGACATGAATAATAATATTAACTTATATATTTGAAATGTACGCATAATGTTAATATCCATTTGCATATAAATTCGGTTTCAAGTTCGATATTCCATAGAATCTTTAAGAATGAAAGTGCACTACGCAATCTGCGGAATAGTACCGATATCCTGACAAGCTGAATGTTTATTTACTTTCTACTATACTGGAATACTTTTCACTGAATTCATCATTATTAAATTGTTTATAGTGCGCTGATTAAATGCTCCTGAATTGTCATGTGTTCCGATTAATTGAAATCGTAGAAGTGCAGCTAAGAAATTCCTTGAACATGTTAGTTAGACTTTATATTATTTTACTACTGATACTCTTAGTTCTGCTTTGAGTTGTATCGAGCTCTGCGTAATATCTTGGCTAGCACTTCCTTGTCACGAATAATGTCATATTCCGAATTATTTCTGGTGATCCATGCATAAAATCCTGCAACTTCGTGTTTGGAGTTATAGCGCGCG
Source organism: Stegodyphus mimosarum (assembly GCA_000611955.2). Lineage (NCBI taxonomy): Eukaryota > Metazoa > Arthropoda > Arachnida > Araneae > Eresidae > Stegodyphus > Stegodyphus mimosarum. The sequence continues at coordinate 48,509 of KK118337.1, read as the reverse complement.
AAGTCAATGCCCCTAACGAAAGACATATTTCCGTGGAGGAATTCCTAAGGAAAACGGGCTTATATCCACGCTACACATAGGGCAGTGTGTATTTTTTACATATGGACGCATCAAGAATCCCATCGATTAGTAATCGGTGCATGAATAGGATACGCTTAAAATAATACGAAACTTCTTTAAATTTTTGATTTAATAATACCCAACAAATATTAATATATTTAATAGTTTTGGAAAAGAAATAATCATCTTTAAAAACTAAATTTAACTATCATTTAGTTTATTTCAAGTTCGTTTGTTTGTTTCAATGCAAAGTGTTGTTTGAAAGAAATGAAGTGATAAGACCGATGCATAGCTGTATAAATCATTAGCATAAAAAACCTCAATTTTGCTCATGCTGAACTAAACAACTAGTACTCCCGGTCTTATATAGCTTTCCACCTGTTACCGAGCGAAACTGTTGGAATGCGTATGACGACACAATACGGCTAGAGTTACATATAGGATAAATTGCAGTTATTCAATCACTATACCCAATACAGTTATACAGGAAGGGAATCCAAATGTCACCAAGTTTGGCGACCTTTTATGATTTCTGGCCAATTCTCTGAGCTAGTCATTTAGTCAATTTTATACAGACTTGCCCCTGTATTCTTACTTTTCACGCACAGTTACGTTTCTTTAGATTTTCATGTTACAACATACAAAACAAATATTATGATTTCATGTATAATTTCACTAACAATATGACTAACATTCCTAACAATATGACATTAATCATTCTGCAAATATTTATTGGTATTTTTTCTCGTTTCGCTTTACTGTGGATTATTAATAGGACCGTTACGCTCACAGCTTTTCAGATTTGCAGATTTCTTTGCTCCTGATGAAGAGGGATCTGTTACTGTGTGCCCTCTAAATCGATTGAGATCTTGACTTAAATCTATACTGTAAGATTAAAAAAAGTTGGCAACACTCTAACAAAGAGAAAAGAAAACAGACTTTTTTTAATCTATATATATATAATGTATCGTGGACTTTTGTAAGAAATGAGTAGTTCAGCGTTACGGATAAAGAATCCGTTTTGTTTTGTAAAAAATAAAAGATGAGTTTGATTTCTATAAGATTGTAAGATTTCAATAAAAATCAATAAAAAATTTATTTACACCAAACTCAGATTTGTTGGGTGAGACTTTTTAACATTTTTATTATAACTTTCAAATCACTCTTATAAACGCAAACACTTTTTCCGAAAGATCATACTTAAGATTCGGACGGAGATACGTAGCCTAGAATGCACAAAATATTCAAGCGAAACTTGCAAACGATTATACAGATCTGCAAACGATCGAAAAGAATAAAACATAATAATTTTTCAAATAACGAGAACACGCACCTGCGAATGATGAGAATTTCTAGAACATATTAATCATTTAAACGTAGGTTGCAAAGGGAAATATGTAGCTACCAACAATAGGAAAATATGGAACACACTAATAATTCAAATAGATCCAACCTTATTCAAAAGAATTCAAACAAACCTAGCAAACGAAAACAAATTAATAATTTATACACTGTTACAAATGGATGCAGAAAATATCGCGGAGAAAAGCAATGCCTTTAACGGAGGACACCGCAAACAAAAACAATGGTTTTACCCTCCTTCCCCATTCCCCCTCCTAACATATCGCAACGAAAAACAATGGTTTTACCCTCCTTCCCCATTGCCCCTTCTAACTTATCGCAAAGAAAAACAACAGTAGCTTAGAAAACAAGCCAAGGAGAAACAATCACCGTTTTAAAACATAGTTGTCCAAAGCATTCCTGTGTTACAAGAACAGATTACCTAAGAATCACCGCAAAGTAAGTTTGGAATAATAAATACGAGATACAACAAATTGTGAGGTATTTTTAATGGGATGTTGCAAATACAATCTGAAAACACATAACTAATATTAACATAATGAACCGAAAACAATTTACCAATAGACTGAACCTCAAAGGAAAATACCTCAAAGGATTAAATGAATAAATATGCGAAACTTTAATGAACATTTTAAAGCTTTTAATTGTTGAAGCGTTACAGGAGAAGAGCTATTAGTCTCGAAATGGCATTTTGCCTCTGTTCACAACAAGTAATGCATCACTTTTTAAATTCTTACCAACAAATATTATCGCCCTGTATCATATTTAAAGAAGTTAAATAATGAAGATTCTGCATGAATGCATATACGTATCTCACATTGTGAGAAAACACCGGTACATAGAGCCATCGAATTTTGAATAATGTAGTCGTCCTCACAAATATAGACACATGGAAGCCCAAAGTTGGAATTTTGATTTTTTTGTGTGTGTGTGTATTTTGTAAAACTTTAACGAATTTTCGATCAACAAACTCAACTATTTCGAAGCGAGCAGTGGCAACACTGTAAGGAGAAAAATTTTCTATCTCCAGCGGGCGAAGCTTTCTCTCGAAAATTCTAAAAATGTGCTGTTTTCAAATATTTTAGCCCAAAACGACATTAATCGAAGTGCTCTCGAAACGTGTGTGTGTTTGAAAATAATAAAACCCACTTTATGAGTAATATAAAATCTGAAATCCTTCAGTTTTTTTATTAACATTAAAAGTAAAAGTGAATGAGGCACTAAATATTAAGGTAGCTAATTAATTTATTGCCTGATATCTATCTTATTCAAAGATCTGAATGCACAGATTTGATTATCTGTTATTATTAATTACCGATAAATAAAACCACTCTTTCTAGCTTAGAATTTGCCGCCAAATACAGAAAATTAATTTGCAGCAAGAAATATTTCTCTGAATAACATTCGAATCTGCTACTTTTTAGGCACGAGCGCCGAGGGAAAAAAGATTTAAAACCGCAAAAGATATCCAAATTCATCTTAAAAAAGAATGCATTAGAGAAACTTACATTTAAATATGTATTCGAAAGGTTAATTTCACTTCATTTCACTTGCATATTTTTTGAATGTTAGCAGTTTAGAAATCTAGAAAGAAAATATTCGCACATAGCTTTCGTAGTGGATTGAAGGGCCGGAGAGAAATTTATTTTTATGAAAACTAGCGCTTTACAGCTCTGCAACGTTCCACAAAAGCATTAGTACAAGTCTTCTCAGTATTACAGGGCACAATCAGTAATTACAATTCAGAGTACTAAGAATGTTAAACACAACGCAATGCAAAGCGCACCTGAAAAGGCGAAGCACGTATGGTGATCTCTGAATACTCCGAACTCATGTTCAACTGAACAGCTACTACTCCCGGTTTTAACAATTTCCACCTGCCGCCGAGCAAAACTGCTGGAATGCATATGAGGACCGAATACGGCTACAGTTACACATAGGATCGATTACAGTTATTCAATTACAACACCTAATACTGGAAGGGGATCCAAGTGTCGCCAAGTTTGGCGATTTTGGATTTTACAGACTTGCCCCCGTATTCTTACTTTTCCTGCAAAGTTACTATTCTTTAGATTTTAATGTTACAATAAAAAAGGGGGGACTATGATTTCATGTATACAGAGGCTGTTCGCACATTTTTTAGACGATGTATATTGTATTCACAAAATTAAATTACATAAAAGTCTTGCGTTTTAAGTGTTTTATTTGACATCCCTTATTTTGAACTATCTTTCGACACCGCAATTTCCAGGATAATAATGCCTTTTGAAGTGTCAGAAGAGGTATTCTATCCCATTCCTCCCGAACAGCTTTCCAGAGTCCTGTTAGGGTTTTTGGACAACGTTTGGATAATCCAGTTTTTAAAAGTCCGAAAGCACAAAAGTTCATAGGTGACACATCGGGAGATTTTACTAGGGATACCAGTGAAGGGTATGGCCTCGATAGCAGTTTTTTGTTCCATTTCTTTTAGGAAATTTACAGTGGATTTTGATGTGTGACTGCTAGCTTTGTCCGGATGGAGTTTCGCAGATGGATGGCACTGTGGGTAAAGCGATGGTATTTCATTCAGAAAAATGGGTGATAAAATATGTTCCTGATAGCATTTGGAGTTAGTCTCGACTTTTTTTACACTCTCTTTATTTTTAACTTGCCATTATAAGAAAAACCAGCAACTATCATAAATCCCTTAGAAAAACTTTCGATTCTTTGAACCATGTACTTAAATTTTTTTCTCCCCTTTTATGATAATAAATGGCTATTTTTTTGTTATAGTCATTTAAATATACCCATGCTTCATCTATTGTGACAATTGTTCTTCATTTTCTTTGGATAAGTGTTTCTCATATAGAATTCTGCAGCCTGTCCCGCGTCGAGCGATATGCTTTGGAAGAAGATGATGCACATTGCGTTTTTTCGCTTTCTTAAGATTTAAATCAACGTTTATCATTTTGTTTACAGTGGACACAGAGCATTTTAGTGATTTTGCAACAGTCCTTTGACTACGGGGATTTTCTTTTAACATTAAAGAACGTACCTTTGCAATAGTCGAAGATGTCTGTTTTTTCCTTGGATACTTGTTTGGAATTTTTGTCCCACTCGAGGCTCCAATTTGACGTTTTTTTCCTTTCTTGTTGATGATATTACCTATCGACGCTTTAGATATCGCAAAACCATGACTCTCGCATCGTTTTTGGATAACGGAGTACGCATATTTCTCTTCGGAAAGAGCGTCAATGTAGCCTTCGAACCACTGCTTTTTTAAATTCGCCATTTTGAATAAAAACAAAACTTTCAAGCATAGACGATAATTTTGACTTTTAAAAACATAGTACAATTGCAAATACTTTTTTTGCAGCAAACGATTTTTTATTACCGCTTACCAAAATCGTCTAAAAAATGTGCGAACAGCCTCTGTAATTTCGCTTATTTACAGGTGTACAAAATTTCTAACACTATGACGTTAGTCATTCTGCAGATATTTATTGGTATTGTTTCTCGTTTCGATTTACTGTGGAGTGTGAATTCGGCCGTTACGACTACTGCTTTTCAGTCTTGCAGATTTCTTTGCTCCTGATGAAGAGAGAATTGTACCTGCCTTCCCACGAAATCGATTGAGATCTTGACTGAAATCCACGCCAAACTCAGGGTTGTTGTGTTATCAATTTTATATTTATTGCTCGTTCTTGTCTAGAACAAATCCGAAGATGGTTATTTTTGGTTTGACGTCGATGAAACGAACACGAGCATCAGTTAAGAAAGACCGTTTGCTGCTGAGGAATCAAGATGTGACGTAATGCAGAAAAGTATTAAATAGTTAGTAGTGCTCTTAGTTTATAACTTACGGACATTTCTAATGCATTTCCCCCATATTAATGTTACTGAAATATTCTCAGGAGAAAATGTTCCTTGCGTAATATACATTTATAACTATCTTAGACAATTAAAATGATATATTTCAAGGTAATTTTTCGTAGCCGGTTATAAACTAATACAAGTCATACACGGACAACGAACTGATGTCTATAAATATTTCTTTATAAATAAATCTTTTTTTTAGCTCAAAATCGTTTATTTCTCAACTTGAATGTGAAGCAAATTTTTCGTATTTAAAAATGGCGGCGCATTTTGTTATTAGAGTCATCATACTAATTATCAGTATAATACAAAATGCACATAAACAAAAATCGAAAATTTTATTTGATTTTTAGGCGATGCTGATAAGTTTTAATAAAATCAGAAAATTATGGTGCATTCTATAACTTTAGAAGATTTATTTGATGTTTCTAGAAATTATGTGGAAAATGGAGTAAATACAGAAGCCTAGAGCATATTAAAAATTATAACAAAACCATCCAAACGATTACACGCACCTCCTAACTGTTCGAAAGGTTTGAGGATGCGAATAATTGAAACTAACCTAGTTGAAAGTAACTAAATACCTCCAAACGATCCGAAGCAAACAATTCTATTAATAATTAGAGTCAAAGTTCCAAACGAAAACACGCGTCTGCGTAAGATCCGCCAGACTACGCAAAACGCTCAAACAATTACACACACCTGAAGAGGATACAAAATTTGCAAAAAAATGCTAATAATACAAATGTACCTTCCAAAACGGAAACAAGAACCTACAAACGATATGGAGGGAAGAAGCAAATTAACCAAACGATTATGCACACCTGCAAACGATCAGGAAGAAAGAATGATTTTAATAAACCAAATAAATCTACCGAACGATAATATGCCCTGCGGAAGGTACTGAAGCACGGAACATGCTAAAAATTCCAGCAGATCTTCAAAACGACTGAACACTTGCAAAAATTCCGAAAAAAAGTAGAACATACTAATAATCCAAATAAATACGCCAAACGAATACACACAAACTGCAAAAATATACTGAAACCTAGAACACACTAAAAATACAAACAAACCTTACAAACCATCACGCGCCCCTGCTAACAATCCGAAAAAATAGACCACACTAAAAATTCAATAAGCCTTCCAAAGGAGCACACGCTTCTCCAAAATACACGAAATTCTAGAACATAATACTACACTATGCGAACCTGATAAACGATGACACAAACGTTCAAGCGATCCGAAAGCATAAGAAATAAAGGAATAATTGAAATAAGAGCTTTGAAACGATAACACGCACCTACAAAAGGCGCGGATAACATAATAAAAATTCAAACATGGCTTACACACGATATAACGCATCTGCTAACAATTCGAAATAGCTGAATACGTTATTCATTCAAATAAACCTTCCAGACGAAAACACGGACCTGCTAAAGATCGTAAGGAATATTAGAAAATACTAATAATTTAAACACTCCTGACAAACGACAACACACACCTGCAAACAATCCAGAAGAAAGTAATACCATTTCAAATACATTATACGAATACGTATATTATTTATGTATTTGAACTCTTATTAGAACGTAATAACAGTTCAAATACGTATTCCGAACGAAAAAGGGTATCTGAAGTAGACTATTCAAGTATAACATACGACTAACTTGATGAAAACAGTCAAAAGATATCCTTAGGAAATGACCCAAAGGAATAGAACATAAAAATAGTAATTTAAATAACATCGCCAGCAAAAACGTACCTGCAAACGATTGGAAAAAGAATAAAAAATACTAATAATTCAAATAAAAGTTACAAACGTAACACGCGCCTGCAGTTAACGTACTACTAATGATTTAACCGAAATTTTCGAACTATTAAACACACCTAGAAACGAAGCGAGAGAATAAGACTTTTTAACAACTTTATTATAACTTTCAAATGACTCTTATAAACGCAAACACGTTCCTCCGAAAGATAATACGGAAGATTCGAACGGAGATACGTGGCCTAGAATGCGCAAAAAATTCAAGCAAAACTTGCAAACGATTATACTGATTTGTAAACGATCGAAAAGAATAAAACAGAATAATTTTTCAAGTAACGAGAATACGCACCTGCGAAAGATGAGATATTCTAGAACATATTAATCATTTAAACACGGGTGGCAAAAGGGAAATATATAGCTACAAACGATCCGAAAATACGGAACACACTAATAATTCAAATAGACCCAACCCTTTACGCACCAAGATCACAAAATACAAAACATACGAAGAATTCGAATAAACTTTTGAAACGCCAACAAGCTAATGGAAAAAGGTTCACGTACCTCGTAACTATTCAAAAGAATTCAAACAAACCTAGCAAACGAGAACAAATTAATATAGACAACGTTTCGAATGCAGAAAATATCAGAGAAAAATAATTGCTTTATTGGAGAACATGGCAAACAAAAACAAAGCTTTTGCCCTCCTTCCCCACTGCCCCCTTCTAACACATCGCAGAGAAAAACAACGGTATCTTAGAAAACAGACCAAGGAGAAACAGTCACCGTTTTAAAACGTAGTTGGCCAACGGAAAGCGGTTCAAAACATATGCTGTATTACATTATTATTATTATTATTATTATGGTATAAAACAATACACAGATTAACTAAGAATCCCCCCAAAATACATTTGAAATAATAAATACGGGATAAAATAAATAGTGTAATATTTTTAAATTCAGACAATCGGAAAATCGGAAGACATCTGAAAATTCAGACATAATCTGAAAACATATAATTAAAATGAACACAATGAAGCGAACGCAATTTACCAATAGACTGAGCCTCAAAGGAAAATACTCTGTACGATAGATTAAAGGAATAAAATGTGCGAACCATTTATGAAGATTTTAATAGTTTGAAGTTCGTTTAATAGTTGAAGCGTTAGCCCAGAAAGGTTATTAATCTCGAAATGGCGTTTTGCGTCCCTTCGCTATAAATGGTGTATCACTTTTTAAATCGTTGCCACTAAATATTATCGATATTTAAAGAAATTAAATAATGAAGAATCTGCATGAATGCATGTACGTGTCTAATATTGTGAAAAAACAACGGTAGCTAATGCCATCGAATTTTGAATAATGTAGTCTTTCTCACAAATATGGACACATGGAAGCTCGAATTTGGAATTTTGAATTTATTTTTTGCGTATTTCATATTTTGTAAAATTTTAGATTAACGATCTCAACGATTTCAAAGCAAGCAGTGGCAACACTGTACGGAAAGAACTTTTCTATCTACAGCGCGCCAGGCTTTCTATCGGAAATTTTAAAGATATGCTGTTTTCAAATATTTTTAGCCCAAAAGGATATTAGTCGAAGTGCTCCCGAAGCGTGTACGTGTACGAAAATAAAAAAGCCACTTTATGCCTAATATAAAATCTGAAAACATTCAGATTATTTTTATTAACATTAAAAGCAAATGTGAATGAGGCAATGAAAATCTATTAATTCGAACTTGGAATTTGCCGCCGAATTTCAAATAACGAATTTGAATTCTGTTTATATTCTAGTAGTATAAAAACTTAACTGCTGCGAGATTTTGTGATATTACACGAATATCTCTGAGGAAATATTTCATCATTTCGTTTTATTTCTTGTGAAAAGAATAAATTTTCTTAACTTTTTATAGACTCGTGTATTCAATGTATTACGAACCCGTACGCACGTAACATTCTGTTTAATTTCGAAATGTTAATGCTACTTCATTTCTCTATGCCCATGCTTTTTAGAAATATAGAAGGAAATATGGTTGCGCACCTAACGGTTTCGTAATGGATTGAATTTCCAGAGAACCGAAGATAGCTTGGTAAAATTTATTTTTACGAAAACTAATACTTTACAAGTCTGAAAAATTCCAGAAAAGCATTCATACTACCCTTCTCAGTATCACAGAGCACAATCCGCAATTAAACTTCAGACTACTAAGAACGTTAAACACAACGCAATGCAAAGCGCATCTAAAAAAGCGAAATTCATACGGTGATCTCTCAATACTCCGAACTCATGCTGAAGTAAACAACTACTACTCCCTGTCTTATATACTCGTAATGTTCCACCTGTCGTCGAGCGAAACTACTGGAAGGCATATGAGGAACGGATATGGTTACAGTTATATATAGGGTGAATTACAGTTATTCAATTACAATACGAATACAGTTATACAGAAAGCGGACTCGTATCGCCAAATTTGGGGACTTCGGGGAATGTCCCGCCAATTCAACAGGACGGACGGATATTTACTCAATGCTAAATAGACTGCCCCTGTATTCTTACCTTTCCAAGAAAGTTCCGAGTCTTTAGATTTTCATGTTAGAATATACAAAAAAAATACTACGATTTCAAGTATTATTTCACTTATTCACATTTGCACAAAATTCCTAAGAATATGAATTTAATCATTCTCCAGATATTTATTGGTATTGCTTCTCGTTTCGCTTTACAGTGGAGTATAAATACGACCGTTACGCCCACTGCTTTCCAGGCTTGCAGATTTCTTTGCTTCTGATGAAGAGGGACCTGTACCTGTGTGATCTCGAAATCGATTGAGATTTTGACTTAACCCTTTGACGCGCGGTGGTTCCGCCCTGAAACCACCAATTTTCGAATTTTATCGCGCTCTTTTTTCCGAACTATTTCAGTGAAAACCGACTGATTACTTACCTTTTACCTCTAAATAACGCAAAATTACCGCAGAATCATACATTTATTAGGTCTTAGTACTTCAAATCACACGCGTTTTGAAATGCATTTTCAATGAGACAAAATAACTTCCTTTTATTGATATTAATAACTTTTAATTTCAGAAGTTACTCATCGCACATCATTATTTCTATCATAAACAATAAAAATACAGCAATAATTAAACTGCATATATAAACAACCTCTGTATATTTACTGCATTTGCTATGTGGTTTCAGGAGCGACCACCGAGCCCCTAGAGCATTGTGTTACAAAGCTTACAATCCTCTAGAGACTCACAACAAAGCGGTTGCACCCTGAAACCACTGCACTTCCCCTTATCTACACACAGAGTTCCCCTTATCTACACACAGAATTATTGTATTACCAAACAATACATGCACCTGTCCAGAGAAAATGCCTTTCATTTCCAGGGATTTTTCTCTGTGCTCAACACGCTTGCTTCCTATTCTAGTACTGTGGTTTTCTAAATTATTTTGTGTGGTTTCAGAAAAATGCAAATATGTTTTTCGATAATTAAAATATAAGTTGCACAAAAATTTAATTAAATTTGAAATATTTTATCAGTATTTTTTTTTCTACTGTTGAGATTCAAAATGCTTCGCAAAGGGCTAGAAATAGCTGCCGCAATAGCGTTACTTGAAGAATTACCTTCAGATCCAGAATCAGTGGTCTCTGAGAATGAAAGTGATGAAGAAGGAAATACTCCTTTCCCCCTTCCCTCCTTGCTCATGAAAACATAGAAGATGAAAGTGATGATCAGTCAGAAAATGATGATATAAATTTACCGGGTCCTTCCAGAATGGCACCGGTAATATGGAATAAAAGACAGAATGTAGTTAAATCCATTCCCGAATTTTGTGAGGATTATGGCCCAACTGAGGAAATAACCTGTATGGAAGATGCAAAATCCGTGAATATATTTATGTCTTTTTTTACTGCCGAATTCTTGGATAAATTAGTTTTTGAAACTAACTTATATGCAACTCAGAAAGGTATGCCATTTTCACCTATAACTCTTCAGGATATGTTGAAATTTTTAGGGATAAACATTCTAATGGGAATTAAAAACCTTCCAAGCTATCGGGATTTCTGGTCAACTAATGAAATACTGAATGATTCTTACGTAGTAAAGCAAATGGGTGTAAAGAAATTTTCATGGATTTTAGAAAATTTGCATTTGAACGATAACAGCCTGATGCCAAAAAGAGAGGACAAAACTTTTGACAAACTTTATAAAGTTCGGCCGCTGTTGACTGATTTGTCGGAAAGATTCGATAGTCTCTTTAGAACAGGAAAATATCAGTCGATTATCGAATCAATGATTCGTAGTTCGCTAAAACAATATTTACCTAAAAAACCAATAAAACGAGGATATAAAGTGTGGATGCGTTGCGATGAAAGCGGCTATGCTTGTAAATTTTAAATTTATACTGGTAAAACCCACGAAGTCGAAAAAAATCTGACTGAAAAAGTGGTAAAAATGCTAAGTGAGCCCTTGTATGGTAAAAATCATAGAGTATACATGGATAATTATTTTACATCCTATGAACTTTTCAAGTTTTTAGAAACGAAAAACGTATTTTGTTGTGGAAGTATTAATATAAAAAGAAAATACCTTCCCCAAACACTGATGGAAGATAGGAAATTAAAACGGGATGACTTCGACTGGGCAGTAAGTAATGACAAAATAACTTGTCTAAAATGGAAAGACAAAAGATGCGTTACAACTTTATCTAGCCTAGATGATCCCGTTATTCCCTCTACTGTAGAAAGGAAAGAAAAATCTGGAGAGAAAATTCAGATACAATGTCCAAAGGCAATTATAGATTACAATAAAAATATGGGATATGTGGACTACTTTGACCATCTAAAAAGCTTATATGAAATCGATAGAAAAAGTAAAAAATGGTGGCATCGAATCTTTTTTCATTTTATTGATGTCACGATCATAAACGCCTTCATTATACACCGAATGCTCCCAGAAAGTGACCCCAATTTAAAAATACTCAAGTCTTTCAGAATGAATATAATCAGTAGTATGATACAAATGGGAAACGAAGGATCTGTACCAAAGCGAAAAAGATCAAGTCTCTCTATCAACATAAAAAACCATAAATTTCATGTGCCAGATGAAAAGAGACTCAGGAACGCAGAACATATGCCAGTCAAATGCAAATCCCGGCGGTGTCCATTTCGTAGCACAAAGGAGAAACCCCACAGAACACGATACATGTGCGTAACGTGCAATGTTGGCTTATGCATGCACTAAAAAGACAAAACGTGCTTTGAACAGTTTCATAAAAAATAACTTTATGCTTTGAATTAAAAAAAAACAATCGCTGAGTTTTTTTAATACTGTAACTGAGTTTTTATTATCTATTTTCCCAAACTTTCTTATTATTCCTATGTTTTCAGTGCTGTAGAAAAAATGCATAAGTGTTTAATTTTTTTGGATGATTTGCTACGTAAAATAAAGTAAAAAATTTACATATGATGTAATTTTTAAATGCAGTTTTTTTTTAAATTCGCATTCAAAATTCATTGGAAATGCGCACGGAAAAAGGTAAGTGGTTTTATCCTACTAGCTCAATAAGTTTCAAAGTCCTAGACGCGCGCTGGTTTCACAGCGAGACCACCACCCACAGAACAATAGGCGAGAATAGATTTTTTTAAATTCGTATATTACTTGTCTCTAGGATCACAATATTCGATTTCTAGAGTTTTTTAGTTAAAACATTATAAAACTAATATCGTGCGCATCAAAGGGTGACTTAAATCTACACCAAACACGAGGTTGATGTGTTAATAACTTTATATTTATTGGTCCTTCTTATGTAGAACATATCCGAAAATGTCCATTTTGGGTGTGACGCTGACGAAAAGAACAAAAAACATAAATTAACAAAGGCCGTTTCCTGCTTTACCTGAGAAATCAAGATGTGACGTAATGCATAACTGTCTTAAATGGTTAGTACTGCCCTTAGTTTATAACTAATGGACATTTATAATGCATTTTCCCATATTCATGTTGCTGAAATATTCTCAGCAGAAAATTTTCGTTTCGTAATATATATTTTTAAAAATCTTAGATAACTAATATGGCAAACAGGAATACGTAAAACTGCGAAAAAAAAAATCTGAAAGGTTTTACGATTTTAAATTACGTCCAAATTGGCATTTTTTTAACATTTTGTATGTTATCTTTATTTCTTAAATATCATATTCTTCGCACTTAAACCATAAAATTCAGTTCAACAGCAATATCGCAAAATAATTTTATACTGAGCATATCTTTAGAATTTCTGATACACAGTTCCGAGCGCTGGAGATAAAAAGGCTCTTTTTTTCCGTAGAATATTGCCATTGCTCGTTTTTAAATCGTTTGAGTTTTTTCACCAAAAATTCGTTAAAGTTTTACAAAATATGAAATACATAATAAAACAGATTCCAAATTTGGGCTTCCAGATGCCCATATTCGGATGGAAACGTACGTTATTCAAAATTGGATAGCTTTAGCTATCGTTGTTTTATCACATTTGAAGAAATATGCATACATTTATGCAGATTCTTCATTATTTAATTTCTTTAAAAATAATACAAGGCTGCAATATTTAGTGGCAACAGTTTGAAAAGTGATTCAGACTTTTAATGTTTCTGACGCAAAATCGCAAAACGAAAACAATAGTCCTTCAAGGACAAAGCCCCTTTTGACTACTAAAAAGACAGTTCAAATATCTCCCGTCCTACTGGCCCGATTGACGAAATTGAATTTGCGTTTTTCACATCTCGAATGCTCGACTTTGGATATGTATTAAATTTATATATAGCATTGTCCTAATATAGGTATTTTGACACAAAATCGGACTTTTTCTGAAATGACATGCCAATTTTTTTCCATATTTCGACTTTACGACTCAAATTAGTTTTTTGTTCAAAATTTTATCATATATACATTGGTTATCATAAATTAAGGAAAAATCACAAAAATCACGATTACTGAAAAAGTTACACGTAGAATTTTATGAAACTTACCCATAATATACAACACATAGTAAGGTATCAAATAACATAAGAGGAAATTACCAGACAATTATGGTAGTGTAGAAATTAACACATGTATAAAATGAACAAATCTAAGGTGTCAGTTTGCTATAGGAAAAGTACTTTCAATATGGAATAGGATCGCCTCTAGAAGCACTACAGCACAAACAGCGATGAGTGATGCTTTCAATTATGGGGTCTATCAGTTCCATAGGAAGCGACAGCCATTGCTCTTGCAAAGCAGTTGTAAGCTCGGTAAGGGTCGGAGGGGGCGGATTCAGAGCAGCTAGACGCCTGCCTAAAGCATCCCAAACGTGCTCGATAGGATTCGAGTCCGGGGATCGAACTGGCCATTCCATGCGCATAATTGTTTCCCGTTGAACATAATCATGTACGTTGCGAGCTCTGTGTGGTCTTGCGATGTCGTCCGGTAACAGGAAAGCATCACCTATTGTCCCGGGATGTGGGCGCACATAAGCATCAAGGATGTCATCTCTATAAACCTGAGCATTCACGGTTCCCCTTGGAAAGACATGGAAATCTGTGCGTCCACCCAAAGTGATGCCACCCCAAACACAGATACTGCCTCTTCCGTATGCATCTATTTCACGGATGCTTCACGGGTTCCAGATTCTCTCCATATCAAATAACGCTTTCTAGGCTAAACCTGGACTCATCCGTAAAGAGAACAGCCCTCTACTGATCAGACGTCCAGTGGACATGTCGTGACCACTGCAAACGCGTCCTCCTATGGCGTGAAGTGAGCGGCACGCAAATGGCTGGTCGCCAGGCATACAGACCACCTTCGTGAAGCCATACGAAGGGACAGCCATTTCCTATGCAAAAGAGGTGCAAGCGCTGCAAGGAACTAAGGGGGGGATTGAGAGCAGCTAGACGTCTCCCTAAAGCATCCCAAACCTGCTCGATAGGATTCATATCCGGGGATCGGGCTGGCTACTCCATTCGCATCATTGTTACCCGTTGAAGATGATCATCTACGATGCGGGCCCTGAGTTGTCGTCTTGTATCACCTATTATCCCGGCATGTGGGCGTACATAAGCATCAAGGATGTCATCTCTATAAACCTGAGGATTCACGGTTCCCCTTGGAAAGACATTGAGGTCTGTACGTCCACCCAAAGAGATGCCATCCCAAACACAGACACTGCCTCTTCCACATGCAACTATTTCACGGTGATAACGGGTTCCAGAGTCTCTCCATATCAAATAACGCCTACTATCGCTTTCTAGACTAAACCTGGACTCATCCGTAAAGAGAACAAACCTGCATTGATCAGCCATTCAGGGGACATGTTGTCGTGACCACTGCAAACGGCCCCTCCTATGGCGTGACGTGAGCGGCACGCAAATGGCTGGTCGCCTTGCATACAGACCACTTCGTGAAGCCTTCTACGCACATTTGAAGTTTACACCAACCTTCCGGTGACTGCAGCAAGGCAGGATCTAAGAAGAGCCGGAGTAGTGGTTCTATTCCTGCGTGCACAAAATGTCAAATATTGGTCATCGGCGCTCGTCGTAACAGTTGGCTCTCGTAGCTCTTAGATGCCGAATGTGTGGTTTGAAATTACCCCCAAAATTTATGAACCACAGAAGGACTCACATTTAGCCATCTTGCCACTCCTGTTTGACTTTGTCGTGCCTCCAAAGGCTGTACAAAGGCTCCAAAGGCTGTACTGTTCCAAAGGCTGTACATCGTAGTTCTGCAGACAACTGATGCCTGGAGGTCATTGTTATGAATTGGCTATCTCAGATTTCTGATGTCACTATCACAGTGAAATATGTGGGCTTGCTCTCAAACATGGACTTTTATGCTCCTCGCCGATGATGTATACCAAGTGCAGTGCCACTAATTTGCATATTGCAGTTTTACTCAGCTACTCTTACATGGCTAACATATTCAAATTTTACACGGTTTGGCTTATTTTTGAGGGAGTTATAGCTAATTTTGTGATTTTTCCTTAATTTATGATAACCAGTGTATATGAATTTACACATTAGTGCGATTTGAAATTTCTCATATTTGTTGTAAGCGATAATTGACGATTCCCCGCAAAGCAGGTTTAGGGTTACCAGAAAATGACAAGGGAGTGGGGGGTTGCCACATTTGGCGAGAAATCACCCATTGGGTGACATTTGGAGACAAAATTGGCGTCATGCTATAGACGCATGGAGAACCTTCTAGAACGAATTCTTACTGGTTTAGCCCAGAATTCTCGAACACAAGCCAAAAGCTTTATAAACCCTGCTGGTACGCGGAGAGAGAGTGAGTTGGGTCAGTGCGGAGTTAAGAGTTAGTGCGTAGTGTAGTGCCGAGTTGGTCGTCGAGTGCATAGAGCGAGTCTGTTAGTGTATCGCGAGGCAGTGCATCGTTCGAGTTTTATCGTAGAGTGTGTTGAGCTGCGGGAACGACTGAACCGAGTCGCGAGCTATACTCTAGCGTATCGTCGAGTGCATCGCGAGTTCTAGCGTGGAGAGTCTTGAGTTCCGTGGAGTTCCGAAAACGACCGGGCAGACTCGGGAACTGTACTTTAGTGCTTTGCGTGAAGCCGTCTTCACCGTTATAGCCCGATAGCCTGAAGGCTGTGTCGCTGATTGTCTCAGCGTAGTAGTTCTTCGACGACTGTAAGAGTGATTTTGGAGCTGTCTTGAAAAATACTGGCCAATAAAGTGTGTTCCGATACTTCATCGAGTGTCGTCGTTATTCACTCCAAATCCGCGAACCCTTAACGTACGTAAGAAGAGAAAAACGTAACAAATACTTACAAATAATAAATAATAACAACAAATAATAAAACGATAATTTTCCGGGTTGATCCATTTTGCTAATTTCTGGCAATTTTCTGGCTAATGTAATATTCTGGCAAAATTTCTAGATATCTAGAATAAATTAATAATTAAAAGAAAACCCCCAAACTGGCGGTCATACTTGCCACTAAGAAAGAATAAGAAAAACATACAAAAAAAAATTCAAATAAGCATTGAAAGGGAAAGCCAGATAAGCATTGAAGCCTGCAAAAAGTACTTAGCCTGGAACGTATTAAAATTCAAACAAACTTCCAAACGATTACACACACATCCAAAGGACGGAAAAGAATAAAACACATTAAAAATTAAAATAAGCCTTCCAAACGAGAACGCGAACCTTCGGAAGATCAGAAATCGTAGAACATAAGCAATTAAACACCGGTGATTATGGATACACACATCTACAAACGCCCCGAAAGAAGTATATGAGAAAACATAGAATATAAGAGTATATAAGATGGATATAATTATAGAAAACTCTAAGAATCCAAATAAACATTCCAAACGAAAACCCATATCGATAAAAAAAATACGCAAAATTACATGTTAAGCAGTCACAGGCAAAATATGTACTAAAAATTTAACAATCTCTGCAAAGAATCCGAAAAAAATGGAGAACACTAAAAATTCAATAAGCTTTCCAAAGGAGCACACGCTTCTACAAAAGACACGAAATTCTAGAACACTATGCAAATACACTATGCAAACCTGATAAAGGACGACACAAGCGTACAAACGATCGGGAATAATAAGATATACAAATAATTGAAATAAACCCTTTCAAACGATAACACGCACCTACAAAAGACGTGGGAAACCTCATTTACGAGATATATATTAACTTTGTATTCTTAACAATGTACGTCCGCTTATTAAGAAAACTGACATAAAATTCAGTGATTGAAGTGCATAATTAAAATTCTTAATCCTTGATAAAAATACTTGAATAGCAGTTCACATTTCAATCAAAATTTTCCTCTGAATACTATTAGCTCGACCCTACTTCAAAGTCGGGCGTAATGAACCAGTTTCCTTTAGAAATCCCTCCATCCTCTTAGAAAGACAGCCCTCGCGCGCTGTGTCGTACTCAAATAACCCCACCCTCTGGTATATCCTCAAATTATAAGCCTTGTATACCAATATCTGATAGCTGAATGAATGAATCAATGAAAGTTCGTGTATCCTACATTATGTGTCACGTGCCTATATCAAACGTGTGTCAATTCTACGCTTTGTCGGCCTACGCTGATTCTAAGCAGTGTGTGTATCGATCGTGACCCACTAGTGGCCGAACGGTAAAGTCGCTGAACACTGGAGGTTCGATTCGAGGTTCGAATCCCGCGAACGGCCTCGATACATGGGCCTTTTCGTGGTGTTCCCCATATGTAACGTGTACACGAGCCAATTTCCCTTTAAGCAGATAGCCCTCGAAGTTTGCCAGAATCAATTAAATTAAAGATAATCAAAAACTGATCTGGCTCAATCGTTCAACCATACCGTAACTTAATAGAAAATTTCAAGAACCCCTTTGTAGTCGGTATATACGGCAAGAATTATTGTGATATTCGAGAGTTCGTTTGGAGAACTTTCCAGAGCCGGTTACCGAAAGTTCTGGCAGATATCGTTACACGGCATAAGTAAGCAGGGTTGTCCTCAGGATCGACTTCAACGCATGTTTATGACCGTCTGGAACCTCAATAATTATGAATTTTTAATGAAATCTCTATATCTTCAATAAACGAAGCTTTTCAAATTTCGGATTTAAAAATAATATCTTCAGGCTAGGATTCGTAAAATCAAAAACCGCTAAAATTCAAATTTTCAAACCGCGAACCTTCTTCAAGGCTTGCGGGATTCAAGAATTTGGGGAATATTAATCTCTAGAAAATATAAATGTCTGAATGGAATCAAAGATTATTTATCGGTTTAAATTTTTTTTGCAGCAGGAGAAATAATGAGTTCTTGTTTCAACAAAGGGTACAAAACTTGTTCCCTAATGATGATGTTTTTCCAAACTTAAAATTTCTATTCTTAATGAAAGTTTCTTACAGGTTTAATAATAAAAAATTATTAGTATTTTAGTAAAAAATTATTAGTATTTAAATGGGATAAAAATTCTTAAAGCTGTTAAGTTTTTACAGAAATTTACAAGTTATTTATGATTTCAGCCTTTACTACAACTCCTCCTTTCCTCACCGTAATGTAAATGAGTTAGATAGTATTAGCCCTTAAATGCACGAATTTCTATTTTTATTTTTAAAGTCAAAAATACATTAGAATTGGTATCAAATAAAACAGGATAATACGAAAAAAAATCTAAACTAAGTTTTTATTTCAATATTTGAAAAAATATTATTAATTTTTACAAATTAACTTTTACACCCTACACATCAACTCAGAATAATGACCGTTACACCGTTAGTGTTACACCGAAATCTTCAAAACTATATACGTAAATAGTATGTACGCAACTGGTTACGCTATGCAGTACGCTAAAATTTTGTGTTTTGATTTGATTTACATATCTAAATATGCGTATGCTGCCAAATGGCAACTACATGCACTCAAGGGTTAAGTTGCGGTTTTGGGATGGTAAGACGAAGAGTGCTTTTGGTCCTGCGCTACGTTTAGTTCCTGGAGCTCCGACAAAGTTGAAATTATTCGGCTCTGCGTTATTGCTGCCGAAATGAGAATCAGGTACGCCGGTCAGAATTTAGGAGCCAATTTCGAGTAAAATGCATTTCTGTAGTCTTTGACTATTACACTACATTCTAAATTGAAATTTACAGTTCCTTTTGTTGCACCACCACGAGCTGTGGCTGATTTTGTTAGCGCAAGAGTATAAAAGTTTAGTTAAACCTTTATCTGACTTTTTGGTTACTTTCGCACATAGAGATAATTTGCTTCACAGACATTAGGGCTTTTGGATTATTTAACTTTTGCTAGATCAAGTAAAACCCTACAAAAGCAGCCCAAACTGAAAAGGTGGTGGACGATAATTTGTCACAACCAGGATATGGTGAGGATTAGGGGACGACCCCTCATTCTCAGTCGCCCTTTAAAGTGGGGGAGTATATAAGATTTCTGCTTCTTCCTTTCCGCGTACTTCGTAGTGTAACTAGAATCACACTCGAAGCGTAATCGGAAGGTCCGAAGTTCGATTTCCGAAGAAGGCATTGCATATTTTCACGTTCCCACACCGATATAATCTAATCACTCCACCAACCCTAAAATCATTCATCGTACTGTCTGACATATATTACTTAAACTGTATTACATGTGTAAAGAGCATTTAACTATTACCTTACTAAATTATCAGTCTCTCATGTTCCTTAAGCAAAATAGCAAAATATCTTTCTCTCTCACGCAAAGTATTGACAGTAATTTTTTTTAAATAAATAAATTAATTTGAAAGGTTTCAGATTTTAAATTACGTCCAAAAGGGCTTTTTTTAACATTTTGTGTGTTTATTTATTAAATATCATAGTCTTCGCACTTAAACCATAAAAGTCAATTCAAGAGCAATATCTCAAAATAATTTTAAAATGAGCATACATCTTTAGAATTTCCGATACACAGTCTCGTGCGCTGCAGATAAAATAAGCAAATTTAATAAAATAAGCTAATAAGCAAAATTATCAGTAATAATTGAACTGAATATTCATTATATACGTTAATAGAAATAGAAAGAAAAATCTTATAAAGCAAAACGTTCAGTGCATATTACTGAAACGCTTATATACCAAAAAAGCCATATTCATTGTATGATGCAGTAGTCCATAATCCATCATATTATAAACCAAATTGACATTCTTTAGATTCAGATAAAAAAAACCTGAATAATACGTGTAAGAGATCTCGGTTAGTACTCACGACAGTATACTGAACTAAATTCGAGATTATTTCAATATTTTTGTCGGTTACCAGCGGGCTTAAAATTTCAAATTCATCGTTTTGTTTTAAAGTATAAAATGTCATACTCCAACTGTCTCTAACAAGTCGCCTCCGAAATATATTTCCTCCATTAAAAGATCGGGTTTTAACGAAAGATTTATCGCAAATATCGTCTGCGGAAAGAGTTCGCGGGTGCGTGTTGAATCATATTTCGTCAAACGATTTTTTCGCATTTGAAGGAAAGAGCCTGTGCTGTGAAATTTGTAAAAACATATCGTTATCATTAACTACAAGGTGCTTGAAATGAAACTATCACGCTACGAGATTACAACCATCATTTATTTCTAGTTTCGTTGCATAAAGTCAGCTACAGAGGGTTACCTAATTACGTGTACAGCTTTAGGTATTAATTTCGTATGACATGACACTGAAAGTTTGGTACCGAAAGTTTGAAAACGAGGACTGTGATATTTAAGAAGTAGAGCGCTCTAGCCGGCCTAACTGATGTCGATGAGGCCCGCCTGCGAGAACGTTTGGAGGAAGATCAGTATGGAGCTACTCGAGAGTAAGGAGTTAGACACTAGTGCCAATGTCCATTAGCCCCGCTATGCATCGCACAAACGTCACGTACAAGTTCAATTGCTGAGTGCCGCATGAGCTGACTCAAGCAGATAAGGAAAGACGTATTCGGGGTTGCACTAATTTGCTCGAATATCAAAAGCATGCACAAAATTCCGGATTGAATTCTCACTTGTGATGAAAAGTGGATTTACTATTATCGACAACGGAGGACGAAAAGGGAGTTGTTTTGCTCCCGTTGAACCCCTTGGCAGGTCGCAAAACGTCATTTGACTAGCAAAAAGATCGTGCTTTGTATGTGGTGGGAATGCCGTGGTATTATCTACGAAGAGTGTCTGGAAATAGGTAAAACACTCGGCAGTAAGGTGTACGGCGAGATGCTAGCCCGTGTTGACGTTGCTGCCAAAGAAAACGTGGAATTGAGTTCCGGCGTAAAGAAGTAAAATAATCTATCAAGATAATGCAAGACCACATGTGCATTCAACGACTGGGCTCTGTACGGACTCGAATGGAGATCTTTGGACTCGCGGCCATGCGTTTCTGGAATGGGTCTTTGAAATACAACCAAAACGTTGGCAGACAATCAAAGATTTGGCACTAAAGGTACTTCCTTTCATGTTTTTTTCCTTAAGTTTATTATGAACGTTTCTTGACGGAAAAATTTCGTTACATCCAGATAAATTCTTTTTTCACTTAAAGGGGTATATTTTGTATCTAAAAGGTATAGAGGATATAATATTTTTACTGATATGTTGAGTGTATTTGATTTAAAAACATCATAAAAACATTTATAAAATTTCTCAGAATTAAGTTATATCTAATGCTCTGGCCTATTTATTAAGTAACTGTTCTCAAATCAATTAAAAGACTGTTAAGAATAAATTTCCACCACGAATTTATTCGATGTTTCGAAACGCAAAGCAGTAAACTCAATTCACTTCTGCGCTTACTTGTTCCATAGATGTATCGTGATTTAAAAAGCGTTGACTATTTATTGATTTCATGAATCGAGTTGTAATTTCTTTAAACATGTTCTTAAGCTAATTTGTCAAAAAAATGATTTTTTTAATAATTATTTTTGCCCTCATTTCTTCACTTCGGGTAATGTTGCTCGATGAACGATCACGACTACTGAATATTTGCTTATGAAAAAGACTAGAGCTTTTTTTATACCTGAATAAATTAACAAATGCTACATTCATAAAAAGGCACGCAAATTTGTGATTTTTTACTTTTCTTTGATCGATGTTTCTAATTTTTTTTCCACATGTTCATAATTGTCTGAAGAAATAAAATACGGATTTAAATTTTTCTTTGGAAAACTTAGTTTCCAAAAACTATATAAAAAATCTAAAATCTGTTGCTCTTGCTAGTCCAGATGCTCTTTGGTTTTCATATCCTTCCCCAATAAATAACGTAAAACTGACCCAGTTTTCCTTAGAAAAGTCTCCACGAATGCATCACTTCCCTTACTTTGTCTGCTCCGCCATGCTCAAATAATACCCAAATTAAACTCGAATAACTTGCTGAAACACTGAGTTTAAGCTGCATTCGGATACAAATCAAAGTTATTTTTTCTGTGTTTATATTTTATATTTTTCAGTAACAGCTGAAATTTTCAGTCACGTTTTATGGATTCATTATTTATATGGACCAGTTTAATTCATAATTAAATCTTGTCAAATTTCTTAGTTGAATTTGTAGACACATTAGTTTTTTTTTAGAAGCTCGAGACGTGTGCAGTGTCCTCGCCGGGACTCGAATACGCCTGGGCCTCTCGAATACACGCCGAGTATGCTTCCATTTACACCACGAAGGCATGCGGAAAACAGGGAAGAAGTACCTTATACATTAATAACTAAAAATTGCTCGTTTTCGCTTTTCATTAAGGAACTGATTCTTAAAATGACGAGAATAATGTTTGAAAATTTATTTTGAAATTTATTTTTTAAGAAGTAAAAATACATCAGAAAACCTTAATGAGAATATTTACATACTAATAACAAGATTCAGAACACAACCAAGTGAGTGGCGAATTTTCAGTCTTAAGTTCGAAGTAGAACGCCGAATATTTAAAAAGAATTCTTTTCTTGCAAACGCCCATTCTTCCGAACGTATGATAATGTAGTTTTTATTTCAAAAGGAAAATCATTATTCAGTTATTTTATTTGCGCCCTAGCCAATTTAAAATTAATTGCTATGATGTTGAAAGTAAAATTAAATTACAAAGTAGCAAAAGTCAGGTTTATTTATTTAATGATTTATAATAAAGCATTTTCAAGAATTGCATTAATATATTTACAGTTATTACCATATTGAATATATTTCTAGACAAATTTTTACAGGATTCTAAAGCCAAAAATTAAATTTTCCCGTTAATATACATTGTAATTTAGTTCTGACATTCGATCCTTTATGCAATATATAATATGGCAGGGCAACGACATCTTTACATTAAAAAAAATATACGGTTTATTTGAGTTTTTTCCCTTCATTTATTTGTGTAAAATTCTGAAACAAATTTTTATCCATTTCTTCCTGTGCGAATTTCTTCATAATATGCCCGCACACCCACTTTGTTACCTGGCTCGGAGAGCTGAAGTTTTATGCTTATATATTGATAAATTGTGTATTTTTTGCCTTAAAAGTAACCGAAATATGTTATTCTTATTGTTTTTTTACGTTCCGATTAAGGTGTTTATACCTTTAGTTAATATGCATGCAAAAGTTGTGAAACTGTTATTGCTGTGTTGTTGTAGTGTTCATTTTACATGGAAGAATGGTTGCCAGAGCCTACTCCAAAGAGAGGTTGGACTTCTATTTTCCACCCCAATTTTGAGGGAGAACACACGGGGGGGTCCAGAGGAGGGGGAACGTATTGGGGGGATTGCATGTCTTCTCTGGGATTCGAACCCGGGCTCTTGGGTACCGCAGTGGGCTTCCCTAACCACTACACTGTCTGTGCGACAGTTGTAGAACTATCCAAAATTTAAAAGTGGTGCTAAGCCTAATGAGGTTGCCATTTGTTTACATTTGAAACTTGGTAGAATAGTGTGTTAAGTCAGTTTGTGCACCAATTTCAGTGTCTTTTTACGGATTGGACCAAAAGTAAACTTCCAGTTTTGTGCACCAAAAATTCTATCTTCCTGCTCACCGGTCGAATCGCTAGATTTTGCGTAGAAACTCTAATTTTAACTGTCAAAATGTTTTTTAACTGTTTTCAGTTTCATTTCGTGTTTTATGTTTCTGTGTGTTTTACAATTTCTGATGAAGCTTATACGTATTTTTGTGTTGCCGCGAAGTGAGAACTAACTGAATTAATTAAATGAGAAATACCTCTAATGAAATTCAGGAAATTTAAATTAAATGCGGGAAAAACCATATTTAATTTAATAGGCCGTGCAAGGAGATCAGTTCCATATTTTCCTTCATTTAATATTAAAGCAATTTTTCAGACTTTTCTGCACAAACTTCATTTAATGATCAAATATTCTTAAGGAATTTCCTTTTTTAAACCGTCGACTCTATTTTTTAAATTAACATTAAAAATGAAATTTGCTTATGATCCAATCTTCAAATTTACTGAATTTTGTGGATTTTGCCAAAACTGTTCACGAGTTATCATAATCTTCAGTCTGCTAACAGTAACAGTCTTTTAAATCAGTACGATCAAAGTAAATTTCAGGAAATGTGAACATAATCTTAAAGCGAGGAGCAGACTGGAAAACCTTTACAGAAACCGATATCATACATTTGATTCCCATGATAATTAGATATTCTTTTTATTACATTCAGAGGTAGTCATTTTCGCTTCTTATACTTTCATCTCAGGGATAAAATGTACAGGAAAAGTCTTTTAATATGGAGCTTTAGTCAATGTACTGAAGGTAAAAAGCAAATTTAAGCTATATAACGTTACGATGAAAAATAAACAGCGGAATGCTTACAAAATAATAACATATTTGTTGATTAACCCTCTGACCGGTCAGGCTTTTCGCTAAGAAAGCACAAATTTCCCAAACCTGCTATGAGAAAAAACTTTCTTGATTTTAATGTAAAAATTATCCTGGTATTTTATACCTGGATTTATGTACTTTTAATATATTGCCTTAGTTTCTTTGACATCCGTTATTGCACTAAGATTTTAGTTACTATCATATATGACAAATGAACAGCTAAATTCATATTTTTTTCCTTTTTAATGCAAGTACCTAAAACAGTATAAGGTGAAAACTGTTCCGTACCTAATTATAAGCGCGTTTGTGGCAGAGCGATGAAAACGATTTCAGTTGCCATGAAAATCGCAGACGACTTTTTATATTTTTAGACGCTGGATTCTAACGGTTTGAGAGAACAGAGATAAGAAGTGCAGTGAGTATTTTCTAAATGAAAGAAAATAAATTGTTTTTTAAAATACAGTCCACTGAAATTCTTGTAACAAGTGTCTAAATCAGCAACAAAAACTTTTACATTTTTTATCGTTGCTTATTTCCAGTTCAGTGACCTTTGCTGGCACGCCACAACGCACTTCCTCAGCTTCTTATAAACTTCCTTAAACAATATATGACGAATTATGGCATGCAACAAAATTTAAGTTACCTTCGCATAAAAGTAACTCCAACAAAAGAAATGAAAACTCTTATCTGCGCTACTACGATGCGTAAAAACACGCACTGTTACGAACCGGTAAATGCAGGCTATTTTGGTGAGCAAAAGTAAAACGAAACTGTTATATGAGAACATGTAACAAAAATCTGACATGTACACCACATAACTTCCTTCTACGGCATATTAAGTTATACGTATTTTGCATTTCACTTATTGGATTGAATTAAATCTACTTCATCGATAGCGCATAAACCACAATAGAATAAATGCACTTTTTAAAATTCACTCTATTTGTTTACCACAGCGACACTCTGGCGCTAGCTTCACTTAACAGCGTTCCATCTCATTCATTTTATAACTCATCAGAATGCATAAAAATTTTATATATCATCTGGTGAATTACCTAATCATTGCCACATCTTCTATTTAAGGACTCTAATAAATCTAAAACGATGTGCAAAAGAAATTAAACAACCAAACAACAACAAAAGAAAAAGAAAAAGTTTTTTCACAGAGGATTCAGTATTTCTCATTCAAATAATTCAGTTCTCACTTAACAAGGCAAAAATACATAAAAACTCAAACTATCTGCATTAAAAATTACGAAGTAAATCTTAAACACTTATTTCCTCGAATAAATTCGAGAATGCATTAAGCGTGATTTAATTCGCAATAATAAAAGAAAGCGTTATCTTTGTATTGGCGAAGCTTAGTTTCTCTACACTGGCAACAAATCCACTATTCTGCTAAGTTTCAAATGTAAACAAATATGGCTGCCATATGAAAAATGATGAGGCTTAGCCGCACTCAAACAACTTTTAAATTGTTGATAATTCCACAAATCTTGCATGCGGATTTACTAAAGGCATAAAAACCTTAACCGGAAGATAAGACCAACACAATTCAACCATTTTTAAAACAAAAAAATGCACAGTTTACCAACATATAAAAATAAAAATCTGAGCTCACTGAGCCGAATAACAGAGTGGATATAATATATATATATATATAAATTTATATACTTTTGGTGCGGCCGATTGCAATCAAAATATGAGGTGCACAATATTACAACAGTCCTATATGGAAAATTTCAACGTTCTACTCGTTTTTGAGTTATGCGAGATACATATATATGTCCGTACGTACGCACAGACGCCACGAAAAACTCTCTTCAGAATCCGTTTTAATTCTGTTTTATAATTGTTTGG
>KK118337.1:0-21185 GCA_000611955.2 Stegodyphus mimosarum | reverse complement strand
TTTTTTTTTTTTTAAATATGATACTCGAAATTGTTCGGGATTACGATACTTCCTTTTTACTTCGTATAAGGAAGTAAAACGACAACTGGTCTGAGTTTTTCATCACGGGAGTTCGGTAGTACACTCCCCTAATAAAATAGGCAAATAACAAATGTAAACATTGAGCGGGCTGCACTTTTCCACATTCTAGTAACGAGAAAAAGCAAACGGCAAAAAACAAAACAAAAAAAAAAATTCCTAACGAAATGAACAAAAACACCTGCGTTCCGTAAGAGCTGCGTAATTCACAGTTTGTTTACATCAATAAATCCAACAAAACCAGAAGCACAGTACAGAAACCGATGCCCATACATTGAAGGTTAACACATTATGAACGGTTCGCTAGCCGCTCATGATATCGCACAGTGCTGCGTAGCGGGCTAATTTGCCAGCTAAGCGAAATATATGCGTGTGAAAATAAACTTGATAGACGTAAAAGTAATGGTTAGATTTTTGTAAAATTTGGTAATGGGTCTTATCTGGAACTATATTTTATATACATTATATTTTTATATTTGATGAGTATATTTCAGAATTCGTGAGATTATACAGGACTCGCTTGTTTTATAAAAATAGAATATTACTGTCGAATTTCTTATGAACAAAATTATACAAAAAAACAATACAATAAACATTTAAAAAATATAAAGCCATTAGAATTATAGGCCGTTGTTCCTAATTCAACGGGAGCAAAATAAAATAGCCCGATAATATATACATAGGCTAAAGTGCAGAATCGCCTACTTATTTGTTTGGCGTTTTTTACAAGAGTAAGAAGAACTGGATTTTTGTCAATTTTCAAAGTCTTTTTAAGTGAAAATTGGTCGATGTGTACATGGATAAAGTCAAGAAAGGACGCAATGCCTAGTTTGTGCAATTCTTTGATGTTTTTTTAAGTGAAAATAGGTCGATGTGTACATGAATACCGAGTACGTGAAATTCTTAAAAACGCGCCAAGCAGTGGGCGATTCTGCACTTTCTCCCATATGTAAAAAAAAGTATGCAAGCAAATATACAGTTTATTTAAATCCTTAAATAGTTACAAATATATATACAATATATATATCGCCGTTAGCGGTTTATTTTATAGGATATATATATACAGGACAATATACTAGTTTATAAAGTGTGGTGTAGTCAAGACTAGTTCCTAATATTTTTCTTGAGTGTGATATTTGAAGAAACAATCTCCCCGATGCAGCGAAACTTTACAAAATTCACACATATAACACAAACTTTTTTTCTTATGTGCGGCACATACGCGACACTGTCTTTGAGGTTTCAATTTTGTTCCACCTGTGGTAATTTTAACCAATTTATGCCTTTTGGGATCTTTTGATAACCTCCCCGGAGGATCACTTCTGCTGGACGTAGCGGATGTACCTCGTACAGGATCATCTGTATTGTTAGGAAGAGCTTCGCTAATCCGTTCCTTTGCAACATCATGTAAAAACATCTTATACTTTTTTTGAATGTGTATTTAATGCTTTAAAAACTCCAAACGCATTAAATAACGCACAACTGATAAAAAAACATTACAGCTCGTTTCGTCCATTTTTTTTTGTACGACGCACAATCGAGTAATACGATAAGTATTGGTCAGCGCGATCAACACCTTTCATGTATTTATTATAATCAATTACGCAAATTGGCTTCCAAATTCTTTGCTTTGTTGCCCAGTCAATATTATGGCTTTCCGCAATGTCAGCTGAATGTATAGTTGAAATCATTCGGACTGTTCTTTTTGATCGCCAACATTGTAATAAAATATTCTGGCGGTGACGAAATATAAGTTCCCCCTTTGCTAGTTTAGGATTTTTCAAACAACTGGGAAGGCCTCTGTTTACCCGAATAGTGCCGTAAGTCCGAAAACTATTCTGTGAAAGTAATTCACAAGTGGCAACACTATTGTAATAATTGTCCATGTATATGGGATGCCATAAGTTGGAATAGGGTTCAAGCAGATTTAAAATCGTTTCTTGCAAACGACTTCCTTCACCGCAGTACATGCGAAAATTACAAATGTATCCCGTTTTAGCTTCACGCACCATTCTTATAAGTAATCCATACTTTATAATTTTTGATGCATTATAATCTTTAAATGATAAATGGCCCCTCCAATGACATGATGCTCTCATCCAGTGAACTCTCTCTGGCTTATAAACCTCTTGAAATTTAGGTAAGAAGTAAGAGAAAATCGGTCGGATTTTTTTCAGGCGATCTTTGTCATCTCTTTCATCATTATTAGGGAAATGCCGCGCATACCATATCTGTCTAAATCTGTCCCTGCTCATTACTTCCGCGAAAATTGGAGTTTGGATAGTTTTATCTGTAGACCAATATTTGTCTCTTGTATCTTTACAACGGCTTCAAAAATACGGAAGTTTTCTGTAGAGGAGATACAGAGGCTATCAGGGCATTTCTTAGACGACCTTCCATTGTATTTATAGAAATATTTTACCTATCATTTCTGTGTTTTAAATGCTCCGTCTGATATCCCTTATTCTTCGCTATCTTTCTACAACGTCATTTCAAAGACAATAAAGCATTTTTTAATATCAAAAGAGGTACTTTTTCCTATTCCTCTGAAACAGCTTTCCAAAGTTCAAGGAGGGCTGTACGTCGACGTCTAGAGCGGCGGTTCTCAACATTTTGACTAACGCAAACCATCTAAACAAAAATTTAAAATCTTTAATACCACCACTATATTTTACAATGATTATTTTTTAGTTTCTCGACAGAAATATTCAATATATTTTGTCATTTTCACGACCTGTTGGCTATGTGTATTAAATACACACGCATAAAAAATATTAGATTAAAAACAGGTTACCATTTTAATTATCAAAATTTAAGTTAATTCTAAAATTTATTGCGAAATTTCGGCCTGTTTAAGAGAGATCCATTTCTTTATGTCTATACGTATTTCAATTAGTTTTAACCGTAAATTACGATCCACTTTTAATTTTGTTCTGTATTTTTTCCTTTCAAATGTAACGTGGAAGAAAAATCTGTTCACAGAAATGGGATGCGCAAATAAGGAATAAAAATTTAATAGCTTTATTTGAAAGGCCTTTAAATTCCTTTCTTCAGTTCAGCCTAAAGTTAACAAGTGTGTTATTTTTGAAATCTTCAGTTAGAGTTCGATCACAGAGAATTTCTATTATTCTATACCTATTGTTCTTTTCCTTCACGAGATTTTTGAATTGACTAGTTGAAAGTATTTTGTTTCTTTGAGTACCACCTATTTTCCTCTGGCATACCACCGGTTGAGAATCGCTGGTCTAGACTTTCAAAATTCACTTTTTTGAAAGTCTAAAAGGGCAAACCTCCCTGTATGATACAACAGGAGATTTAGTAGGGATATGAATGAAGGAATATGGTCTTTATACTTTTTTTTTTCCAGGAAATTAGCAGTGGATTTTGACGTGTCGCTGCTTGTTTTGTCTCGATGCAGTTCTACCGCTTGATGGCACTGAGGGTAAAGAGAAGGTGTTTCACACAAAATATATTCCTGGTTACATCTGGAGTGGACCTCAACAGTTTTCTGCCTTCCCTTTAATTTTTATTTGTCGTTATATCTGAAACCAGCAACAATCTTAAATCCTTTTGATAAATCCCTTTTCTCCCTTCTTTAGATTCTTTAAACCAAGTTCTAAGATTATTTTCTTCTCTTTGATGATAATAAATAGATCTCTTGTTATTGCGGTCATTTAAATATACCCGAGATTCATCTGTTGTGACGGCCCTTTTCCATTTTTCTCCGAATAATTGTTTCTCGTAAACGTCGAGGGCTTTCGACGATATGTCGCGCAGAAGGACGATGCGCATAAAGTTTTTCCACACTTCTGACATTCAAATCAGCGTTAATCACTTTGTTTACAGTTGCCACTGGGCCTTTTAACTATCATGCAACCGTTCTTTGACTTCGCGGACTTTCTTTTAACATTAAAGTTCTTACCTATGCAACATTAGAAACATTCCATTTCTTCCTGGGATATGTATTCTGAAATATTTTTATACTTGGCACCAAATTTTGACGTCTTTTTCCTTTCTTATTGAAAGTACTATCTATCGTTGCGTTAGGCACACGGCGCAAAAATAAAATTGACAAAATTCAGCTTGCATTTTTCATGTCTCGAAAACGCGACTTAGGATATATATTAGATTTATATATAGCTTTGTTCTAACATAAGTATTTGACACAAAATCGGACTTTTTTTGAAATGACATGCCATTTTTTTTCCATATTCCGATTAGACGACTCAAATTATGCCAAACTACCGAGTTTTGTAAAAATCGCGCAATTAGTTTTTAAAATGTTAGCTCTCAAAATTTTAGCTCTTGTATGTTAATTGAATTTGATATTTATTTATTAATGTCTATTTTTTTATTAAACTTACTTGATTCTTCCTTTCACATTTTCCAAATTTAGTTTCATTCCCGATAATATTCGCATATTTTTTATGATTTTAAAAATTTGTATTTTTAAATAATTTTGATGAATTTTTCGAAAACAATTTTGAATTATAAGACAAAAATTTTACCATCGTCTTAAAGTAGATGTATTACTAAGCATACCTGCAAAAAATTAAGAGCTTTTTTATTCAAAATTTTCGAAGATATACGTGAAATTCTCTATTGGCGCGTTTTGAAATTTGGCATATTCGTTGAAAGCGATAATAACATCAAATGTTGTTTAGGCACTTCGTTAAAATTATTTGAAAATAGGAACGATGTGACTTTTTTCCGGTCGTGCACAATGTACAAAGGGAAAGGAAAATAGGTTGCCGTATGTTAAGTTCTCCAAATGAATTATTCTTCGCTCAACAAGAAACAAGAAAAATTGCGCCAAAATAAATTTTTAAATTTCTCCGTAAATTTCTCACCAAAAA
The DNA here is from genome assembly GCA_000611955.2 of Stegodyphus mimosarum. Classification (NCBI taxonomy): domain Eukaryota; kingdom Metazoa; phylum Arthropoda; class Arachnida; order Araneae; family Eresidae; genus Stegodyphus; species Stegodyphus mimosarum. Next base: position 16,251 of record KK118337.1, on the reverse strand, counting down.
TTACAAAATTTAATATCTGGACATAATGTGAGTCGTAGAATCGAAATCTGGAAAAAAATTGGTATGTTATTTCAGAAAAAGTCCAATTTTCTGTGACATAGCTATGTTAGAATAATGCTATTATCTAAATCTAATTTCTGTCTAAAGTCGCGCTTTCGAGACATGAAAAACGCAATTTGAATTTCGTCAATCGGCCCAGTTGAACGGGAGATGTCTGTAACTGTCTCTTTTTTACGCAGTGTACCGAAAACTCATGGCTTTAACAGCATTTTTAGCACCTAAATACGAATAATTTTCTTCGGAAAGAGCAAAAACATAGCCTTCCGTCCATTGCTTCTTTAACAGTGCCATTTGGAACGAGACCAAAGTTGTCAAGTGGCAGACGATAATTTACATTTTGAAAAATTTGTTTGCAGTTAAAAAAAATTTTTCCAAGCAGACGGTTTTTATCGCAAAGCAAAATCATCTAAAAGATGTGCGAACAGCTTCTGAATATAGCGTATAAAGCAAGTGCGTTAATACGTCGTTGTATTTAAAATGTTATTTAGCTTTTACATATGCTTGGAACGCTCTTAACCGAGTATTTTTATACGATACGGTGGATTCAATCAGCTTATGAATACTTACGTGTACAAATAATGGTTCCGAAAATAAGAATATTCAAAAACAATCTAAGATAATTGATCCACATTCGTTTAATCTTTATTCCCTTATCCGTAGGCTTGCCAGGCGTCCCGGTTTTCAAACAAAATCCCGGTGTCTCGGCCGGTTTACTTCACGTCCCAGTAAAAATTAAATTTGATTTTATAGATGTGATTATGAATAATTAGTCTAAAAATAATTAACTGTGAAGGGTTATTTAGGATAATTACTTTGTCATTTATGTACTGAATGAAAAGTGAAAAATAGAAGAGTGATGATCTGCTAATAAATAACATTGTCATCGCATCGTCTTGTCCTATCTATGCGCAACGCCAGGGGCTCTCTGGGCGAGTCCAATATTAGGTACTAAGGGCTAGCTTTAGCGCTTGCGACAGAGATAAGATGTCAGTTAATTGTCAGTTCCTGCCGGAGGTGAATGTTATGTTAGTGAGCAAGCGCTGTTTTATTTATATTTTAAGTTTATGTTCTCTCTCTCTGTTAAAATGCCAAAACAATCGTGTAAATTCACCTAGGATTTGCAGAATAAATTCCTTTTGTTGAAGAGAGTGTGTACTGGTAATCAAGACCAAGACGATAGAGTTAAATGTTCACATTGTAATTCTGAGTGCTCGGTTGCTCACGGTGGTCGATCCGATATAAAAGATCATTTGCAGTCGAGTAAACACAAAAAGAGTTCAGCATGTACTGCTAGCTCATCAAAACTTACCATTTTTTTTTAAAACTGCGAGCTCTAATGACAAAAACTCAGCAACGAAAGAAGCGACCTTTGCTTACCTCACAGCAAACCATAACCTAAGTTTCAATTCAAATTCCTTCTTATCAAAACTAATTTCTAAGTTTTTTGACCATAAATTCTCACTCGGAATAACTAAGTGCGAGGCAATAGTTTTAAATGTAATAGCTCCTTTAGCTCAAGAAGTGTTTAAGAAAACTTGACCCAGTCAACTACGTAATTGTAAGTAAAAATGCATCTAACAGAAAGGATGTAAACCTTTGGGCCAATTGTTTGCGCTACTTGAATCCTAATTCAGGTGGGCAAGTATTGCTGTTCGATTTCAAATCTGTCGCGGGTGAAACAGATGAAATTCTTACAAATCACTTATACCGTCTTGTTGCTAAACGATTTGAATAACAAAGTAGTTGGCTTTCGTGGAGATAACTGAAACACTAACTGCGGTGGTGTGAAAAGAGCAGGGAAAAGCAATGTTTTCCATCGACTCAAGTGTAGCCTAGGACGCAGAGAACATCTTCAAAAATCTAGATGAACAAGTCCGTACCAGTGTGAAAGAAAAATGTCATGGCTTTTATAAAAGTTGCTTTGCGTACTTGGACCTCCGGGAGAATAGTTTTGGAAGCGCTGAACAGGTTTCGTGGGTCAGTCTGACCAAAACAAATGCTGTTGATTGGGAAAACGTCTGCTGAAATTATTAATAGCTATCTTCTTAAAGTACCCGATATGAAAATAAGCAACGATCGGCTGTTTGACGGAGTTGTGTTTGCTAAGGAATATTTGCAGTCGAATTGGGAACAGTGGAAGGAAGAAGAGACTACCAGAGATGTGATTATTTTAAGATAAACAACAACTCAGGCTGTTTGGTCACTTTAACGAGAATCACGTAGCAGCTCCCAGTCTAATCAAGATTGTTGAGTATGCCTTCTGTTTACCTGGGACATCAGCACCAGCTAAGAGAGTATTTATTCTCTTTGATAAACAACGCGTGGACTGACGACAGGGGTTTGATGAAGGAATCTACGGTTAAAGGCTTGATGACATGTAAAATTAATATTGGTTCAGCTTGTGACGGTTTTTATAAGAAAATTAAAAACAAAAAAGACTTTCTAAAAAAAGTCCTAGACAATGAAAAGATGTAAATATTGTTCAAATTTTTGTTCCTCTCTCAAAGTGTTTCTTCTTAAAAGCAATTTATAAATATTAATATGTAAGAAATATAATGTTTTAATTTATATGTCATTTATTATTATCCTTCGTTTAGGTTTCTAATCAATAACCATTTATTCATAGCATTGAAAATAAACTACCCTCTAAAGCACTCTAAAAACCCGCAAAGTGTGTGTACCCTTGAATACCCGCGAAACTGGTAGGGGGGGGCATTCAGGTGTCCCGGTTGAACATTTCTAAAATCTGGCAAGCCTACTTATCCATTTCAAAATGTAGATAGAATTTTAAAGTTAGATTTGTTCTCTACTTTTTAATTCGCCCGTTCTCATTCATACCTAGCGAGCTTCAGGCGCTCGCTTATTCGACTCGTTAGGAAATTGGAGGCTTCCTGATACTGTAATAAAATTGAAGCACTCATTAAATTCTAATTCTAAAAACTCGAAAATTATTAGAATACGTTATCTTGAGGTCACGTTTTTAGCAGTCAGTATTATTAACGTTTTTGTTGTTGCCAACACAAACATTTCATTTCTCAAAACAAAATGGTATAATAATAGAAAGTTATCAAATGGAACATTTAAAACACAAAATGGTTTAAGTTAAATACTTCTGTGAGTACAATAAAAACGCGCGGACAGCCTCTGTAAATACGAAACAATCAATATTCGCACAACTCGATTCCAGCGTTTTTTACAATTTTATTATTTCATAAGCAAGGTGGTTCGTCTGCATAAACGTGTATATAACTCGTTCAGTATGATATTATAACTCAGCAAAAACAAATCGATGAGAAATACGCCGCGTGAGTATTAACTGATGCTACTTAGTGTCCAAATATTATTTCGCTCTAACTACTGGAAAGGACATTTTTTTCTCCCTACGTTCGCGGCTCGACAGAATTTGCTTGTAGGGAGGGGCTGATATATTGATATGGAAACAATTTTATACTCGCTGAGTATTTTGCTATGTAAAGCATAATTATCTTTAGCACCATAACATTTTCTTGGTACTTACGTACTATCCCGTCGACCGCTAGCGGAAATTTCTGCAACAGTCGCCAACTACTGTCCTTGGTATGGAATTCTAAGGGATAAGATCATTCATAATCGGCTCTAAATCGTGCTACTTAACTTGTCGACCGGATAATACGTAAGTACCATTTTTCAGACTATTTCGCGCACATAAAATAAATACGTATACTCAAAAATATTGTTGCGTGCGTACGGCTTTATACACTCACTTCCAAAAGTTAAGCACGAAGATGTAAAATGCAAAAGAATCAAAAAATACTGCTTTGAATGACACAAAATTCTGCAAGAAAGTAGCACATATATTTATGCATAAAACATAATCAATAATTATATACAGACAGGGAAACAATATTAATTTTTTTTAAGTTATCAGATAATGACATACTGGAAACTTAAACAGAATTATATATAAAGTGAAAATAAACAGCATAAAATGAAAAAAAGGACATTAATAGGGATGTGATCCCCCCTAATCTGTATACAAATTTTACACCTTGTGACCATGCTTTCAATTAGGTGGTCAACCACCGCAGAATTAAGCAATCGCCATTCTTCTTGTAGAGCAGTTTCCAGCTCAGTAAGAGTGGCTGGAGGTGAGAAACGTGAAGATACAGCACGGCCGTGGGCATCCCAAAGATTTTCAATGGGATTAAGGTCTGCCGAATATGTTGGCCACGCCATACTCGCAATCCCTTCACTCTCCAGGTAGTCATCGACGATGTCAGCTCTATGGGAACGTGCGTTACCGTCCATTAAAACAAAAGTAGGGCCAATTGCTGCAGCGTACAATCTCACAATGGGTTCTAAGACTTCATCTCGATACCGGACAGCCGTCAAAGAATTCCGTTTAAAGCTGTGCAGGTCGGTTCGATATCCTAATGAAATCCCTGCCCACAATATAATGCTTCCGCCTCGGAATGCGTGATGTTTGGTGATGTTTAGGGACTAATTACGTGTTCGTTGTTCACGCCATATCCTTATACGCTTGTCATCTGACTCCAGAGCAAATCTCGACTCATCAGTAAACATGACATTGTCCCAGTCAGACGCATTCCAATTGGCATGTTCCCGGCACCACTGTAATCGTGCCCCTCTTTGATTGGACAGACAGAGGAACACAAACTCGAGGTACCCGGGCGTACAGTCCACTCATATGTAATCGTCGGCGTACAGTAGCTACAGATATCGCCTTACCAATGGACGCTGTAACCATAGATGTCACATGTGTTCTCTTTGCGATTCCGCTTGGCTACAATAGCAATATATCGATCTTCCGCGGAGGTTGTAACCCTTGGGCGACCGGCTACGGGCCTTCGGACAACTAACTGTCTGTGTGGTTTGGAATTGTTTCCATAAACGAAAAATTACAGAATGAGGAACGCCGAAGAAAAGAGCAATATCTTTGATCGACTGTTCTACTTCAATGCGCCCTACAGCACGCCAGCGCTTAGAATCTTCCATTCGTCTTCTGTAAGTCATAGAAACACGTATGTCTTGAAAACAAATTGTACGAACGTTTTAAACACCTTCTATCAGCACTTACAATCAACTTCTGTAACCCTTCATAAAGCTGGCTTCTTATAAGACTGCCTTTTTTGCATATTTCTTGACATGAAAGCGCGATTGGATGTTACCTAACATATTTGCATACTTCCATCTACCTCTGCAGCGAATTGCATCCTCTTGAATTTTAATTGGCTTCCGAAAATTAGCATTTTCCTCTCCATGCTTAACTTTTAAAAGTGAGTGTAATAGACTGAATGCACAAGTCCGATAAAGTTAATAAAATTTATTCTAATCGCAAGAAATATAACAAAACGCTGGATAATTCCTCAAGGGCATGCGCACAATATCACAATATAAACAGTAGTTACATTTTAAACTACTTCGTTTAAACAGAACGCAAAACGAAGCTCAGAGAAAGCTAATCCGATCACAAAATTACAGCAGCTAAGTAAACAACAGCTCTCTTAAACGACTACAAAGCGGAAAGGCTTCGCTCCGGCTTTTATAGCATTTTAAATCAGCCGCGCGAGACAATTCTAGCAATACCTGGAAAGCAAAAAATGTATAAATACGGTTACGACTAGTCCATTACATTGAGTCAATTTAAAAATAATTTGCGGAGACAAATTTTTATTAAATCACGTGCTCTTTTATTTTTACTCTTCCGGCGTAGCTTTCTCTTACAATAAGTCACGCACTGTATTGCACTAGGAAATAAAACAATTTTAATTCTGTTAAAAGTAACTAAATACAAAATTCTTAACAATATTTATCTTGTGGCAATGGAAATAAGTTCAAATAATCCGCATTAAAATAACATAAAAAGTAAAAAATTATGACACAAACGTTAAAAAATCTAAATAGTTTTCTAAATTGGATTCCTCTGTCAATTGTTAAAGCCCACAAATACTAAGTCGCTGAACACTTCAGTAAGGTCTGAGGTTCGAATCCCGCGAACGAGCTAGCTGCATAGGCGTTTTCGCGGTTTCCTCATGCATACGAGCCAGTTTCCCTTCGAAAGTCCACCACGAAGACATCCCTCCCCTTAGGCAGAGAGCTCTCGAGCGCTTTGCCGTAATCAAATAAACCAAACTAAACCATCATTTATAAAGTTCATTTTTGTCTTTTAACACGTAACTCTGCGGTTTTATAGTAGTATTTAATTTGTGTTAAATGTTCACCCAAGACGTGCTGTTTAAAGGCTAACAGACTGATTCAGAATTGTTAGAAAATTAATTTCAAACGCTCAAGAAATAATGTACAAAATCTCTCAAATAAGCTTTCTGGACGAATTTTGAATAAGTCTCTAATACTCTTTACAGATTACTGAGTTAATTACACTCCCTTGTAAGCCTTCTCTGGAGGAGAAGTTTGCTTCATGTAATTATGACAAAGCCTGGACGGTATCTACCAAAGGGTAAGGATGCCTTCGTGGAGGACCTTCTAAGGAAAACTGGCTCGTATTCTCGAGAATCGAACCTCGGTCCGAACTACCAGTGTTCAGCGACTTTACCGCTCGGGCGCTGGCGAGCCTGGAGCAAAAGAAAACTATCTAATTGTGATAGAGCTTTCATACGATTACGGTCTTAACGTTGAAAATTGTTTCTGCAACTTTGATATATTAAAAGGTGCAATTCATTTCACTGCATGCCCTTGTAATTTTCAATTTGAAACGTTGTATCAATTCTTAGAATCTTTAATACTAGAGATGATTCCTACGGTGGCAAAACTTAAAAGTATGGGTTTATCTGGCTTGTTTGTTAACTATAATCGCACCCAGAATATCTTGAAACGGTAATTGTGTATTATAAGTTTTCAACAATGTTTATGAATATCCTAGGGAATGGGTTTTTTTATTTATCCTCTTTATCAAAACATAATTAACCCGTTCACGGTGGGCACCTTTGTTACCGAAGCGATCTTTTGGGAACGGCGCGCGTTAACCGGAAGCGTCGTCTTGTGGGGACGGACTACTCGCGGTGCTAAGCCTAACTTCGGAAAAAAATTTGTATAAATTAAATTTTTCATCCAATTGTTCCAATTTTTGGTACATTATGAGAAGAACATTCAGGCAGTTCTCAGAATTAATTTTAAACCTTTATTATAATATCTTCTTTAAAAATTTTATAAAATATTCTAGAATAATATAATTTTTCCCTTATCCCGCAAATAAATATATGTAGAAAAATATCTAAATAATCGCAGATTTTATTTAACACATAATTAAAATTAAAACTACATTAACATTTGTTTATATCAAATACGCAGTTAGAGAGCTATTACATTGCCCAATACCCACGAATTAGCATTTGTATATTTCTTCTACGATCAGGTATTAAAACTGTCTTTCATAAAAATTCAACATGCAAACAAAGAAAAGGAAGCAATATTTCAGAAAATAGACAGTGTATGATATTCTTTAAAACTTCGGTGTACACAAAGTCCACTCAGGCAGGCATGCTCTGATTTCTGATACTACATCTGTATTAGAATCGCTATCACTTCTTTAATCCACATAAATATCATCACTCTCATTGGAATAGGAAAAAACTCATTCAGCGTTTGTGTATATTCTTCTACGGTCAGATAGTGCTTTCGGTTTGCTATTTAAAAAAAGTTTCGCCAAGCGATAAAAATACCATTCTCAGTGCCGGAAAAATCTAAAAGTAATAAAAAAGACTTTAATTATAGAACATCCACCCCACTATATCGGAAAAATAAAATAAAAAGTATTCCCGATCATCGCGAACATTTTCATTTGTTTATATCAAATACGCAGTTAGAGAGCTATTACATTGCCCAATACCCACGAATTAGCATTTGTATATTTCTTCTACGATCAGGTACTGCTGCTTTTGTTTGGCATTAAAAAAATACGTTTCGGTGACGATACAAAATATTCATCTCAATGCCGGAAAAAAATCGAAGTGTAATAAAAAAAAATCTCTAATGCTAGAACATCTACCCCACTTTATCGCAAAAATAAAAATAAAAAGTATTTCAAGGCATCCAGAACATGTGCATTTGTTTATATCAGATGACGCAGTTAAAAAGCTATTACATTGCTCAACATTCCACGAATCTGACTCTCATTCCTCCCCCCCCCAAAAAAATACCAAAAAACATTGCTCAGGAATGAAGGTAAACGTACTTAAGTTTCGATATATTTCACAGTAACGGATATACAGCCACATCTAGCGGCAAAAAAAATACCAATTAAATGTTCTATCTGAGAAGTTAAATGTGGTACGCCCGGCCATAGAGTGCATTAAATGGCGATTCAAATATGACACGCCCGGCCGTGAGATAATGTTTGCTGCTGATGCACATATGACACGACCGTCGTGACGTGTTAAATCTGATCAAGTTTTATGACATTTCAGTAACAAAGTTCTACAATAATTTATAATATTAAAATCAGCGCTTTATATATCAAAAGGAACATTACCCGCACAGTAAATAAGAAAATTACGATAGTATTAATCGTATCGTTATTCTGTTTTTAAAACATGGGAAACTGAAACAAAGAAATGGATATCATATTTTCTAGTCTATTTAGACTCGAGGAAAACTTCGAAAGAATTAAAAATCAAGAAAAGCAATAGAAAAGAGCAAAAATCGTTTTATGGAATTTTTTGATCATTTCGGGAAAAATAGCACAGTGAAATTATTCAAGTGTTTTTTTTTTCTGGTCCCTTCCCACAATATGCATATTACTTAACGCAGCATAAAATTATGTGTAAAAGATTACAATGAATTCCTTGTTACACAATTTCGACTTCATCTGTCATACTTTTGTCAAATGATTTCTGCCTGAGAATAAAATTTAATCTCGCATTTGTAGAGAAAGCATGCAGGGAACCGTAACTGTATATCCGGCAAATATTCCATGAAATAGTTGAAGAAATTAATTAATGAAGAATCTGCATGAATGTATGTATGTTTCTCATACCATGAAAAAACAACGGTACCTGGCGTCATCGAACTTGAATAACATAGTCCTCCATCCGAATATGAGCATCTGGAAGCGCGAATTTTAAACTTCGAATCGGTTTTATTATCTATACTATCATATTTTGTAGAATTTTAACGAGTTTTTGATTAACAACTCAACGATTTCAAGAGCCAGCGGTGGAAACACGCGCGAGATTGTGTACATGTAATTCTAAAGATACGCTGCTTTTAAATATTTTTGGTTTTGATGTTGAATCGAATTTTACGGGGCTTAAGCGCCAAGAACTTGATATTTAATATAAAGTAAACGCACAGAATGTTAAGAACGAAAAGAAGAAAAGTTTTGTAAAAGATCTGAGTAAGTGAGCATTAATATTATGAACTGAGAAATGACAGGGGGGAAGAGAAAACTCAGAAAATATATAGCTGCATCGGGAATTCTAAACGTATACTGCTATGTTGCTTTAAAAATTTTTTTTCTTGAATTGTATATGGCATTAAGTGCGAAGAAAATAATGCTTAATAATAAAGCTACAAAAAGAAAAAAAATATATTTATAGGAGTGAGTGTAACAGCAGACTGGTGGCCTGCGCGCTCAGCGAGAGAGTAAAAAATCTTTACAAACCCTTTTGAGCGACCGTTAAGATCTGAAATATTTTCGTGTGTGTGCGGAGTGTACGAAGTAAAGTCAAATTAGTAAGTAAACAGGTAACAAATATTTACTTCAAAATCTTGTTTGACTTTTTGAACATTCTTCGTTAATAGAGAACTCATAGCTTCTCTAATAACGATCTCTAACAGCCGGGTATTACTGCTAAAAACGTTAAATCTAATTTTGGAAAAGTAATGAGCACTGACTATATAAAGGCTGTCAACGCAAGTCAGTTTTCGCAGAATATAGAAGCTATCCTTAGACTTAGAATGAAGAATAGGCCAGAGAACGGTGTTTATGGACGGTCGACCTTGGAATTCCTGTTTGCAGGCTGGCAAGGCGAATGCATGGGACATCTCCGACGGCGAAAATGTTTACATCACTTGAACTTTTGATCTGTCTGCACTTTCCTTTATGTAAAACATGTCCGGTGTCTCGAAACTGTTTTAACCATCTTTTCACTGATTGTTCTATTAGTGAAGGTTCATTAAATTCATGTCCGAATGACCTTTGAAATGTTTATTTCCCATAACCGGAAAATGACGCCATTCATCTGCGAACAAACAAGTTCCCTGTTTGCCATTCCCAAAAATTAGAACAAACGAAATTCCTCGAACTATATTTTACATCGGTATAAATTACCTTCTGCTACTCCGTAAAATTACGTTTCAATTCAATTTTGTTATCCGGTGATTGGACATGCTGTATAGAATGACTAATAAAGATTCCGGTTTTAACGATTTTGACTTTCAACTCCCTTTTGTTGTGCCCGTTGCTAACATTTTGATTCGTTCCTCGATCACAACGGATCAGAAGGTTTTACATCCTAAGTAAAACTAAAATGATGGAGTATAATTATAAAATGAAACAATTTTTTTTTTTGTTTTTAACTGCACGATAAAGCTTCTCTGGCTTACTGTTCTTCAAATATTCAAAGATAACTTCTATATTCTGTGAAAGATAATTTTTGTATTCTACAGAATTTCAGGCTGAAATTTGTTGCCAAAAGTGAAGAAGCTGCATTTTGCAGCTTTATTAGCCCAAATGGGCTATTGGTAAGTCTCGACATAGGATTCTGCGTCGTCCGCTATAAACGGCGAATCACTTTGTAGAGACATTAAGTATTTATTTGGAAGCAGGAATCGTCGGGAATCCAGCCACGGGAGTCTCGGTTAAGCGCCGAGCGTGTTGACCACTACACCACGAAGGCATCCGAAGAAAGTGGGAGAAATACCTTATAACTTTTCAAATTGTTGCCACCAAAGATTGTCCCGCATTATTTTTCAAGAAATTAAATAATGAAGAAGCTGCGTGAATGTATGCATGTTTCTCGCGCTGTAGATAAACGACGGTACGTAGAACCATCCAGTTTTGAATAACGTAGTGTTCTACTCGAAGACCTGGTCTAAATACGAATTTTGAATTTCAAATTAATTTTGTTATCTATTTTATATCTTCGAACATTTTAACGAATTTTTGATTATCGAACTCAACGATTTCAAAGCGAACAGTGGCAACACTGCATGGAATAAAACATTTTTATCGCGCTAGGCTTTCTATCGGAAAGGCTTAAGATATGCTGTTTTTAAATATTTTGTAGTTTTGCTGTTGAATCGCGTATGGCATATTTGCGTTGAAAATGGTGCTTAGTAATAAAACTGAAAAGACAAAAAGAAATGAGTTTAAGCAGATGTGGGAGCAACAGCTGAACGGTAGACTTACAAGGATAGCGTGATAAAACCTTAACAAACCGTTTTGGGGGGACCATTAAAATTTGAACCCTTTCAGATTTTGCTTTTCTTGTATTAATAATTGCTTTTTTTCAATTGCATGATAAAGATTCTGCCTACGATATCTGGCCTATTCTTCATTCGAAGTCTAACGATAGCTTCTATATATTTTGCGAAAAATTACTTTGTGTTACATAGTGTTTGGGTCGACAGTCTTTATACGAACCGAATTTGTCAACAAACCAAACTTAATGATAGAGTCGTTCGTAAGGGATTTTTTATACACATTGGTGACCGTAGCAGTAATGATGATCAGTTTCTTCTGAAAATCGTTTCCAGTGAGAAAGAAACGTATCATGCTTGAGAAGAGGTTATATTCGACATAACTGCAGGTTTGGGTGACAGAAAAAACCTGCATTTTGAAAATGACATTTAGAGGGTTAGCCCCCAGGTTAACGTCTGATGCGCAATAACTCGTAACAAAGTGATTGGTCCTTTCTCTTCTCGGAGTCATAAACTAATTCGGATGATTACCTCGGCATGATGAGATTATTTTCGGCGCCGCAATTAAAAGAAATGAAACCAAGCATTTTTTTCCCGCAAGATGGGGGTACCCTGTCGTTGGGCTGCACATGTGTATGTGCTCCTTGATGAAACATTCCTAAATCTTTGGACTAATAGAAGTAGACTAATTTTATGACCACCCCGTTCTCCGGACGTCACACACTTCTCGACTTCTTTTTCTGGAGTTACCTGAAGAACCGAGTTTTCGCTTCACAAATTCGCGGCATCGAAGATTTAAAAAATCGAATCATCGAAGAAACAACTACTGTGATTGCACAAATACTTATTATTACCTCTGGATGGAAATGGATAACACATTTTATCCGAGCACTATTAGTTGCTCGGATAATTCCGAGCAATTAATAGTGCTCATGTTGAAGTGTATTAATATAAAATTCTTTGAACTCACTGCTGCTAATAGTACTTTATAATCCAAAGGGGAAATTTGCCCAAAAGGACTATTAATTGGCGTTTTGCCTTGGTTCACTATAAATGTCGATTCACTTTTCAAATTCTTGCCACCAAATATTAGAGCCCTGTGTTACATTTAAAGAAATTGAATAATGAAGAATCTGCATAAATATATATTTTTTTCTCGCATTGAGATAAAACAATGGTAGCTAGCCATCCAATTTTGAATAACATACGTTTCCACTCGAATACAAGCCATCTCGAAGCCCGAAATTCGAATTTGTTTTATTATCTACTTCATACTTTGAAAAACTAACGAATTTTTTATTAACAATGATTTCAACTCAATGATTTCAAAGCGAGCAATGGCAACACAGTACACTGGAAAACATTATCTCCAGCGGGCGAGATTGTATTTGAAAATCTAAAGATATGCTCATTTTAAAATTATTTTGCGATATTGCTGATGAACTGAATTTTATGGTTCAAGTGCGAAGAACGTGATATTTAATAAGGCAACTCACAAAACGTTAAAAAAGAGCCCCTTTGGGCGTAATGTAAAATCTGAAAGCTTTCGAATTTTTTTCCTTTTTAGATTTATTAAGCATCGCTTTCTTCGCACTTGCGCCACGTACAATTCAGCAGCAAAATCGTAAAATTTTCAGAAGTAGAATAGCAGCAAATGTTCGATGTTAATGAATAGCAGCAATGTTCAAATGTTCGATTTTTCGATACAGTGTTAAATGTGGGCACACACTTTTCTATTTTTTGAGTTTTTTCTCAGTTAGTAATAATTCTCAGTTTTCCCTAACTTTTGTCTTTTCATTATTAACTTTTTGCATGTTGAACGTTATTAAACATCACTTCCTAACATAAAACTCCATACAAAATCAAAAAATGTTTTTAAAAAGCATATCTTTCGAATCCCCGATAGAATGTGTAGTGTTGCAGTACATTTATTTTCTATTCGCTATATTATTTATTTAAACCTAGCCGCCTGAAATAATTATAGAAACGTAAAGATATATAATGATTTCAATGAGTTCAGCTAGTGTAATGTCAAAAATATTCTAATTAGATATTAAATCTGTACTATTAAATAAAACATTACAATTAAAAAAATTTGAAAGCTTTCAGATTTTACATTACGTTCAAATGGGAGTTTTTTTAACGTTTTGTGGATTACCATTATTTATTAAATATCATGTTCTTCGCACTTAAACCATAAAATTCAGTTCAACAGCAATATCGCAAAATAATTTTAAAATGAGCATATCTTTAAAATTTCCGATACACAGTCTCGTGAGCTGAATATAGAAATATTATTCCTCCCCCGTACAGTGTTGCCATTGCTCGCTTTTAAATCGTTGAATTTGTTAATCAAAAATTCCTTAAAGTTTTACAAAATATGAAACAGGTAATGAAACAAATTTCAAATTTGGGTGGAGACTTACGTTAATCAAAGCTGGATGGCTCTAGGTACCATTGTTTTATCACAATGCGAGAAACATACGTACATTTATGCAGATTCTTCATTATTTAATTTCTTTAAATATAATACAGGGCCCTAATATTCGGAGGCAACAATTTCATAAGTGAACCGACGTTTGTAGCGAACCAACGCAAAACGTCAAAACGGAATTAATAGTCCTTCAGGGAAAATTCCCCCTTTGGCTAATTATGTTCTATTACATTCTAAATGTGCACTATCAAAAATCAAAATATTCTAGCTGCACATTAAATGTGTGTTAATTAAACATCAAATGTGTAAAAATTCCAAATTAGACATCTCGTGATTTTAAAGCATTTTTGCTTAAATCAATCATGCTATAAAGTAGAAAAACGTTTCTTAAGAACTGTGTTTAATTCTTTTATATCACTTCATTTGTTAATCAATAACTTTCCAGACAAAATTTGAAAGTTTAAAGTATTTGGCTCTTCTAAATGGAAACATTGTAGAGACATTAGGTTTAACGAAGCAGGAGAGGTGAAAAATAAGCAACGCCTTCGCCGGGAATCGAACCACGGACCTCTGAAATACCGGCTTAGTGTGCTGACCACTACACCACGAAGGCATGCGAAGAAGGCGGAAGAAATATCTTATATACTCCCCCTTTTAAAGGGCGACTGGGGTTTTGGGGACCCAATCGCCAAATCCCGGTGGTGGAGAATCATCAGCCACCACCTTTTTAGTTCGGGCGCCAGTGTAGAGGCATTAGGTTTAACGAAGCAGGAGAGGTGAAAAATAAGCAACGCCTTCGCCGGGAATCGAACCACGGACCTCTGAAATACCGGCTCAGTGTGCTGACCACTACACCACGAAGGCATGCGAAGAAGGCGGGAGAAATACCTTATGACATGACCCGTGGAAGTTAAAAATATTTTACTTCCGACTGTGGCAACAACTTGCTTTCAAATAATCCAGTTTAATTAAAGGATAAATGTGTTACATTTCTCAGAATGGCAACAGTCTCGCGCGCTGGATACAGAAAAGTTTAATGTTTAACAGTGTTGCCACAGCTCGCTTTCAAATCGCTAAGTTTATTAATCAAAAATTCATTAAATTTTTGCAAAATATGAAATAATTCGAAAATCAAAATTCGGGCTTCTAGATGCAGGTGTTCGGTGGAGGACTACGAGCGCTCAAAATTCTTTGGCTTTAGTTGCCGTCGTTTTCCACAATGCAAGAAGCATACATACACAGATCATTCATTATTTAATTTTTTTTAAATAATACGTAACGATAATATTTGGTGACAATAGCTTGAAAAGTGATTCGGACAAAACTAGCGTTTCGAGACTATTGTCACCTTTGGTGTTAACATTTGTTAGATTATCATTATTTTGAATAATCAGTTATTTAGATCTTTACTGTTTTTTCTTTTTCCGTTTCACCACCAGAATGCAAATTAGTTCGACAGTATAGAAGGTCAGACTTTTGGATTCTAATAGAAAGTCTGTCGCTGCCTCTCGAGGCTACTTTGCCAGCTTTAGTGAGCTCAAATAAGACTGTATTCTTCGGCTTTGTATCATAGTTGCCGGATTTTAAATTGTTACGCCGGTGAGAAGTCTGAGCCAACTTCGCGTTGTATCATTTCTGTGGCCCTCGACTGCTAGACTTACTTTTAAATTTCAATTGACTCTCACTTTAAGTTACATCACCACAAATGCTTGTACGCACGAGTCCTGAATTTTTGTTTCAGTTCTGATTTGGTAAATAATGTAAGTAAAGTAGTAATTTAGTAAATAATGTAAGTAAAAATTTAGTAAATAATAAAAGCCTTCTTTGGACTTTGAAGTTCTTTCCAGCCGAAGCAATAATTCGCTAATAATAATAATAATAATAATAATAATAATAATAATAATAATAATAATAATAATAATAATAATAGCAATAATATATGTTTTATATGCGTAGATGAAGGAATCCGGTAATTTTTAGTAGCTTGCGATATTCGTCATGTCTGACGGGAAAGGCATGATGATGCATTCAACACAACAGAGCTTGAAGAATCGCAATCTTTATTTTTTACGCATATCAAATCATACTTTTGCAGACAAGATATTTTTTAATCATAATTGAATACAATAATTTCCATGAACACGGGTTTTAAAAGTCGAGGTCATCTCAAGCGAGTAAGCGGCAGCAGCGTGGATAAGTAGCATCTTGCCAGAAAGAAAGCTTACTGTAATGCTTGTTTCGTAATTAAAGCAAACTCCATCGGAACACAGCAAACTTTATTTAATAGATCAATTTCATAACTGCAGCATATAAGCCGAAGAAAAGGTAACATCAAAAATTAACAGCCAAAACGTATTCTATCTTTTTTTAAATTAAAA
>KK118336.1:306808-324227 GCA_000611955.2 Stegodyphus mimosarum | reverse complement strand
GGATACAGGATTGTATGAGCCCTGTAGTTTAATTCTACTACTTGTGAATACCTCCAATTTTGAATTTTGATTCTACTGTTTCAGTTATCGCCCAAATAGAGGCGTAGTATGTTAGCGTCAAGTTGACGCACTGTAAATAATTTAAAGAGTTTAATAAAGGGTATTTTTAACCCTTCTTCTGTGCAATCACCATTTCTCCAGATTCTACACAGCAGATAGACAGTAGAACCTTACAATTTGAATAGCTAAATAAATGAATTTTTTTAAAGTCAACTTTCAAAGTTTGGTTGCTGCAGTAAATCGTTTATTTATAACTTGGTTAATGAATGATATATAATAATAAAAAACTTCTAATCCTGACTTTAAAAAAGAATTTTAGCTGAGTACGCTGAAAGAATTTATAGCTTGTAGAAAGACAGATACAACGGAAATAAAGATTTGTAATCGTCATAACTACGTCAGCTTAAATTTTCATTATTCGTTTTATATCATTTAATTGATAGATTGAGCAATCTTTTATTAAAAGCAATTTCGACGCTGTTAAAAATGCATCCGATGGTTTAAGTGCTATTGGGGTCTCAGTTATTATAAAATTGGGAATGATGTTTATTTTCATATAAAAATAACTACTCGTAAATTATTGAAAGTTTTTTGTATATAGATAGAAATAGTTTTGTACATATCTAATTTAAACTTGTATTCCTGTCTTTCGTCTAGTTAGTTGCAGGATGACTTGAGCATTGATGTCCTGGTAATTCTGCACTGGCTTTAACCCCTGCTTGAACAGCTTGATAGCTGCATTGCTGTGGCTTTTGCCACTTTCATATGAGTGATATTAATTAAATAAGCATATAATTTATTAGAAAATCTCCAGGAAAGCATCCTCCCTTAAGGATTCACTCTGGCACTCTAGGTTATAAATTTCCAGTGAATTGGACGATGTGCTAATACATTATTTAAGTGAGTCAGTTGTCCGTAACTGATATATTGTAACGGAATACCAATCTACATTTTAGTTAGAAGTTAGATTTTCTTTTGCGCACATGTTTGCGTGAGATTTGTCATGATTTGCCTCGTGTAACGAAAACATGCCCATTTATCTTACTTATGCTTTTGCTTGACACTTTTTCAACAGTATGTTAATCTTTTATGGGTTTGCTATGATCAACTTTTTACATTTAACGTAATGTAAATCTCAGTCTGTTTAATTAGTTTAGTTTTAAATAAGTTACAATTTAGTTTTAAGTCAGTTTATGGGAACAAAACGATATATATACTTTAATTATCCGAATAAAATTATTTCAAAATCGGAAGATAATTTTTAAATTTCCATTTAATTCCTCTATCCATCTTTCTAACATTCAGTGAAATAAATTACCATTAGCATGGAGGACTTCTCAATGTAAATAAGTGTATATATATATTACATTCGAGAAGAATATAGCTTTCTAAGATGAAAAATGCATATTTATTTCTTAAATCACAAAGCGCAATTGCAACTGTTCCACTTAAACTGCCTCTCTGTAATACATTCTAAAATTTTTCAATTGATATTGAAACTTATCGTTACATTTGACGTCGCATGTACAACAAAGCCTTCTATGACTAGATTAAAAATCGTATCACCTTGTTTTATGCAGGTTCAACACCAGCCTTCTAGCGATACAATCTGGTTCTGCAACAGTGAATGCTGAAGTGAAGTGACGGCAATCTCTCTTTTCCTTTGCACAGTTTACCATTACAGAAACTTCAGCATGTTCATGCATGCAAAGTGTGATGCAAATTATCAATTGCAGCAGAACAAAATGGTTTTAGTACATTAATATTCTGCAAACTCTTTCAGAAATAGATGCAAATTCAAAAACAAGACTTCATATTGGTAAAAGAAAGAAACTTCTTCCTGCGTGTGACAGTAAGTGATGAAAAGTCTGGATATGGTCAAAGTGGAATGAAACCTCATTTCCCTCCCCTCTGAGTTCTGAAGAGGATCCTTTTCGGCACTGACACAGAAGCTAAAATATTGTCACTTTGTCAGGCAAAGAATAAGCACACGTACTTACGGAATTAGGACTTGATCTCTCTGTCGTCTCTCTTGTCACCTTAAGATAGATGACTTCCAAAGATCATGCAAGTGAAAAATTGGCTTTATTTCTTTCTTTCCTCTCTTGGCGAATAATAGAAAACATTCACACGTTTTTGAGTATGCTATTTCCCGAAGGCTTACCGAGGTCGGAAACTTTGGATTCTTTCTGAAATCCCTTGACTGATGACATTTCGTGTAGAATATACCTTTCTCGATATTAGTACTTTAAGAGTATCCGTTTCATAATGTAGTAGAAAAGTTCCTTTGGGGATCTGAACGGCCACTCTTTTATTTATTTGTTATAATTTTTTCAGAGTGTTGGTGACTTATGTAAATCCGAAAGAACCATAATGTTACTTATTTCTACAGAAGTTGATCCCTTTCTTTGGTGTTTCCTTTTATGCTACTACTTAGCATGATTTTCTCTGTGTTGTGGCATGGTAATGAATAAATGAATAACACTAATATCCTAGTTTAGAAAAAAGATGAAAATGTGAACCTAACTGCAAGTACAAACTCGGGAGTTGTGAAATTCAATTGATAATTTTGTGATTTTGTTGTCTTTTACGGATATGTTGTTTGCAATACTCATCACTTGTTTTTGTCTACAGTAAGTTAGTGAATTTTAAGTTCGATAATTTAAATCATTGCAGTTTACAAGCAACATTACAAAGCAGTAAATAGAAAGCTTAATTTTGAATCTCATTACTCTAATTGACCTAGCTTTACTCATTTCTTTATGTCAATAAAAATTGATTAAGATAAATTCATAGCTAAATCATTACGAAGTTTTTCCTTGTTAAGATAAGAAAGTTATAAATAATTACGATGACTTTCTTGAATATTATTTTGGAACAACAGTCATAATCATTATATAGAACTATATAGATTCTTATTTCTTATGTTTAGAAACAAGATGAGATGAAATTTTTATTCCTCTTGAATTTCAAGTAAACTGTTGTGATCTATCTAATTTTTCTGAGATTTGGAAAAGAGGCAAATTCCATTCAGAACTCACTGCTGAGGTTCCAAAACTTTCTACTCTTGCAGATGAAGTACTTTCTTCTAGATATTCAATCTCGAGATTCTCTCATTATTCCGCATAATATCCAGCTTTCCTTAAAAATTCGAAAGAATGCGTAGCGGGGAATTAAACCCATACCAAAATCAACCAAACTTAACCAAAATCAGCTAATATTAGAAGTCTAAACTAATGCACTGTTAGCTTTTAACGACTATTCTGCAGCATTGCAGATTTGGGAGTTTTTCAACTTTTCAGAAATTTCAGGGAAACAAAGAATTTTATGGCCTCCTATTTTAATTCAGAATCCTTTTCTGCTACGCATTTCACGACATGAATAAGTAACAAATTAACAGACTGATTGCATTTCAAAAAATTCAATTAAACTTACTTTTATGCTAGCAGTCATTACACTGCACATTACAATGAACGTGCAGCATTAATTTGATTACACTGAATAGAAGTTAAAGAAATAAGTGCTGCAAAAGTTTTGTCAAGATAAACCAAAATGATGTGAGATAAAGCAAATGTAAATAAATTTCATCTTATGTTTTATCTTTATTACATGTATTTCCTTTCTCAAAGATTAAAAACCTTTTTAGAAGACTGAAACGTTTTGAAAAGGTAAATGATTCAAGAAAAGATCGGGATTATTCCAGTATGGTATTTCAGGCTGTTAATGACCTAACTACGTATGCTTTTTGAACTTTTTTTTACTTATGCTTCTGGCAGTTCGATGAATTATGCAAACAGAAGAAATGTTTTTCTGTGGCAAGAGCTGTTTGAAAGAGCATATCATAATCAGGCAAAGAGTGAGTTAAGTAAATTCATCGACACTTTTGATGAGATTGCGAAATTGTTAGTTTCTTGCAAAAATTTAAAATAATTGTTTTGTTGAAATCACTGCTCTGTACTTAGAAACATTTTCGCCTTTCCTTGTAAAACTGGGTTTTTTTTATAGATTTAATACTCCGGAATCCATACGATATTAATTTTTCGCTATCATTCAAAAATTTTAGAAGAATTAAAGAGATAGTGTACATTCAAAATATTGTTTAAATTTTATTTTTATTTATTTTTGACCATGGAAGAACTTCAGATGTGGAAATTCTATTCATTTTACTTACTCTTCTGTATTTTACATTGTATTGCAGTTATACAACCTTTACTTTATTAATATTATCTTTATTTTACTGCCCCTCTCTTTTGTGATAAATTACAAATTATATTTTTCGTGTAAGAGTCCAACAGTAGTCAGCTAATGTATTTGGGTACCATTGTCGTGTATATTCTTTGTGTTTAGACAGTAATTGGTATTTTTTTCTAAAGTTCATCTGAAATAGTCCCATATTTTCAGGAAAAATATCCGAAAAAAAATGGGGGAAATGCTGTAGAGACTTTAGGTATTTTTTTAAACAGGACAGATGAAAAATGAGCAATGCCGTCGCCTGAACTCGAACCACGGACTTCTCGAATGCGCGTCGAGTGTGCTGACCACCACAACACGAAGGCATCCGAAGAAAGCGGGGAGAAATATCTTATATACCTCCCCCTTTAAAGGACGACTGGGGATTAGGGGACCCAGTCGCCAAATCCTGGTGGTGGAGAATCATCATCCACCACCACTTTAGTTCGGGCGCTACATGTAGAGACATTTGGTATTTTTGGAAAGCAGGAGAAATGAAAAATGAGCATATCCACTACACCACGAAGGCATACGAAGAAGACGGAAGAAATACCTTATAATGTGCCTTCAGTGATACATTTTGTCTTAAGGTTCTGTAAGATGAAAGCAATATCTCACTGCTTAATATTTATAATTTTCAGTTTCCCAGTTTTGGAAAAGTGTTTTAAGCGTTCTAAGTAACTTATATTGATTCATTTATTCTCTAAAACCAAGAAATTATCCCAAACTAGTATCAATTGGAGCTAGTATCAGTTGTTAAAGAAGATTGATTCTGTAAACAAATGTTTTCACATATTTTTCAAATAGATTACACCACTGTAGATATGATTTTAAGGAGTTCAAATAAGGCGTGCATGTACATTCTGCTCTGCTTGAGGGATCAAAAATCCTGCATAAGCTGTGACATTCATATTTAAGCACTTCCAGAGAACAGATATAACCACTTCTGTATAGGTAAGTAATCTCATTCAGTTTAGTTTCTAAAAAACGTCGCCGAATTTTTATTGTGTGTCAAAGGTACACTTTGTGGCATTGTATAGAAGCCTCAAGAGAGATGAAGATACTCAGGGTGAATTAGCATATTCAGTTTTGTGTTTTTATGTTAAAATAAAGGCCTATAAAATTAAAATCCTGAAAACAGATGAACCTAGAACTCTTCAAAATACCTAGAAATAGATTTGGATCCTAGAAAAACAACAAAACTCTAGCATTTCCGCCTAGTTTTCAATTTAGAAGGAATGTTAGTACGTAAGCTTGAAATTTTCACTAACAGACTCTAAAATTTCGATTTTTCACTTGAAATGATCATTTTATTTTACAGTGTTGACAACATTGATTGAAAAATAAATTTGTTAGAAAACGAGTTCTCCAGTATCAGTGCTTATCTTCTTAAAATTATTTCTTTCAAAATGCTGGATTATTACAGTCAAAATGTTTCAAAATGCTGGATTTAAGTCTTGTGGGGTTTTACTTATTTAATTCAATGTTCAACCTTAGAACCCCACAAACATTAACAAGCGAATAATGGCTTAAGTGTGTGAACAAACACGTAAGACGTAAGAAGGGTTAACTACCTTTTATTTCTTAGAATAATTACAATCAGTTCCTAACTCGGAACGTACACAAAGCCTTCGCTTGGGCTTGAACTTAAATAATTATGAAATTAAACCAACCTAAGCTTAACTAAAGCTTTCTGAAATATATAGCCAAAGCGATCAGGATTCTAAGTAGTTGGCCCCTAAATATTAAATTAGCGAAGCCAAGCAAGGGCCTAAAGTATGGCCGAGCGTAGTATCTAAGAGAGAGGTAAACCAAAAGGTAAACGCGCACTAGTCAGGAAAATCTCACTGAGTTTCTGTAATTACATTCTGGTAGGAAATTGTAAGCTGAAATTAGAATGATAGGAAAGAAGCATAAATTAAAATAACCGTTAATAAAATTAGGATAAACCTTACATCCTAATTTTGAAATAAACAAGATATTAAATTTCCAGAACACCCATTAATTTCACAGCTTGGATTTTTCTCCGAAACATTAGTCTATTATTTGATAAATTTAACCAATGTGAGGAATTGGTCATTATGTGTGCCGAATAATCAAAATATAATTAAGATTCTCCATCTGAATTAAGTGACATTATAATACCTTCAGATATATCGTTTCGCAAAGCAAATTCCAAAAACTCTCCGAGGATTCTTTTTGTTGTTCTTCCTCCTATTTAATGACCCTTGACCTTTTTGCAACTGAATCTGTGAGACTGACTGTAATAAATAAGGAAAAATATGAATTCTAGAGGTCCAGGTTATGCAAGTTTGCACTTTTAATCTCAAATCCAAAGAAGTCAAGCGAACTAAAATTATTTTCTCGTGTCCCTGAATTCGACGGGTAAATGCAAAATTTACTCTTTCATTAAGTTTCTGAGAGCAAATAGCCTTTTTTTTTTCGATTTTATGTTAATACCAAACAAAATTTTATTCAATAATTATTAACATTTAATTTTAAATAAGGAAATATAAAATTTTATTCGATACTACATAGTTTATTTCAGCGCCTTCTTTAGTCATTCTTATTATATTTTGTTATTAGAAGCTTGTTTCTTTTAAAATATTTCATAAAAAGTTCATGAGTCGTAGATATTTTTTTGCGCGAACAGGAAACGATGATGACATTAGGCAAAAATTTAAACAAGGAACAGGAATATCCCATGATCTTGTTCTAGGTTTAAAGTTAGTTTAGAAAAGAGCAATCAAAATACAAATATTAATCATTTTCTGAATCCGCACTGTTTGGTATAAAAATATTCATTCGTAACGTTATATATTAGGAATATAAAATAAGTTCTGCACGAAACACGAAAAGGTATAATGTTTTTAGTCCTATTTCCGCAATAATATAATGAAGATTGATCAAATCGTAACTAAAGCAATGAATTGAAGTTGTTTCACTCATAATGCCAGTTTTGCTGAAGGTATTGTCCTTTTTCAGGCAGGTTATGATTTTAAGTTTCTTTTAACAGCTTAAGGAAAGTATATCATGTTTTTAGAATTATGGTACCAATATATCCTGAAGAAGCTTAGCATTTTTTAAAGATTTTATAAAACACTGCTGTCATACATTTATAGAGTTATCGTATAAAAGTCAGCTGATTCAAATCATGAACTCGCTGTAAATCTTAACAGCTACGGGCAATTTCTTAGCTACACTATAACAAGCAAATGAAAAATTTTATCATTGATTTGATGCCTAAAAATTTCCAAGTGGATCAAATCTTTGCTTTCTTACCCTAAGACCTTTTATAGATACAGCTTAAAATATAGGAGAAAATGCTGAAATAAAATACGTTTTTCGATGAAATTAGGAATTTATCGAAAACAGACTTTTAATTTTTATGTAAGTTTAATTCAATAATTGTTCGGCCCATTAATTTTTTTAAAGTAAATAGTCAGACTTTCAAAATAATTGAAAACCGAATTCTATTGTTTGGCGAGAATTTTAACTCAGATTTGTAATCTGCCAAGAACATTTTGCTTTTCAACTCTATTTGCGAAATAATTAAAATTACAATGATGCACAGAGATTTTAGTATCTGATTAATTGAATTTGAAAAATTATGTATGTATGTTAGATATTCTTGAGAACTTCAGAAAATAAATTATTCTTTTCCCTTTTCACAAAATATCACTTAGACGAATTTTGCAGTTGAGGCTCTTTGCTCCATTTTAGAAGCCACTCCCATGGTTGCGATACCAATGAGCACTAGGAAGTTCTCTGCGCGGTACCCAAGTTTAAGTTAAAATTAAAGCAAAATTCAAGCAAGAAACTTTCGATAGAGCATTAAAAATAAAGGGTCCACATGCAGATCTAGATGCTGTTTTGCTTTGTTTCTAGATTGAAGCAAATCTTTACAATGGCATGTAATTTAAAACAGATCCTTTAGAGAGACTTCGATGGTACTCAGTAAAGAAAAATATAAAGGCTGCGATAGAGTACTCTATATAAACTGACAAACCGCGGTTAGTAAAATATGTGTACTTTCTGTACACTGTCTTTCTGTTCTTTAAAAAGTCTAAACTTTTATGGGCTATCTTATATGAGAACATTGTTTGAGCTTCTGTTAGGCCAATTTTTTTTTAAAAAGGTGATAAAACTTGGATTTGTAAATTAAGCTTTAGGGTATTAGTTGGGTAAAATCAAATAATTTTCTAAGTGTGCGTGTTTTTACACTCAACTGTTATCTCCGTTACCGTGTGGCGGTTGAAGCTCAAACTCTAGGACTGATAAACTGTACAAGGATGACATCAAAGTGGAAGGACAATGCAAAGTTCATGAAAGAGATTAATAAAGAAAGCGGAATATTAAAAGAGAACTGATACAATGTTATCTGAGTGAAGATGATCAACTGATACAAATGAATTATTTGAAGACTAAGGAACGGTTGGAAGAATATAACAATGTTGTATGTCATTGTGTTTTATAAGTGAAGCCGCTAAAAAGAAAAATGCATTGTGTTTGAAGTTACAAGAAGAAAATTTGCAGTTGGAAGATATATATTTGATTCTCTCTACGTTATTTAAGATTTGCATTAACAAATAATAAATGTCAAGATGTATTTGGCTGATGAGAGGCAGGTTAAAAATATTGTGATTAAAATGAATTACAACATTCTCATGCTGATTATGTTGTTCAAAATAATGTTGGCTGTCTCATGTGATTTGCAACATATTTCATGAGGAATTTTGACCTTTCCTTCTGCGTGCAAGAACATAGTTGTTCTTTTATTTTTCTGGCTCCGTAAAATTCTAATAATATCTACAATGACCCCGACTAAAATGTAATGAACTATAATTCGTCACCACTTCGTTTTGGAGACAGAGTCCCCCTACCTCCCCAGTCGCCCTTTAAGTGGAGGAGAGTGTACTCGGGGCACTGCAGGCCATGGCCCACTAGGGCTGTAGTACCACTGACTTTAGTTTACTTGTTCCTGTACTGATGTACAAAGCTAAACCGACAAGAAAATAATCAAATTTATAGCTTTTTTACTTATTCATCTCTCGCAATATAAAATTAAGAAGGAGAGGGGGGAACACTTAAATTCGCATAGATTTTTAAATAAAATTCTTCCAAATTCAAAGGGGCTACCATAAGAGCTTTTTTCTTCTGAACCAAATAAACTTTTGGTAAAATTATTTCTTAGTTAGTTTCAGCTAGTTAAAATTATTGTTAAAAATCGTTTAGTAGCTGTATTCGAAAAAATATACAGAAATATTTCATGAATACATCTCCTACCAGTGAGCAGTATTTTAAAATGTAACACCGAGTATTTTAAATTTATCTAGATCATGAAAGAATAAATTTTACATTTACTTGAAGCGAGAAGAGATATATTTTGCCACTTAAAACATGACTGTCAGAAAAAAGAATTTTGCATATTTCAAGTAATCAAATAGAATTTAAATCAAATACTGATTTTCTTTTGAGATTTCTTTGACTGATTTGAAATTTCTTTGATCTTCTGATTTTTTTTTGTTGATATTTCAACTGAGATTTCCTTTTCAAAGTACATATTATTAGATATTAAAGTAGATATTATTATTAATTTGCTAGACTCAGGGATATCTCATTCGCATTTTAATATAATTCGTATGTATTTTTTAATTCAGTATTTCAAGGAACAGACCAATGAACTGCCATTGTCAGAGGTCACAAATCCCAATATCTCCCCGTACCCGGGCATCCGAATTATAATGCAATGATAACTCACTTACACTCCCTTCAAATTTCAAATTTAATTAGTAAACTTTCTCGACCTCCTCCAGCAGTCAAACACAGAAACTCACAATCTTTCAAACCCACTTTGTTCTCCTCATCTGCGCTCTGGCACTAACCGCTCCTTATTATTTATTATTTTATGCACTGTGAAGGGTTATTCCCACCTCTTTATCTTTTGATCGAGTCGCGCCCAAAAGGTCAACTATACTGGTCAAAAAGCACATTCAAGATCACGGAAGAAAACAAATTATAATAAGGCGACTTGATTTTGATACTTTAACGAACTTTCTAACATTCAAGTCACAGTAATTTAGTATAAATAAGCTAAATAAACAGCTCCCAAATCTTACTTGTTAAAATACTAAACTAGTAAGTAATGACTCAGTTTAATAAACAAAATTAAATTATAAATTATTTATAAATAATTAAGAAAAAGATAAAGCTTAGAAAGGAGGTAAACTCATTGAGAGTAATTTGACGAGTTTCTTTTAGAGTAGTTTGGCACTAGGGTATGGTGGGTGTGCGTTATGGCTCGGGGAATATTCTTCAAAGACAAGAATTCTCCACTTCGCTAAAACACAACTTTATTAACACACCTATTCTTTCTTTATTAACACACCTATTCATTAACATAACTATACGTTAACACAACTATATTAAAACAGAAACTTCCTCACAAACATTCGAACATCCTTTCACTCGAGCTAAGGGCAATGAGAGAGTTCTCTGGTCGCGCTGGCATTTATTACGCAACCAACATGACGTCGTCTGGCGGCGCGCGCAGTCGAACAAAAGACTGCCACAAAGTATCCCCCAGTGACACAGTCACGATACAAAAGTGATTGATTGCAACATTCCAGTTTTAAGCATTCAAATAAAAGTTGTATTTTGAAGAGGAGGTTTAACAAAATCGATCCGTAGAAATACATGAGAACAGGTTTGAAGTGCCGGGTGTACATAAATTGATGTTTGAACATGTTTCGAGGTTGGAATAGGTCTAACTGAATGCATAACTGATCGAAGCTGTGACATCTAAAAAAATGCCATCTAAAAAACATTTTACATGGCACACGAAAATTGCATATTTATATTTTTAGATAATTTCGATTCGTTCAGATGATGAGACATTGCACATGCTCAATGATCTAGATGAGATGATATTACAGCGCTAAGATGACTTCTCATTTTGCGGTTCTACGTAGAAAAGTGATGCTATTCGCTTACTCCTTTTGGCGTTCCCTAGCAAATGGACTGTGCAGTTAACCGTAACTTTTGCGGAAATTAATCCTTCATTTGATTTATTTTGGATATAAAACTAATGAAACAAAAATGGAGTTTGAAGTTTTAATTATTAAATGAGAAATGACGTAAATACGCGCTAAAAGTTACGGTTATCTTTCAAAGCTGACAGCTCAAAACATGAAATCGGTTGAAAAGCAAAGGCTCTAAAACATTTATCAAAGTTGTTCTCTATTTTTCTTTCTACCTGTACCTTTTTGCAACTTACAAAATACAGAATGATTTCAAAAATTAATTACAATGAATCTGTACAGCAATATAGCTTGGGATAAAAAAGCAAATATAACTGCTTTATTAATATAAAATTTTAAACACTTATTTTATTAATGTCCCATACTTTTATGACTATTTTCTTAAACTTCTGTAATTTCTTTTTCACGATTTCACAATTGACAGTAGCACCTAAATTGACATATTATTCATAAAAATAAAAACTAAATAAATACAAATTCACCACTTAACATAACAAATAACTTTTACGAATGAAAAAACACTTTCGGTTTCAGAAATTTATATGGAGAAATGAAACATGAATGTGAATCTCATACGAACTTCAAAATACTATATCACAGATTCAAAAAACGTTTACTAACATCAGAATTAGACATTTTTAATAACAACCATCAATTTTTTAAATAGTTATTTCGAAATAAAATGTGTAATATTCCACTTCCTTAAGAAATAGGCAGACATTACTTCAAGAATTGAATAAGTACCACTAAGAGTAAATTATAAAAATATATGTTATTTGCAGTGAAGCTTAAGACATCTCATAACTTCTCC
This sequence comes from Stegodyphus mimosarum, assembly GCA_000611955.2. Taxonomy (NCBI): domain Eukaryota; kingdom Metazoa; phylum Arthropoda; class Arachnida; order Araneae; family Eresidae; genus Stegodyphus; species Stegodyphus mimosarum. The sequence continues at coordinate 312,086 of KK118336.1, read as the reverse complement.
ACATATCATAGAAAAACATAAGAAATAAACTCAGTTATTGGTGGTCAGACGTGGCTAATAGCTACTATCTTGCTACCACTAGACTCATCATCTAATTAGGTGATTTTTTACTATCATTTATAATATAAAGTCCTTTAAAATGTAAGGTTCTACTGTCTGTCTATTGTGTAGAATTTGGAGAAATAGTGATTGCACCGAAGAAGGGTTAAAATTTCCCTTTATTAAACTCTTCAAATTATTTACAGTGCGTCAACTTAACGCTAACATACTACACCTCTGCTTGGGAGGTAACTGAAACAGTAGAACGAAACTCAAAATTGGAGATATTCACAAGTAGTAGAATTAAACTACAAGGCTCATACAATCCTGTATCCTAGAGCGCGTAGATGAGTCTAGTGGCAGCAAGATAATAGCTATTAAGCCACGTCTGACCACCACTAACTGCTAAGCTGAAGCTTGCGTACAACCACGCACAGCGATTTCCCAGACTCTTAACTTTCCCTAACTTTGCCTACTGGAACGTCGATATTTAAACTTTTTCTCCCAGTGGTAGAATTTGCATTTCTTACGGGCGCTACCAAATTTAAATATTCTGGCACTGACAATTAGGGGAATGAAGGCTTATAGAAAAGTAGCTTAAAAATTAAATTTAACTGGTTATTTAAAATAAATATAAGTTCCTACCAAAACGTCAATTAAAAAACATCATGCTAGAATATAAGGAAAAACAAAGGATGAAAAGCTCTCATATTTTGTAATCTCAATCCGTTCTCCTCACCTTCTTCTTTTGTATTCTCATTTCATCCAATTTTGTTAAAATAGTATGAACAATTAATTTTTTAATCTAAATTAACCTTCGAACAACAACATTTCTTTTTGTGATATTTCCGAATTACTTGCAGGTGATTACCTCTAATACTACAGCTCCTTTTGCTTAGGCTTCCAACGTTCTAGTGCTTAACAAAGTCTGAAACAAAAGGTGAAATTTAGATAATTCTTTATTTTGTGAAGCTAAAGATGTAGAGACATTAGGTATTTTTTAAAGCAGGAGAGAGGAAAAATGAGCAACGCCCTCGCCGGGACCCGAACCATGGGCTTTTCGAATACGCACCGAGCGTGTTGACCACTACACCACGAAAGCATGCTAAGAAGGAGGAAGAAATACCTTATATATTACCTTTTTTAAAGGGCAAATGGAAATTAAGTGTCTCAATCGCCAAATTCTGGCGGTGAAAAATCATCATCCATCACCTTTTAGTTCGAGCGCCACTGTAGAGATATTAGGTTATTTCGAAGCAGAAGAGATGAAAAATGAGCGATACCCTCACCGGGACTCGAACTTCCGACCTCTCGAATACGCGCCGAGTGTACTGACCATTACACCACGAAGACATGCTAAGAAGGCGGGAAAAATACCTTATTACCTCATATACTAATTGAGCGCACTATGACCCATTTAAAATGCAAATTTTGATTCACGTAAGATTTTCCCAAACATGACTATTGCTTGCTGAAATCGACTCGTTCAACATCTCAACGTTACCCGGCTAGTGTTAAATGAAGGGTTGAAGGTAATTTGATACATGAATTCATTCCTATTAGAGACTCCTATCATAACGTTACGTTACACTGTCATGCACCTATCACCCACTTGGCAAATGCTGAAAATGAGCGAAACAAAAAAATTTTATCAATCTTCCATGTATTGTGGCAAAAAGTCAGTTCGCAGAGTGCTGAAATTTTAAGAGGTGTAAGGTCTTTAATTAAGTTGCAACTCTTCAACAAATATCATGATTTACAAGCAACAGACGAGCGTCTTAACATTTATTTTTTATTTTATTTTATTTATTTATTTGTTTTAACACTAGAATCGTATTTAGCAGAATCCGAAAAAATAATAGGAAGAAATAATGAAGAATTGATTTCAAAATAATTTCATCAGTTTTATAAATATTGGGATAAATGAATATTCGCCGATATTGGTTATGGCGAAGGAGCACCGTATAAATCGCTTTAATGTTAACAACTCTCCCCCTAAATATAAACAGCTCCAGATAATTGTTGGAGCTATCTTTATATTATAAATCGACAATAACAGCAGAATACTCATTTGGAAAATAATGGAATCAGTCTCAAGAAATCGTTAGAGCCCCCTCCTGCACTGTTATAAATTTTAAAAAATTAAAAACTTATTACGAACATATTAAGATAAACAATGCCAGGATATTATGGAAGCTATCTTGTATTATAAACTGAAAGGAAAAATCCAAACGTTGTTATTTATTCGACGATTAAGAACTTGGTATCTAACTGCTTTTAGTATTTATGGTATGTTTTCACTAAATTTATGTAATTAGATTTTGAAAATTATAAATTTTTAGGCTGAAAATTACTTATATCTGAAATTGCAAATTATATTAAATGAACAGGTAGTTTCTGTAGTGAACAAAAAATTTGCATTGAAGAAACTCCTGTGTGTCCTTACTGGACAGGATGAGATAAAGTGCTTCAGATGAGCATAATCGAAGCATGGAAGGTTTCTCGTTAATGTTAAAATTAGTGACCGCCTTGATATACATATCGCTGAAGCAAAATTTATTTAAATTGGCTCAAAGTTAGAGAAATGAAACTATAAGTAGGTGAATAATAAAATTAGACATTTTAAATTTTAGTAAAATTAGGCTAATTAAATAAGCTAAAATTGACTCGTAATAAAACTTCCTAAAATTAATTATTAAACACTATAAGGGTTGTAGAGTCATTAGGTTATTTTGAAAGGAGATGTGAAAAATGAGCAATGCTCTCGCCGGGAATCGAGCCTTGGACTTCTCGAATACGCGCCGAGTGTACTAACCGTTACATCACGAAGGCACGCTAAGAAGGCGGAAGAAATACCTTAAAGGGTTAAGAAGCTACTAGAAAAATCATTCTGGTGAAAAGTCAATAATTTTATGAATGTCAAACATTTAGAAATATAAAGAAATGCATCAGCAAGCAAAAGGTCCAAAATATGAGAAAAACTTATATATAAAAGGAAACTTCTGTTTTCTGCCCCTTCCGTTCCAGAATATATACAATAATAAAAACGAAAGAAAAGCGTTTTTTCAAAAGTGAGGCCAAAACTATAACGGTTTTATTTGAATTAAATCAAAGCCGTGAAGATGCAATATCGTATTTATGCAAACAGTTTTTTTTCCCAGAATCCTTGTTGTTTCAAATCCGTAACTAGCTATTAGTTTGACACTTAGTATCGAATAGCTTGGTTTCTGTAATTCGGTAATTTGTACAGGTGACTTTAAATTGGTGCTTTAAATAACAGTTTCTACAGATATGACATTCCGTTTTGGCTTTCGACGTAACCTTCTGTTGCAAGGGTGTATCAACCCGTTTACCACGTATTTTTTGTTTATTTACTGATTTACAAATAAATATCTTCGAAGAGAGGAAAAGAAGCTGAGCTAGACCAAGCTAACTAAAAGTATATTTGATGCAACATTTTCTTTAGGGAGACACAAGGGCGAGAGAAAAAGACTATATCTCATCGCCAAAGAATTCCTCTTCTAAAGATCGTTAAGTGTAATCATCGTTGGAACCTATGAGCAATTGCGTCCGTGCTTGTCATTCCAACTTCTTCCAGAGACAGACGTTATCATTCATCCATAAATCTGTTAGTGTCCCTTTTATTAATTCATATGTCTAAAAAGATACTTTACTGTCTGACATTCACTTGACTACGGTAATACACTCATCAGCAAGCCCTGAAATATTTTAATAAAAGACCTCCTTTAAAAGATAATTCTCCTTTAAAAGATTATCATAAATATTTCCTTTAAAAGATAATAGGGAGAAGACCATCCACTTTAAAAATGAAAAAAATGAATAAAATAAAAATCTGATTACCTCCTTAAAACTGACTCCATCTGTATATTCGACCCATACTTTCAAAAGCAAAAATTGAGCTTGATTTGTGGAAAAAATAAATAGAATTATGCCTTGAGAAGAATGATCGCATTCTCCCTTGTTTGAACTAGCTATTAGTTTGACACTTAGTATCGATAGCTTGGTTTCTGTAACTCGGCAATTTGTACAGGTGACTTTAAATTGGTGCTTGAAATAACAGTTTCTACAGATATGACATTCCGTTTTGGCTTTCGACGTAATCTTCTGTTGCAAGGGTGTATCAACCTGTTTACCACGTATTTTTTGTTTATTTACTGATTTACAAATAAATTAAATTATGGGGCACAAGTAACTGGTACATCCAGCTAGCAATCGGAATATCCATAGTTCGAATCCCGGTGAAGACAAAAGCTGACTTGTCATGTTTCCTCCATCAGTATGTCTAACGGTCTTTGGAGCTTAGTTAATCACTGATGAGATTTGAAAAGTTTAATTGCTATGCAAGAATATAGCCCCTCATCATGAGATTCCTGTTTTTAAGTCACAAAGTTGAAACTGCTTATGTTCTGGTTAAAAAAAAATTAGTTTAAATATGAGGAAAGATGCATTAAAGAGCGCCATTCTTACATCAGATAAACTGGAATGAAATATCTCCCGCATTTATAATTTCGGCTTCTCAATCTTTCTCCCCCCCCCAGTTTTTCTTTCGCTTACGTTACCCAGAAAATTTCATCAAACCGTGAATTAGATTCCAATGAAGCCTAAATGGGAAAAGCAATTTGAAAAAAATATCAAAATAGTCTGTTCCTCTAGAAACTAACCCAAGAAAAAACTGCTATAGTTAAATGAACTCAGTTGCACTCCCTTTAAAAGGTGTATTTAAACTCATGGAAAACCGTGAAATACCATGTGAAAGCTCGGCGGGAAAGATCACTAAGCTAAATATTTCATGCAGTTTCATGTATAGATACTTGTAAGTACTTATAAGAGAAAGGACATAAACTGCATCAGAGCTGGAAATTTCTTCTAGAAGAGAATGGTTGCGGCAAAATCGACTATCTTACATAATAAAAGCAAGTGTAATGTGTCTCTCTGTCTGTCTGTCTGCCTGTCTGTCCATTTGTCTGACCGAGCTCTCCAGCCAAATCTATCGCACGCAGGGACCTGGAATTTTTTACACGGAAACACAAAGGGGCTGGCCACCAGACCTCGAAGCCCGATTTTCGATTTTTGAATTAGAAAAATTTTAAAAAAATTATTTTTTATAAAGTTTTTGTTCTTCAGTTTTTGTTTCTTAATTTGCATTATTGTGTTGCTATTATTGTGATTTGTTGCTATCATTTATTTTCAACTTATTAAATCGATTTATAACAATTCC
>KK118336.1:278908-294382 GCA_000611955.2 Stegodyphus mimosarum | reverse complement strand
ATATATATATATATATCACAATTTAAAGACTCTGTACACGAAGCATAATTAAACCTGAATATTTTAAATAGTGGCTAAGTAAATAAAAGAGCTAAACACTGGTAGTTCAGCCCCCGTTCAAATCTCAGCGGATGATTATTTTATGAGGATGGGTGTTTTCGTGTTTTTCTCATGTGTAACAGAGATACGAGCCTATTTCCCTTTGCAAGCCCTCGAAGAAAACGCCATTAGGCAAATAGCGTGCTTTGCCGTAACAAAAAAAAGAAAACCTAGCTGAATGTTTTAATTTGTACTTTACATGCAACGGAAAAGAAATGATTGAGTTGTAGCATGAATAGATGCTGACAGAGTAGCTGTATTCAAACTTTTCGGCAGTGCGAGCCCATACCAATTCAAACGAGTTCCCGAAAGCAGTTTCGCGATCTCAGTCAGAGCGTCCGCTCTCTTTCATATATCATCAATACAGATTTTTATCCATCTTGCGACCTCAATATGAATTTTCGCAATACCAAATGGAGTCGCGACCCATAGCTTGAATATTACAGCATTAAAACTAATGCGGTACACCTATATATTTGATTACATGGCAAGTAATTCTTCAGCGACTTGGGGGGGGGGACTTTTCCTTGCTCGGTAATACGCCGCAATTAGCCAAGTCGTACACCAGTTTTATTTGTCGTTTGAATTATATTTTAGTACACCATCCAAATATACCTTTGGCACTACTATAAAATCTCGAACCTGAGAAATAATTTTTTGAAGATTCCTTTCGTTTTGAGAAAAATTGGTTTACTTCATGCATTATAGGGAAGAGGATTTTCTTCCCTTTAGCATAGTGCAAATTCAGAGAAACAACTTAGAAAATATATATATGTAATACAAAAATAAATTATAGATTCGCCGTTGTGGCATGGAGCTGATGGTATATGTGTACTTAACTAAGTTTTGGTAGATATAATACTTTCAAATACGAGTGAATTCCTTTTCATGTGCGGTCACAAACATTTGCCAATCAAATAATTAGATGTGCATTAACATTTTACGAGGATATGATAAATATTACCTATTTTTATCTTTACTCTTGTTTCCAATTTTTAGTATTTTGGTTTTTAAAAAGAAATATAGTTAACCTCCTATCATGAGAATTTTCTTTACTTTACTCACAAACAGAAGTTCTCAAACAGTTTTAACTAAATTTTGAGTCATATATAGGTATGTTTCTGCATAACAACTGTCTTGATGTATCTTGATGCAGCAGTCTCGCATCTACATCGGAATTTTATTTTAAATTTTGTACACACGCATCTTCATTAAAAGATTGTAATTAACAAATTAATGACGAATTCGCAATTTAATGCCCGATTACTTAAAAAAGTCTATAAAAACAAATATAGAATAAAACGTACACCTATTTAAAAAGCTCATTTCATATCCTGATGGGAATGGCTTTTTTGTACCTGAAAAATGAATTTGGAAGACATTAGCGAAAGACAGGGTGATTAATTCGTTATTGTATGGACGTAAAGGAAAGTAACTGCTGGGCCAAATAGCAAGCCAGAACTTATAGCTTAATTTAATTTACAGGCGTGTAACGGATAGGTCTTATTTTCATACTCATGTTGAGGTTTTCTTAACATTGCATAAAACCACTCCAATGACACATGATAAATATGATTAAGGTCATTCTGAAATATGCATGCTACACTAAAAGCAATTCGACATTTTGATCTTGGAATACAGTATACCGAGCCCATACATAAATCTGAAAACACATGCACTGAGAAAAATAATCTGGCTGCACGAAAAATTGCGTGACTAGCGAATGAGCGAAAAAAAATTTAATTACATGAAAAACATCTTAAAAAAAACTTCAGGTCGCTCAAAAAAAGGGCTGACTGTAATTGAACGTTATAGACTCAGCTGCCGTTGGCAATATTTCTAGAAAACAATCGACATCATTTATGGTTTCGTAAAAAAAGGACATATGGGGTTAAAAATGATAACATAAGACCATATTTCAATGGCATATTTTTCAGTTTTAACGGAATGCAAATCAATGCATTTAAATCTGAACATATTAAAATAATGATGCATGAGGTACTCATTGATGGAATATTATTCAGCGCATGCATGACTTTTCTACGAATTTACATTTTATCCCTTCGCACATATTTTAAACAATAGTTTAAGTAGATAACCTTTGAACCTGAAAGAAATATTTACTATTAAAAATTGCTAAAAAAGTATGTGCAAAATGTAGCTTGCACTGAAATTTTAAAAGCCTGCGGATAATCTTAAATAGCGTAAAAGTTGAACCGAGAAGAATAGAGAAAGATATAATTGCGAAAGTTTTTTAAAAAGTTTACACACGAATTTTAAAGTGTTTTTTAAGTTCAGAAAACACGTAATTATACTTTTTAAGTTTCGAGCACTTACAATTAAAAAAAATCACGCTATTAAGTTAGTAAATTAAAACTTACGATTTAGGCCGGTATCCAATTTTAGGTACATTTCATTTTGTATGTTGCTGTAGTTTTTAATTATGCTGGGTTATTTGTGGAAGGAGAGGGTTTCCTTCGTAGAGGAAGTTTTGAGGAAAATCAAAGAAAACTTCCAGATAGGGATTTAAACATGGGTCAAAGTACTAGTGTTCAGCCATTTTTACCGCTAGGCCACTACTGGGCCTTTCCTAACAAAAATTCTTAGCAGAAATTTCTTTGCTCGTAAAAAAGAGACACTGCCTGACCTGTGTCTGATCACCCTTGATATCGATAGAGTTTTATTCAAAACTTGAGCTCAAACTGATCTGACCGATATTTGAAATCAATATTCGGCGATTTTAAAGCCTGGTTGTTAATAGATGCACATATTTGTAATAGTTATTACTAACAGCGCTTTGCTAAGCCCCGCAACATAATACCTTTAATATATCTTTCAAACTGCAACAGTACATTGCTTATTAATATTACAGAATTAGTCATTTGAAAACGATAGTCTTAGTAATATTTCGACAATCTTCGATAGCGAGGGAACCCAAAAATTCATGCAAGTTTATTAAATACAAAATTAAGACATTTTTAATGTAAAATTTTTTAAGCTGTTAATAAATTTCTTCGTAAATTTTCTGAAGTTGGAGAGTTAAGTTTTCAATATCTTGCTCGTCAATGCTGATAGTCAAAGACGTTTAAATGCATTATTTGTGCCTGTAAAGCATGATAATATGTGTTCATGTTATGCTCCTTATTCATTAAGTCTTCCTGAAGACACCCTCCCCCATTCAAACTAAACAACCCTCGCGTGTTTTACTGTAATCAATTATCTACCTGATTTTCAGCAGAAAACAGAAGGATTTGGAATTTCTGCATAATTATTGCTCATTTACACATTTGTTTATCCATTAATTAGGAATAACGAGTCAGAATGTGTCTTGTAATGGCGAGAGGTTGGTACTTTACCTTTTCCTTTTAGTAGCTGGATTCGGGTATTAGTCAACTTATGGCTGCTCGTGGTCACTTGGAATCATGTGTAAAAATAAGCTATTGGCTTAATTGGAATTGTATTCTTATAGTATACGAATGACCACAGAGAAAGAAACCAAACACAAAACACATTTATAATTACCCACATTAGATATTCATTATTATAAATTTTCCTTTCTTGTTTCAGAATATATTTTGCACATCTGCGTGAAATACACTGCTCGACATTGAAAATGCAACACCAAGAAGGAGTGGTCAGAAAGTGATGAAATTTGGAAAAAAGATAGCAAGCAGAAATAAGTGATCTTTATTTCAAAATGATAGTCAGAATACAGAGCGAGAACGGCGTCGGCTCAGTAGGATGTAGGACCACCGCGGACAGCGATGCACGAAGAAACACGTCTAGGCATAGAGTCAATAAGAGTGCGGATGGTGTCCTGAGGGATGGCTCTCTATTCCCTTTCAACCATTTGCCACAGTTCGTCTTCTGAACGAGGCAGGGGCAGAGTCTGCAAACGGCGTCCAATCACATCTCACACATGCTCGATTGGTCGCAGGTCAGGAGAGTACGGTGGCCAGGGAAGCATCTGTATACCTTGCAGAGCATGTTGGCAGATTAAAAATTACATTAGGCAGCCCCTGAAGGTAAGGGATTGCCACCGGCCGCAGTACATTATCCAAATATCGTTGGGCCGTCATAGTGCCCTGAATACGAACTAGAGATGACCTGGAATCGTAGGTAATAGCGCCCCAAACCATTATGCCACGTTGTCGCGCGGTGGGGCGTTCCACAATTACTGCCGGATTAGATCTGTCTCCACGTCGACGTCACGCATGCGACGTATGCGGCGACTGCCACTGGATAAACAGAAGCGTGACTCATCTGAGAATACGACGTTTCGCCATTCTGTCATCCACATCGCTCCAGTCCGGCACCATTCTAAACGTTGGCCTCTATGCTGTGCGGTCTATGGCAATCTTCTTAACGGATGCCGTGAGTGCAGGCCACGTTCAACCAATCGACGGGAAATGGTTCTCGTCGACACGGGAACATGCAGGATATCTTACACATGCTTCAGAATCGCGGTACAAGTGACTTGCGGGATCGCCACAGCTTGTCGGCGGATGCGTCGATCCACGCGTGATGACGTCACTCTGGCTGCACCTGCACCCCTCCTTCTTCCCACATTCCCTTGTTCTAACCACGTTCGCCATAGCCGATGCACCCTGCTCGCATCCATGTGGGTATCAGCTGCGATTTGACGTAAGGACCAACCCGTCCTTCTCAGTCCGATCACCATACCCCTCGTAAAATCGTCTATCTGCTGGATGCGCCTTCGTTGACGGCGGCCTGGCATTCTCTCCTTTTACACGTATGCTCCGGGACAAAAACCAACTTTCTTCGATAATTCGTCTGGCAGAAACAACGACACGAATATTGCCCATTCTCCACGTTCCTTCCCTTATAGCTTACTTCAAGTGCGTCGGAGACCTGCGCATTTCACATCCTTCGCATAACTCAGTGACGTGCGTCTACTCTAAAATTTGCATAAATTTCTGACCACTCCTTCTCGGTGTTGCATTTTCAACGTCGAACAGTGTAATTTTCTGATTGCCAATGAAGTTTTTACTGTTACCGCATTGCTGTATGGGAAAGAATTTAAAGAACACGCATGCCTAAACAGGAGCTTTGAAATATCACAGTCGGCAAAAACTACTTGAAATGAATTTAAATTCAATGCTTTCCGTTCATTAAAGTCACTTCCTCTCCAAACATATTTCAGTTTAATAAGCGTCTGACTTTATTAGACTGCGATTTTTGTATTGCAAATCGTGATATCAGTTTTAAACTTTTCAAGTAAAATATTAACTAGCAACTGTTTCAGTAACTGATCCTAAAATAATAATTAAAAATTAATGGTAAAATTAATCTACGAACGCAATTTTGAACTTCATTTTTTAATTTTTTATAAAAATACTTTTGTAATTTCATTGTTCATGAAATTTGTTCTCTTACAGACACCTATACCATCTGTGTTTGTTTCATATTGTTCAACAATAGTTTTAAAATTGTGTTATCAGTTTTGTAAAACTGCTGGTAGACTTTCTGATCAGCACCTCTCAGTTAAAGAGGTTTTCTTAGAGTCTGATGTGCTTTTTTTAGATTCGATTGACGATTGCATATCATCATATGTTTCTGCATTAATTTCATTGTCACTTTCTGCAGTTCTTTTAACACTTTCACAGTCAGTTTTTGCACACGTTATCTCAATATTTTTGCTAATTGATACATATTACAAAAGTGAATCGTCATAACTTCCCTCACTGATCTCTCAAACATTAGCTATAGCGTGCAATTCCTCTGAGGCTTCTACATAAAAGCCACTTTTTAATTTTATAGCTGTAAGACATTCTATAAAAGCAATTTCAACGTCTCTCAATGCCTCTTTTTTTTTGTGCTTCTTTGGGACATTCGAGTTCTTATAAATTTTTCCTTAATTATAATTCCTTGTTAATTACACAAAGCTGTTCAGGAAATTCCACTTTAAATGTAATTTGCCACTGGTTAAATTAGCACGAGCATCAAAATCTTTTTACATTTTATCCTCTTCTTGACGCTTTTTGCTTAACATTTTCGGTATATTAGAAGTTAAGCAAAAAGCAAATTAAAAAGTAATGCATCTTCCAGTATGCCATCGTGGTGTAACGGTAGCACACTCAGCGCGTTTTCGGGAGGCCCAGTTTTAAGTCCTGAGGAGGGCATTGCTCATTTTTAAAGTCTCCTGCTTCAAAAAAACCTAATGCCTCTACACAATGATTATTTAAAATTTCAAAACCTACGATTTAGACTTTGTCTGTTTAGTCGATCTGGCACTTCATGATTACAAGCATGGCCAATACTCGCTTTTCTTTTTCTTCAGCCTACAGTTTTCATTTCGATTTCATTGAAATAGTCTTAATGCATGATAATGCTAAAAATCATATCAAGAATGTTTTTAGAATCTGTGGGAATATAATATGTCTATTCCAAAGGGAAGATTCTGAATGCGGAAACCTTAAAAGATAGGCTACAGAAGTTGCACTTCCACTTCTTATTTGTTGGTATTCGAGAAGAAGCACTTACTCATTTACAAGGGACAGGAATGCTTTTGTTAACTTTAAGGTAAGGAAATTTTTCCACGTTGAAGTCCATTGAGGATAAAGAACTATGAAAACAGTGTCTCACAAGTACAGGAACCCAAAGATAGGAAAATGTTGGTCAAACCGATTTCACTGAATCACTACATACCTGAACGATAAAGCTACGGTCAACAACATTTTAAGGCTATGAACTGCGAAAAGCTTTGATAGGTACAAGTAGGAAATTTTGACACTGAAGAACCAGTACTTTACTAATACGAGTTTTATAAGTGCAAAGACGAGTTTAATAAATGATGGTTTTTTTTTCTATTGATTAGTATGTATTCGTTTTTGTTCTTAGAAATCGGAACATAATAAGCGGCTGCGTTTATTAACCGGTGAGTTTAATAAGTGGTGGGCAATATATATTTATGTGTGAGGTAAATTTTAAAGATGTATCATAATTTCGATAATTGATTTGATATATAAACAAATCTTTCAAATAATTACAACTTGGTGTCCCAAGGGAGGGTTTCGAAATGGATTTGTTAAATATTAAAATTTCTCGTACTTACGTTAAACACAGGAATACCACGACAATATGAAAACGTTTATGCAGCATGTTCTTTCAACGGGATTTGAACTACGGTCGAATTCTAGTTCTCAGTGGTTTTTATCCTTTAAGCCATTAGTGAGCTTTAAAATTCTGGAATAAATTTCTGTATGTATACTGCAGTTCATTTGCGGCTAACTTCAAAGTTACGAATGCAGTATAAGTATGTTTTCTAAGAATGTGTACAGTGTTTGAATATGATGGCATTAGAATTTTCCTGCAGGCTTTAAGCATAAATAGATACAATTTTTTTTTCAAAAAAAAAAAAAAAATTTTACTTGAGCATGTTAAAAATATCAGTTTTCTTTAACACCCCGAAATTATCCAACTTCAAACATCTGTTATGATCTAACAAACTTACGCCGTTCTCCTGACGTAACAGACGTTTCATTTAGAAGATAACTTCAAAAATAAAGCGATTTCGAGTGATACCCTGAGAGTTTCTGTAAATTTATGGTCAGAATGTAATTTAATATCAAACATATACAATATATACTTTAACATGAACGAAATAAATATAATTTGGAATAGATTAAGGGTTATTTATTAAGGGGCTTTATACTTGTACACATATGGTAAATATTCGTGTTACAGTGCTTAATACCTTGCTATTCTTAATTTATTCTTCCGATTGATTCGAACAGTTACAGTTCTGCATTAAGATTTCATACTCATATAATTTTTTATTCCTGAAATCTGAAAAAGTTTTTGTTCTAGGAACTATGCTGTAGCTTTTCAGTCAGTCAGTAAATGTATGCTCGAGTTTATATAAATTCATTTCATTCAAACTACAAAAAACACCAACATACACATTTCGTAAATCTGACATTCAATATTATGAATGTAATTAAGCTAATGAAATATACATATATATACATAACTTTAAATAAGAACTTTTAAAGAAGGAAATTTTATAATCATGCAAGCAACATGCTTAAATTTCTCCGAAAAGAAAAAATTGTTTCCATTTAGCTTACAAGGAGAAACACTGCGCTAATTTTTTTTAAATTAGTATTAAAAAAAGTTACAGAATAAAGGCATTCTTATTATTGTTTAAAAATAATATTTTAGATAAGTATCTTACAGCAAATGACGTAAAAGTTTTTCTTTCTACTTTTAAAGTGTATGAATAATTCTGTAATTTGTATTCAATCCCACAAATTAACTAAATTTAAATTTAACAAAGCATATGATTATTGCCAATAAAATGAAATTTATTATTACTATTTTTTTATAGTTCCCCCAAACTTAAACGCTTAAAATGTAACCATTTATATCACAATCGTATCAGTGCTTATATAGCATAAAAAAGGTCTTTGAATATGCAAATTGGAGTATACATACCAGGTTCACATACAATGAATTATACTGAAAAGATTTTCTTCTGCGATCGGAAACCAGGCTAGTCTTTTTGAGCTCTTAATGATGCAGGACAGCGGATTGTCATTCAAAACCGTTTCATGGAGTCAGTAACAAACAGGATATAGAGCTTTCTCGGACCAGTGGTCACTTGATCCTCTGCAATCTGATACCTGCGAAACACGCGGGTGTATAATTACCGAAGAAAAAAGTGGTAAAATCTGCTTGACTCTTGTCCTATGAATATCAAACGTAAGACCGTACATTAAAACAATACCAACCAGCAATATACCGGTGGGCTCCAGGTTTCGGACTGTAGATAGAACCCTTTTCTCACTCAACGTGGTCATCTTCTTCGCCGTTGGACAGAATAATTGGATAATAATGATTCCAGTTGCAATTTCATTCGGTCTGTAGAAAAGACAAATAAGAAATAAAAACTAAAGAAAATGGAGAAGAACCTTTATATGCATTGGCTGATTGGATCATTAAGGTAAAGGGGCGGTCTTCTCACAATACCTGGCCCCTACTTATTTTTATAGATATGCGCGTTATACTGTGAGTGAAGCTTAATGAAATTCAAGAAATAGAGTTAATATATACAGAAATTTAAAAACAAGGCAATACTTTTTTTTGTGGGATCCTGAATGTTTATGCGAGATCAGAGAAGAATAAATGAAATCCACATCACATAATGTTTAGCTAAAATTGTATCTCATTTCAAAAATGAATTATAGTAGAATTTAGTTGTAATAGAATATTTATGTGAGCTTACACAGCACAATAAAATGCACTCAGTGTAAAATGATATGTGTCCGCTAAAAGGAACAATGTAGAGTATTGTATACTAACAATTTAATTAATTTTAACTAATGTATACTAACAATTTAATTTTGCAATCTTTTAATCTTACCCTCAGGAAAAGTGTATATTTTCTTTCCGTATCTTCATTTCTCCAAAGAATATATAGCCTGAAATGTGTTCCATGGTTTTGAATTTAAATGATAGGTTATATCTATGCGTGTATGTATTTAGTCGGGCTATGTCTAGTTAAGCACAACAAAGTTAATTCTAGAAATTCGCGTGCAGTGGTTCCGGATTCTGACATGCGTTGTAAAACTACATTAACATTAGAGGGGAGGGATGGCAATACTTAGTTCTAGGTAAGTGCTCTAAATGCTTGTATGTCAGATGAGAGATTAATTTGCATTATGAACCATGCGATTTCAGTGGGATTTGAAGAAAGCATTATAATAAAGCCCTGAATATTTAGAAATTATATCGTTTTTCGTCAGTATGTGAGCTGTAATTAGTAATTAGAAACAAAGAAAAATACGAAATTACCACAAATGCTATTGTGGTAAATTTGCGTTAGTGATTTTGCGATTTGAGACGAATTATCAGTTTATTCCTTATCAAACAATTCTCCACATACTTTAGATGATATATTCCTCCTTCTAATAATCAACCAAAGTTAAAATAAAATTCTAATAAACCCATTTAAATTTTATTTAGATAAATTTGTCTTTCGTTAACAAAGCTAATTTGACTATTTTACTGAAACTGAAATAAGACGAAAGGAGGGTCATGTTATTTTCATTAAAAATTAACTGGAAATAAGAAGGGAATATTTGAATGAATCGTTTAACATTTGACAGATATACATATTTAACCAAATGAAAGTATATGAGTAAGGAATACGGTACACTTCATAATTTATTTTGCATCAAGGTCAGATGCTGGTCAGATTTTATTGGTTTTTATTTTTTTGTCCGAGAAATGATTTTCATACCACAATGTTTGCTTTTCTTCTCCTAATTCTTGGAAAGAAAATAAAACAAAAGCAAACGGCGCTTCCTTTTATTTAAAAAAAAAGGTTTAAAATGTGCTGATTGTCATATCAAGCTTAATATTTGTGACAGTAAAGCTACATAAAAGAAATCTAAAACTTTTTTCAAACTGGCTAGATTCTAGCAGTTACCGCAGTAGTTATTCTGTTCTCACAACTGTTTATATCTATATATAAGCAAAATTAAGAGAATTTGCAAATTATGTCTATTTTTAAGAAAAGTATTGAACTAAAGGTACTAATTATGCCGCCGAAGAATTATGCAAATTTTCGGAGTCGAATAGGTAATTATACATGTGCGTCTCTGGGAACTGGGTTTGGGGAAGGGATGTAAACGGACGAAAGGTTTTCGGCTATTTATTTACTCGTACTCCTTCGAGGCATTCGCCGTGTTTCTCGGAAAAGTTGGGTAAGTTTTATAGGGTATCAAGTAAACTGAGTAGCCACGAACGTATGGATGACGGAATGAGATGGAGAATTGTCTGTAAAATGGAGGCAGGCCAATTACAAGCACAGGTGGCTACAGAGCTCACTATAACGTCCAGTGTCACCTGCAATTTATGGAAATAGCTTCAAGACGACAAGGTCGACCAAGATTCACAATGACAAATGAGAATCGTTGTATGGGATTTTAAGCGCGGCGACTTAGCATTGCTGCAGCATCACAGCTCTCAATTGACATGTTGACATGTGCATGTGTTTGAACTGTATGCTGCCACTGAAACCCAAGTTTCATAGTCTTCATGTGACAGAAGGTTCGATGAGATAGGGCTCTTTGCGTCCCGCTCACTGCAGCGTACAAGAAAGCGCGTTTAGCATGATACAGACGGAACCATAGCGAGCGGGGACAACTGAAGATTTTGTGCTCGCTTTTGTGTGCCAAAAATGGAAAACATTTCATTCTAAACTCCGGTAATATTAATTTCGCACCTTCTGGATGTTGCGCCCTGGGACAGATGTCCCCCTTGCCCCACTCTAGCTAAGTTACTGGTTGTAGACAACATGCGCCTTGGGTCAAACTTCAGTGGGGCACCGCGCTTTTTATAGATGAATCAGGATTCAGCCTGGACACTGATTTTCGGCGTACTTGTGCCTAGAAAGAGTCTGGAATACGATACCATTCATACCTCATCATGAAAAAGGATCGTTACGGTATTGGAGGCGTAAAGATCTTATTTTGTAGTAGTCAAATATTTTTTATTTTAAGAAACTTTTTTTCCCTTCTGATTTCAATTTCCTGCCAGAATAGAAATTTAAATGACGTACATGCAAAATATCACTGAATTCGGAAACAGTATTTAAATAGCAGAATTGAAGAGTTCGTGGTAGAAGAGTTAGTTACGAGTAGAGCTGGTTTACGCCGAGAACGTCTTTGTGACGCGAGCGAGATTTATGCTGCAAGCTGCAAGTAGCTCTGAAGTTCAATATTTGGGATAGGCACTTACGTTTTAGGTTATTTGATATTTTAGACTTGGATTTGCTGTGTGTAGCCGATAAATCTGATTTGGATTGAAGTAGGAGCCAATCGGTGTAGTTGAAATTTGATCATATTGATTGCACAGACTATTTTGTGTTTAAGTTACTTAGCCGGAAAGTGGTGGTTAGTTTGTGAGCAACGAGTGCGTGCATGTTCTGTTCAGTTTAGTTAAAATAAAAAAAGTTGTTATAACCTTCGTCGGCAGCCATCTGTATTTCAAGACATAGCGAGAATTCGCTATCTTGTCTTCAGTAAGGCCTACATTTTTTGCTCCCTTAACGAACAAAACTCTAACAATGGTTTGGACAAGCATTATGTTGCACTGCCGCACTCCCCTGCATGTGTTTGACAAATGCTATCTGACTGCTATGAGGTACAGAGAGTAGATCTTAGAACCCTATATTCGTTTTTTCAGATGCGCAGTTGGTCCTGGGTTCCTGTTAATGAATGCAAATCTCGCCCACATAGGGCTTAGCTGGTCGACGACTACCTGGAAAGTGGGGCTATTCGCCGCATAGATTCGCAATTTCGTTTCCCCATCGCTTTCTGAGAAGCATCCTGGAGTTGAAAACTACCTTGCTGCAGGCGTAACATCGACTGCCACAGGGACTACTCAATTGCCTCCTGTTCACACCGCCACATTGCGCGACCTGTCTGGCTGTGAGAGGGAGACGTACCCCATATTAGACTCATTTTGAGATCGAAATCACAGTGCGGACTCTAGACATTTCTGCATTATGAATTTTACTGATAAACATACATACATAAAATGACTTTTTAATTATACATCTCTTTCTCTGTTATAAATACATATTCCTACCAAATTTCATTAAAATAGGTACATTAGTTTTTCAGAAATTCGACATAAAGGGCAATTTTCTTAATTTGGCACACAAGTGTATATATCTTATGTCTCTATCAATCACTCATATATACATGTAAAAAATGGCATGTACTTAACAACTATTCTTTGCAGATTATTTAGGCGTCCATGCCCCAGCTATAAAGAAGACTTTAAGTGCTCATCTAACTAAGTGTACCTGAGTGCTGCGGTACATGGGTTCGAATACATATACGTTTTATTCTGCTTTGAATATGTGTATATGGAAACCGCCCAGACGGTATAGTGATTAGAGGAACCTGACTGCAATACAGAAGGGTCTGGGTTCGAATTTCGGGGAAGGCATGGTTGTAACTGTCCGTCCCTTCATAGGAGGCAATGGTGGCCCACCTATTAGGCGCCTCCACAATAAAGAGACTATCACATCTGGCCTTAGTATAGATTAATGGACTCTGTTACAAACTGTAACTGTTCACAATCTGCCATTTAAAAAAATGTGTGTATGGATAAAGAAAACAGTAGAAATGAAGCACTTTTAACTCGCTTGAGTCAAAAATATTAGAGTTCATTGCAGGATTCAGCTGAAGCTCAATACTGTTTTATTTCAGATGTATTCTTATAATCCTTCATTTAGAGAATCAAAATACCTAACACCAGTTTTGTTATATGCACGAGAAAGTCTTCCTCACACGTTATCTCAAAATGGGCTTTTGCTCCGATTTCTACAGTAGGAAAAGGAATATATCTAAACTTTAAATAATAAATAAAAGGAAGCGAGTTTTCTTTTTAATCAAATAACAGTCAGTATAATAATTTAGTTATTTTTGCTTGGAAAATTCCTTGGACTTCTTTCCTGTTTTATTTATTATATGTTATTAATATTATTATAATAATTATACTTGTTTTGATGTTTCATTTATTTTAAGCGGCAGTACGTGGACATTCGAATGCTTAATTTGGTTTTCACATGACTGTGTTAGAGTTTTCCATTCACATCTGTTAAAATCTTTTACCTTTCTTAATTAGTAGGTAACATTTTCTGCATTCTAGAGGATAGTACATTTTAATTTCCTGTTACACCATCATTTATTTACTGGAGCTAGTTTTTTTTTTCCTTTCAAGACTTTGACACCTGGCCGTTTTCGCGGATCCTAAATTCCGCCCACTTAATGTGGGTTCCTTATGACAAAAATATAAAATATATAGTTTTGATATGTTGAATGTTGCCTTTATTATGGATATTAAATGGATACTAAAACATTGAAGGAAAAAGGCAAGAGCGTTCCTGAATGCGACTAGCTACCTATGAAATTTATATTTTCTTTATATTCGTAGTCAGTGAATCAAAAAGAAGATCTAGGTGACTTCTAAAAATTAAAATTAAAAAAAAAATTAAGGAGAGAAAAATTTAAAACTAGAAACCATGAGTTATTTCACAGACTCAAAGTAAAATTTTGACCCAAAATAATATTACATTTTGACAAAACATAAATTTAGACACAAGAAATTGGAAAACGTGGAAATCAAAAATTGCAAAATCTTCAAAAATACTCTAAAAATAAATAGTAGACTCAAAGTCATAAATAGTAGAGTAGCAAATAATAAAATAACAGCAGAGAAACAAGTAATAAAATATAAATAGTTAGACTGTAGGAGATCAAAATTCTACGGAAATGCTCAGGATATATTCACAAAAGAATATAAAAAGTTTAATTACGTGACTAATTTATCTCTTCAGGGAAGCAAGCAAACACTTATGCTTCGCTGTGAGTCACTGTATACATCTTGTCTTCAAAAATTCTTAAGTGACATTTACTTTCACAAATAAACATGTAGTGTATAGACTTATTGGGTAGATATACATTTATGGGGTAGATATACAGTTGCAGAATTGCTTAAATGACACAAACATTCAAGTTTTAACATTTAAAAATTTTAGAAATCAATTTTGTAAAATTTATTAGTCCAAAGGGATTTGAATTCCGATGGACTATTACTTTCGTTTTGGCATTTTGCGTCGTTTCACTTTTCAATTTACTACTTATTTTATTTTTTATTTTTTATTTATTTATTTTTTGACGTAGCTTTCTCTTCAAAAATCGTCTGCGTTGCACAGGGAAATAAAAAGGAATTTTAATTACAATTCTAAATAAATAGCCAAATAAATGTGAAATTCCTAACAATATTCTCTAAAACTTTAACGAATTTTTTATTAACAAACTCAAAGATTTCAAAGCCAGCAATACCAACGTTGTACAGAAAAACATTTTTATCTCCAGCGCGTGAGAGTGTGTACCGAAATTTCTAAAGATATGCTCAATTTAAAATTATTTTACGATATTGCTGTTGAATTGAATTTTATAGTTTAAGTACGAAGAACATGGTATTTAATAAATAAAGGTAACACACAAAATGTTAAATAAACGCCCCTTTGGACGTAATTAAAATCTGAAACCTTTCAGATTTTTTTTTTAATATAACTTTTTAAGTGGTCTTCTTGTAACTATAACAATATTTCGGAAAATTAAGGTTACAACCGGGGGCCGGACATAAATTTAAAAACGAGATGTACGAACAATAGAAAAACGAGATTCGTACGCAACTAAAAATAAAATACCAGTCCTAAAAAAAGGTCCTTGATGTTAAAAGATTAAATGACGAGTATTTTTATGCAGACTGTCATGAAAAGTATTGAACAATATATATATATATATATATATAACTTCTAAGCATTAT
>KK118336.1:254391-276361 GCA_000611955.2 Stegodyphus mimosarum | reverse complement strand
TATTGACAAATTATTAGTAATTAATTATTAATAAATTATTATAAATATTGATAAATTATTAGTAAATATTTACTATTTTCTAAAGGAAATTAAAGTCTTATAGAAAATAATAGCCTTTCAAATTCCTGGAATGGAATGGAATTTTTTGCTTTAATAGAAAATGTATTTTAAATATACTTACCACGTTTAATATCGAAAAATGTTTTTCATTTAAAGAGAAACGAAAGTTTCGTAAGAAATGCAGAAGTTTAAAATTGAGAATATTTTAATAAAAAGTGGATTTAGAAAACGTTTAATTAGTTACAGGATGAGTTTTGACAACGGTATCTAAAATAAATCTCAAAATTCATCATATTCCTGGGGGTTAGAATAATATCCTAAATAATTAACATTTTATGGTAAAAATCTTATTTTAAACATTTTTAATATTTGTGAAGTTCAAGAAAAGTTTCTTTTCGACGGTAAAAGAGACTAAAGTAGTGTGATATTTCCCCATTGGTACGTTTCTCACGTTTCGAAACTGACACTGATATATGCCTCCGTGAGGTTGTGCCATCTAGTGGCGAATCCCGTGATTAATGTTGGAATGTCGTTTTGTGATAAAATGCTTTTTGTCATATTTCGGCACTAGATGTCACTATGGGTTCCATTGAGAACCATTTCAAACCCGAAGAGAAATACAGCGCGATTTAGAAATTAGTTAAAAAACGAGTAATAGCGTTTAATTGTTTTTCATAATTTGCAGCTCTACAATATAAACTAATTTATAGATTTTTTTTTAAGTGCAATTAAGAAAAGAAACAGGTTACCTTTCAACGCTAAAATTTTAATACAAAGTGTTCTTCTAGTTCTTAAATACGCTGAAAAAGGGTATTTACTTTTTACTTAACGTTTTAAATTTTTTATATTTTGTTACAAAAAAATAGTCTCGTAGATTACTGGATGTGTAATATGAATGCATTTACCCTTTGAATTTCAGAGAGCTGCCAAATTTCTTATATTTAAATTAATCAACGTAGAATTATTTGCATCTTTACCCGAGCAGCAGGAGTTAAAAGCTCGTGATGGGCAATTTCTATTAACTCGTGATAAAAGATTCAACTATTTCAGTAATTCTATGTCACAAGAGTATATTTTAAGGCCGTTTGTCTTTTATGCAAATTCCGGAATCTGGAAGCTATCAATTTTATAATAAATCTAAGTGCTTATGTTCTTTGCTTTCAGAACTATAGTTTTCATAATGGTCCTTACCAGCATGTTACACAAAACTTAAGGATATTCCTCGGAGGCAATTATTTTGAGGCATTATTTGGCTCCGACTGACTTTGCTTTCTTAAATTTACTTCATATTTTCTCAGCTAATGCCAGATGAGTTGAAATCAATAAATTGCAATAAAATTTAAGTTTTCATAATAATATTCAGTTTTTCATTCTGCATGCTCTCGTGCTGATTATTATTTTATTGATAGATATCTGGAATTCTTAAGGTTACTGACAAAAAGATTTTTTCGTACGTGATTTTGCGAATAGAGTATTTAGTCAAATCCATATAAACGCGTATGTCCAATTTAAATCTTTCGAGCATATTTTTTCCTTGTCATGTAATGCAAACCGACCACAGAAACCTTATTTTAACAAAGTGCTCAATTTTAATTAGGACAAGCACTTAAAATTCAGTTAAGCAGCATGTTCATGTACGTCAAATCAACTTTATTTACAAAGGAATGTGTGCCCTTCAAAAATGTAAACGAAAATAAAATTTCATTAGATACTTCCAAAAATGATGCTTTTTATCAACAAAACACTTTCCATTTCATCTTTCGAAAATAGTTTTCTGAAGATTAATATCTGCACTAACAAGAATTGTTGACATCGTTTCTTATAAAATTACTATTATTTATGTATTATTTAAAGGTTTGACTGGAGGAACGTGAAGATCACTAGAAATATGAGGGTTTAAGAGCTTAACTGAAAGACGCGAAATATAAGCATATATATGAGAGATGTAGTAGTAAATCGATTAAGGATTAAATAGCCCTTTATGCCTTAGAAATCTCTGCTAAATTAAAATTTTGTTTGCTATGATAGTATATTATTATTTCTAGAAATAAATTATGAATAGAAATTTGTTATTGAAAAATTATTTCACTTGTTATTTTAAAGTGAATAAAAAAGCAAATATGCCATAAGTGAAAGGTAATAAATCTTTGGGAATTTTTTAGTGTTAGTAAATAAAATTAATTTTATGAGCACATGTAAGGAAACTTAGTACATTTTTGAATAGTTTGTAAAATTCGTGTAATGCTGTCAGTCATTGACTATTATATGCCCTTGGAAATGTTATGCCTGATTATTTTCTCAAGGTTATGCACATGGTTATTATAAAAACAGAATTAAAACTTGAACGCAGAAACGCAAACTCATTAAAACCAAGTGCTACTAAAACGGTTTTCCAGCAAAATATCCCGTCTTCAAAAATATCTGAAATTAGAAACTATTGTTTGCAAATTCATAATTCGTTTCATATTACATTACAAAAAAAGGCTCTTCAGCCTCTTTAAACAACATCTAATGATGATATAGTCATTAACAAATCACTGAAGTCTGCAGTTTTATACAGTTATTTTAGATGCTCATTTATTTATTTGCCATTCCCCCCCCATTTGAAAAGCTAACACAACAGTAGTAAGCCAGGTAACCGGCCGACAAGAGTGACGTCACAGAAAAGGGGCATGGCCTTCGACATGTTAGTTCACCTTGTACACTCTTTGTCCATTTGACTTTCTACAGGGCGAAAACCGCCCTGATGTCAACAAGCTGAAGGATAGCGCATGCGCGAACCTCACTTTTTAGCTTTCTAATCCATTACTTTATTCTTTGCTACTAGAAGTATAAGATTTTCCCACAGTTGAAATTTTTTCTTTATTATTAGGATGTTTATCGCTTTTTTCCTTTTTTTTTTTTTTCTTCTCGTTCTTACTAAATTAAATTTATATGTTTTGCTTTTGCTCAAGTAAATTTTACTGTCGCAAATTAATGTCTCCACAATTTTATATCCGTAGAAGAAAATTTATTTTTTCATTTCTTTTCACTCTTTATTTTGCAAAAGGTTTTTTTTTTCCCAAATTTATTCCTTTCCATATTTTTACTTTAAATTTTTTTTATGTTTAACTTTGTTTTAGTTTTTACAAAAGTAGTATTTTATTTTTACACTTTCATTTCCTTTTCACTTTATATTTTAAAGAAGTTGTTACTACATTTTTCTCATTTGGTTTCCTTTTTTTCTTCTCGTTCTCACTATTAAATTAATTTATATGTTTTGCTTTTGCAAATGTAAACTTTACTGTCACAAATTTAATGCTTCCACAATTTTATTTCCGTAGAAAAAATATTTATTTTTACATTTCATTTAAATTTTTGCAAAAGAAGTTTTTTTCCAAATAAGTAACTCCGAAAACGTTCAGAACACTGTTAACTTTCAAGGCTCATGTTCATTTTTTTTTTTTGGTTTTTACAAAAGCAATATATATTTTTACAAGTTTAATTTTTCCTTTTCGCTTCTTATTTTAAAAAAGTTGTTAGTACACATTTGTTTTCAAAAAGTAATATTTATTTTCATAATTTTTTCTACTTCTCTGTTTTCACAACTGCAGTTTTTTTTCTCCTTATGTATTTTACTTCTAAAAGCAAATTTTCTTTTTTTCTTTTCACATTTTTCTTTTTTCCTTTTTATAAATAGAAATTTTTTCTATTCTTTAAAATTTTTCTTGTTACATTTTTACTTTACTCTTAACTTCTTTCCCTTGTTTTAAATACTTATTGATGTTACATCTTCATTTCCCCCTGGAGGCCATTATGGATAATAGTTTCTGGAACTTTAAACAGCATTCTTCTATACAGTTTAATTGAATATTACATTTCTTACTTTTTATACTACTAAATAGGAGATACTCAGAACTTTCCTTCTAACGTATTGTGCCAATTACTAATAAGTGTAATAACTTTATGAAATGCTATACAAAATATTACGAATTCTCTTTTACACGTCTTACTTTTATTCAAAGGATTCACCAAACTATGTCTGACAAATGTAAATTTTACACTTTGTATTTCCATATTTTCCCTTATATTTAACTTCTATTCTGGTTTTAAAATATATTCATGCTACGTTTCTGATTCATTTTCTCCAAAAATAAATACAGACGTACTCAAGTTTCTTTACTGTAAGACCTACTGCCTTTGAAAAAATAAGGAGTAATAAAATTTCATGGCATAAAGTTCACTCAAACCAATACATGGGGTATTTCTACCCAGTTTAGTTTAGTTACGTACCAAAAGTATTTCATTTCTTATTATTTTACTCTACAGGTATTTTCATGAATGTACTCGAACACTCCTTTTTTATTCAGCAGAAGGATTCCTTTATATTACTAACACACTACTATATTAATGTTTTTACACATTTTACAAAAGTATATTGGATTTTATTGTACACATAATACCTAAAACCACAAACATTTTGTAAACCTTGATTTTCTTATTGTGAAAACATCACTTGGATTCTTAACATGATATCACCTATCTACCGCAGAACCTCATAAATGCTACTATATTCGAACTTACCACAGCCTTGACTTCCTTAAGGTACACGAGATAGCATTATTTTTAACTATAATGCACATAGAATAAATATTCAGCCATGGAAATAAAACTTTGTCGCCTTTTTTTTTCCAAACTTAATATATAAAAATCACTTAACTTGGAAAAATTTTTTCGACTAGTAAATATGATCATTATTTTTGGTTGAGACTCATAGCTTTTTAAGGTATTCATTGTAACTTAACTAAAAGATACCCATATTTCCCATTGACAATAATTTATTTAGCACTGAACTCTTACAGCCTTTTACAAAGAAATTTAATTTATCATACCCGGCATATAAACTTCTGCGTAGTTAGGTTACATTACACAAAATATTGAGTAGAGTTCCGAATAATGATTCAACATAGTAATTAAAAAATTTAACACAGTCATTTTAAGATATAAATTTCAAATTGACATTAATTTCTTAAAACTGAGCTCTTGTAGCTCTTTGAGAACATTTAACTTCTCATGGATAGCAAATAAAATTATGCATAGGCATCATACATAACATATAATATCGACATCGATTCCAAATAATAATTCAACTTAACTTAAAAGTATTAGTACATTTTAAGTTAGGTACGCATTTCAAATTGACGTTCCTTAATAATGAACTCCTACAGCTTTCTTGACATTTAACTTCTCATAGATAGCAAATAAAATTACGCACAAATATCGTACATAATAAGTAATATTGATAGAAACTATATATAATAATCTAACACTGTCAGCAAGTTTAAAAATTTTAACGCATTTTAGCATGACTTAACATAAGAAAGACTACACTTCCTAAAAAAGTATTATTTTAATTAAACATTGGAGCCACGCAATTCTGCTCACTTATATAACATTTTATTTACCATGAGCATTACACAAAATAAGTAAATAAAATGCGCTTCACAAAGTACGAAACCCATTTCTCTTTTAACCAGCTGAATTCTTAAAAAGGATGAAGAAAAGATACAGTGCTGGGAACCATTCGGTGTTACTGTTTCTCATTTCCATCACGCCATGATCAAAATATATGTGTACTTTAAAATAAATTTTAAAAAGATTCAAATGCAAGTATTCAAGCAAGAATACTTCATAAATTAGATAAAAGATAAAAACACGATGAAGTTAAGTGATAAATACAGAAAAGTATGTAAATAACCAAGAACCTTAACTAGTTTCATAAACATGCCTTGGAAAATAATAAAGTATTTTTAATTTTATTTTGTCTGCAGTACATTTACTTATACTAAAATCTCCCGTTTTGATGGCTGTATTCTACATTTAGGCATTAAGTTGATAAATCAGAGTGATTTTCTGTTTTGAAGCTTCAGATTCAGAAATATTACAACTTAAGAAATTATACAACTCGAAAGGAAAAAAAAAAATTAGAACGACAAGAGCATCGTAAGTAAGCGAACGTGATAAATGACGTTTTTTTTGCTTATTTTCATGAATTCATAGATCGGTAGCAAAATTTTAATGCGCTGTATATGAACTATGATTTTTTTCAAATTTACATAGACTTGAAGAAAACATTTTGTGTTAATTTAATGTTTTTTCCTGAGATTTATCCACGTATTTACTTAATTTTTGTATTTTGTTTATAATTATAATACCGAAAGAATATAAGAGAACACTTTTTTTTCTTGAAAATGTCCATATTTTTTCCCAAATGTTCTTTCTTAGTCCTTTCTTTTCTCAGATTTCTTGGACGATTTTGAAAAAAGTATTTATTTTATTCGAATGAAACTGATGTTTTCTTAAATTTTTATTATTCAGAGTATTAGCCATTTATGACAGAATGCCGGATTTGTTCTCATTATTCAACATACATATGAATTCAGTATTCCAAACCTTTTACGTAATTGTAATTTTTCCTATCAGTAATAAGGAGATGAAGGGAATAAATGTAGGATATGCAGACATAAGATAAAAATTTGGAAGTAAAAGCAATTCTTGAGATCTACTAAATTCAGTAGAATGTGCAAATATTCTTCCTATTCGAAGCTGATTTTTGGAATGACATAGCATATAAAACCCAAATTTACTAAAAAGAGATATAATGAAGATCAAATACTCTGCGAAATCTGGACGGCAATTATACAAAATTAGTTGTATGGCAGTTTTCCGTAGAAAGTGGTTCCAGCAAGGTACTACAAATATATTTTTAAATATTTAAATAACTCATAAGCTGAAAATAAATCAAAAAGTATCGAGAATTCATTGGCATATACTGACAGCAAAGATAAAATAGTTTCCAATAGCAAATGTACCAATAGCAAAGAGAAAACAGTTTCGAAGTGTCTAAACGACTACCGAAAGCGCACTCTCAAAACATACTCTCAAACTATTCAGTAAAAATTTGTTCCCAACTCCTTACAAGGCGTCGTAAAAGATAAATAGGAAAATACTTGAGAATTCAATGATTTGCAGTGGCAGTAATATAAAAAGTGATAATATTCAAAGTGTTCAAAAAGTTATCGATAAGGTACTTCTCAAAAACGGTTTATGAAAACACGATGACATCACAGTCATCCTCAAATAACTTCCGTCAAGACTGAAAATTTTATGCTCAAAATTTACTTGGGATACCGGAAAGGAAATATTAAAGGATTCAAAGTGAAGATACACATGCAGCTTTCTAAAATGAACCGTACAGTAGTATTTCAGGAAACATTAACTTAATTTGTTTGTAATTTTGTTAACTCATATGTAATAAGCATATGTGAGACACGAAATGCATTCGTATGCGAAAAAAGTAACAAACGTTTAACTATCTTGCAATG
Source organism: Stegodyphus mimosarum (assembly GCA_000611955.2). Classification (NCBI taxonomy): domain Eukaryota; kingdom Metazoa; phylum Arthropoda; class Arachnida; order Araneae; family Eresidae; genus Stegodyphus; species Stegodyphus mimosarum. The sequence goes on along the minus strand of KK118336.1, from coordinate 268,937 downwards.
AATTCAATTTAACTATCTTGCATGAAAAGTAGAAAAAGCTATCTGTATAGAATATCTTGATGATAATTTCGGAGTGTGATAGAAATAGTTAAAGTCTCCTAGGTTAGTAATGAACAACTAAATTCTGTCAATTTTCATCAAAAATGCAGTAAGAAGTTTTGCCTACTAATAAAATATTACTTAAATTCTCTAGTTTAGTGACTTCCCTCAGACATTGACAAGACCAAAGGTTATCTGAGCAATACAAGATAACTATGTGTTTAATAGGTTAATTCAAAGGTACTAAAGAAAGAACATTTGGAAAAAAATATGGACATTTTCAAGGAAAAAATTAAGTGTTCTCTTATATTCTTTCGGTATTATAATTACAAACAAAATGCAAAAATTAAGTAAATACGTAGATAAATCCCAGGAAAAAACGTTAAATTAACACAAATGTTTTCTTGAAGTCTATGTAAATTTGAAAAAAAAAAATCATAGTTCATATACAGTGCATTAAAATTTCGTTGCCAATCTATGAATTCATGAAAATCAGTGAAAAAATGTCATTTATCACGTTCGTTTACTTACTGGATACTCTCTTGTTGTTCTAATCTTTTTGCGTTTGAGTTGTATTATTTCTGAATCTGAAGCTTCAAAACACAAAATCACTCTAATTTATCAACTGGTGCCTAAATGTAGATTACAACTATCAAAACAGGAGATTTTAGTGTAAGTAAATGTACTGCAGTCAAAATAAAATTTAAAATACTTTATTATTTTCCAAGGCCTGTTCATGAAACTAGTTAAGGTTCTTGGTCATTTACATGCTTTTCTGTATTTATCACTAAAGTTGTGAAGTATTCCTGCTTGAATACTTGCATTTGAATCTTTCTTAACTTATTTTAAAGTACACATATATTTTGATCAAGGCGTGGTGGAAATGAGGAATACTAACTCCGAACGGTTCCCAGCACTGTATCTTTTCTTCATCCTTTTTTTCTTAAGAATACAGCTGGTTAAAAGAGAAATGGGTTTTGTACTTTATGAACGTATTTTATGTACTTATTTTGTGTGATGCTCATGGTAAATAAAATGTTATATATGTGAGCAGAATTGCGTGGCTCCAATGTTTAATTAAAATAATACTTTTTTTGGAAGTGTAGTCTTTCTTATGTTAAGTCATGCTAAAATGCGTTAAAATTTTTAAACTTGCTGACAGTGTTAGATTATTATATATAGTTTCTATCAATATTACTTATTATGTACGATATTTGTGCGTAATTTTATTTGCTATCTATGAGAAGTTAAATGTCAAAAAAGCTGTAGGAGTTCATTATTAAGCAATGCCAATTTGAAATGCGCACTTAACTTAGAATGTACTAAAACTCTTAAGTTAAGTTGGATTATTATTTGGAATTCATGTCAATATTATATGTTGTGTATGATGCTTATGCATAATTTTATTTGCTATCCATGAGAAGTTAAATGTTCTCAAAGAGCTACAAGAGCTCAGTTTTAAAAAATTAATGTCAATTTGAAAATTCTATCTTAAAATGACTGTGTTAAATTTTTTAATTACTATGTTGGATCATTATTTGGAACTCTACTCAATATTTCATGTAATGTAACCTAACTACGCAGAAGTTTATATGCCGGGTATGCTAAATTAAATTTCTTTATAAAAGGCTGTAAGAGTTTATTGCTAAATAAATTATTGTCAACGTGAAGTATGGGTATCTTTTAGTTAAGTTACAATGAATACCTTAAAAAGCTATGAGAGTCAGCAAAACATAGTGATCATATTTACTGGCTGAAAATATTTTTCCAAGTTAAGAAATTTTTATATTTCAAGTTGGGAAAAAAAAGCGACAAAGTTTCGTTTCCATGGCTAAATATTAATTGTATGTGTTAAAAATGATGCTATCTCGTGTACCTTAAGAAAATCAAGTCTGTGGTAAGTTCGAATATAGTAGCGTTTATGAGGTTCTGCGGTAGATGGGTGATATCATGTTAAGAATCCAAGTGATGTTTTCACAATAAAAAGATCAAGGTTTACAAAATGTTTAGCGGTTTTAGGTAGGATGTGCACAATAAAATGCAAGATATTTTTGTAAAATGTTTAAAAACATTAATATGTGTTAGCAATATAAAGGAATCCTTCTGCTGAATAAAAATGGAGTGTTCTGAGTACTTTCGTGTAAATGTCTATAGAGTAAAATAATAAGAAATGAAATACTTTTGGTACGTAACTAAACTAAACTGGGTAGAAATGACCCATGTAATTGTTCGATTGAATTTCATGCCATGAAATTTTATTATTCCTTATTTCTTCAGTAGTCTTCAGTAGTCAGTAGGTCTTACAGTAAAGAAACTTGTGTAAGTCTGTATTTATTTTTGGAGAAAATGAATCAGAAACGTAAAATGAATAAATTTTAAAAGCAGGATAAAAATTAAGTATAAGGGAAAGTATGGAAATGCTGAGTGTAAAAGTTACATTTGTTATACATAGTTTGGTGAATACTTTGAATGAAAGTAAGACGTGTAAAAGAGAATTCGTTAATGTTTTGCATAGTATTTCATAAAGTTATTACAGTCACTAGTAATTAGTACAATACATTAGAAGGAAAATTCTGAGTATCTCCTATTTAGTAGTATAAAAAGTAAGAAATATAATATTCAAATAAACTGTATAGAAGAATACTGTTTAAAGTTCCAGAAAATATTATCCATAATGGCCTTCAGGAGGAAATGAAGATGGTATGATAAAGTATATATATTAAATAATTATATAAGTATTTAAAACAAGGGAAAGAAGTTAAGAGTAAAGTAAAAATGTAACAAGAAAAATTTTAAGGAATAGAAAAAATTTACATTGATAAAAAAGAAAAAAAGAAAAATGCGAAAAGAGAAAAATAAAATTTGCTTTTAGAAGTAAAATGCATAAGGAGAAAAATAACAGCATTTGTGAAAACAGAAAAGTAGAAAAAATGATGAAAATAAATATTACTTTTTGAAAACAAAAATGTACTAACAACTTCTTTAAAATAAAAAGCGATAAGAAAGAATTAAACTCGTAAAAATAAATATTACTTTTGTAAAAACCAAAAAAAGAAGTTAAACGTAGAAAAATTTTAAAGTAAATGTATGAAAGGAATAAATTTGAAAAAAAAAAATTTTTGCAAAAAGTGTTGTGTAGCAAATTCACTTAATTATTTAAGTTTGACTTAAGAATTAATTTTTATTATTATTCTAAATTTATGCTACCCAACATTATTTTATTTAATATGCTGTATTTATATTTGCTTTGGTTTAATTTTAATTAGGAGTTTTTGGTACTTAAGATTTGTACGTATCTTCCTCTCGTTACTCGTAAACGCGTTGAAAAACACAATGGAATTGGGTGCTTTTCTACATAATAAACTTGATTTAATATTACTTAAGTTGATCCTTTATTAATTTATATCACTGGATGCAGAAAAATTGGCCTTTTAATTTAAGATCACGTTCAAGATTCTAGCTTTAATAGTTTTTAAGTTATAGTCAATTATTTAATTAAATTCTTACAATTTGCTGTGAAAAGGTCTTGGGGGGGGGAAGGATTGAAAAAAGTCGCACTTTAGCAGAATTCTAAGGAATTGCTTACGTGTTAAGAGGAACACAATGAGAATTTCCGGTGCGGTCATTTTCGGTTGTAAGTTTTTGCTCGCACCTGCATAGAATTCTTCGCATTTCCTTTGGCGTGCTTGGCGATATCTGAACTTGTGTTTAGTTCAACACCTCGGAATTTGGGAAGACTTTTGCAGGGGTGTGTTCGGGGTGTGGAGTACTGGATTTTTCACCTGTTTTAGCGGGGCTTGGCGATATGTGGTTTCCTGCCTTGACAAAAAGCCGGTGTAAGTGTCTCTCTCCCTCTTTTTGCTTCGCTTTCTTGCCCTGCGGGTAGCAGTGCAGCTTCGAAGGCTGTCTTCGTAGTGGGGCTTATGACTCCCTTTATCGGCTAAATGGACAATGGACCTTCCTTAAAGTCTTCGTTTACTTGCCTCCTCGAGGGAAAGTCTTAGATAATAAACTACAAAAAATTTGCTTGTCTACTTGAGTAATTATTCTTCGAAATGCACTTCAAAATTCAGGAGTTTCTACGGGCACAGACTGTCCCATCAATTTAAAGAAGAAAAAAAAACAAGTTTTATTTCCAAGATATTCTGCTGATGAGGTCTCCCACTGAGCTGATGACTCCCAGATCACCCACAGTTCCCAGCTACCGGTGGCAGCTCTTGTCTTGCTGGATGAAGATCTAGTTGTCTGCTAGTCCTGGATCATAGTTTCCATCCTGATGTTCTCCGATGACAATGGGCCGGCTGCAAGTTTTTTCTCGCGCTTGAGACGAAACCTTCTACTACAGCTTGTTCTTTTCTACAAAGTTCCGGTTTAGGAATATTCAGATAAGATTTATTTTTCTGTACTGTTTAGTTCTTAGGTTCTTAAGAAGAATTTTTACTTAAAATTACAGTTTATAATTATCTCCCAAAATAGCTTCCAAAATATAGTTATGTTTTAATTTTAAATGTTTACTTTTAAGGATTCTGGAATTTAAATTTTAGTATCCTTTGATGAACATACTGTCCTTGTTAAAGTAAATTGTTAACTGTAATAAAATAGCTCCAGTTTTAAAACTCTAAATTTTCTTAAAAGAGTGGTTTTGGTATAACTCAGTTAGATGAACCTGATAGTAATTTTCCTTTTATTTATTTTTTTTCGTGCAATACGATAAATATTTAACTCTGTTCTGAATATATAGAAATTTTGTATTTTCTTGGATTAATAAGGTGTAAGAACCTTAAAAATGTTAAGTAAATAGTTGTCATGAAATTTTACGAACTTTTACTCAATGAAATAGTTATGCTTACCCTTAATCAATAATTACAGAAGTTTATGTTGTTTATTTTGAAATTGCAGAATTTGTTGAAAACACATGTTTATGTTTCGCTGTTAAAAAAAATTTGTAAAATTATCTCAGGTTATTTTCATACCCCGGGGTAGAAGGGTTTATTACTAAAATTGATTTTTACATAATTTGATATGTTTAAAAAAATAAATTCTAAGGTTTTCTTGAAAGTTAATACCGATTTATGTGTTTCTTTTTTGATATGGTAGGACACATAAAAAAAAAAAGAGTTAAACGTAGAAAAATTTTAAAATAAAAGTATGAAAGGAATAAATTTGGAAAAAAACTTCTTTTGCAAAAATTTAAATGAAATGTAAAAATAAATATTTTTTCTACGGAAATAAAATTGTGGAAGCATTAAATTTGTGACAGTAAAGTTTACATTTGCAAAAGCAAAACATATAAATTAATTTAATAGTGAGAACGAGAAGAAAAAAAGGAAACCAAATGAGAAAAATGTAGTAACAACTTCTTTAAAATATAAAGTGAAAAGGAAATGAAAGTGTAAAAATAAAATACTACTTTTGTAAAAACTAAAACAAAGTTAAACATAAAAAAAATTTAAAGTAAAAATATGGAAAGGAATAAATTTGGGAAAAAAAAAACCTTTTGCAAAATAAAGAGTGAAAAGAAATGAAAAAATAAATTTTCTTCTACGGATATAAAATTGTGGAGACATTAATTTGCGACAGTAAAATTTACTTGAGCAAAAGCAAAACATATAAATTTAATTTAGTAAGAACGAGAAGAAAAAAAAAAAAGGAAAACAGCGATAAACATCCTAATAATAAAGAAAAAATTTCAACTGTGGGAAAATCTTATACTTCTAGTAGCAAAGAATAAAGTAATGGATTAGAAAGCTAAAAAGTGAGGTTCGCGCATGCGCTATCCTTCAGCTTGTTGACATCAGGGCGGTTTTCGCCCTGTAGAAAGTCAAATGGACAAAGAGTGTACAAGGTGAACTAACATGTCGAAGGCCATGCCCCTTTTCTGTGACGTCACTCTTGTCGGCCGGTTACCTGGCTTACTACTGTTGTGTTAGCTTTTCAAGGGGGGGGGGAATGGCAAATAAATAAATGAGCATCTAAAATAACTGTATAAAACTGCAGACTTCAGTGATTTGTTAATGACTATATCATCATTAGATGTTGTTTAAAGAGGCTGAAGAGCCTTTTTTGTAATGTAATATGAAACGAATTATGAATTTGCAAACAGTAGTTTCTAATTTCAGATATTTTTGAAGACGGGATATTTTGCTGGAAAACCGTTTTAGTAGCACTTGGTTTTAATGAGTTTGCGTTTCTGCGTTCAAGTTTTAATTCTGTTTTTATAATAACCATGTGCATAACCTTGAGAAAATAATCAGGCATAACATTTCCAAGGGCATATAATAGTCAATGACTGACAGCATTACACGAATTTTACAAACTATTCAAAAATGTACTAAGTTTCCTTACATGTGCTCATAAAATTAATTTTATTTACTAACACTAAAAAATTCCCAAAGATTTATTACCTTTCACTTATGGCATATTTGCTTTTTTATTCACTTTAAAATAACAAGTGAAATAATTTTTCAATAACAAATTTCTATTCATAATTTATTTCTAGAAATAATAATATACTATCATAGCAAACAAAATTTTAATTTAGCAGAGATTTCTAAGGCATAAAGGGCTATTTAATCCTTAATCGATTTACTACTACATCTCTCATATATATGCTTATATTTCGCGTCTTTCAGTTAAGCTCTTAAACCTGTGCAATACGATAAATATTTAACTCTGTTCTGAATATATAGAAATTTTGTATTTTCTTGGATTAATAAGGTGTAAGAACCTTAAAAATGTTAAGTAAATAGTTGTCATGAAATTTTACGAACTTTTACTCAATGAAATAGTTATGCTTACCCTTAATCAATAATTACAGAAGTAAATAAAGTTGATTTGACGTACATGAACATGCTGCTTAACTGAATTTTAAGTGCTTGTCCTAATTTGTTGAAAACACATGTTTATGTTTCGCTGTTAAAAAAAAATTGTAAAATTATCTCAGGTTATTTTCATACCCCGGGGTAGAAGGGTTTATTACTAAAATTGATTTTTACATAATTTGATATGTTTAAAAAAATAAATTCTAAGGTTTTCTTGAAAGTTAATACCGATTTATGTGTTTCTTTTTTGATATGGTAGGACACATTGATTCACTAGCATCAATGTTCATTGGGTTATTCACTAACATTTTAAATTACACAACGCAATGGTAAAATTTGTTTTGTTTAGTCAACTCCATCCCAGTAGGAGTTAACAAAAGTGAAATGAAATGTAAAAATAAATTTTTCTTCTACAGAAATAAAATTGTGGAAGCATTAAATTTGTGACAGTAAAGTTTACATTTGCAAAAGCAAAATATATAAATTTAGTAGTAAGAACGAGAAGAAAAAAAAGGAAGAACAAATGAGAAAAATGTAGTAACAACTTCTTTAGAATAGAAAGTGAAAAGGAAAAGAAATTGTAAAAATAAAATACTTCTTTCCCAAAAACCAAAAAAAAAAGTTAAATATACAAAAAATTTTAAAGTAAAAATATGGAAAGGAATAAATTTGAAAAAAAAAAAAAACTTTTGCAAAATTAAAAGTGAAAAGAAATGAAAAAATAAATTTTTTTCTACGGATATAAAATTGTGGAGACATTAATTTGCGACAGTAAAATTTACTTGAGCAAAAGCAAAACATATAAATTTAATTTAGTAAGAACGAGAAGAAAAAAAAAAAAGGAAAACAGCGATAAACATCCTAATAATAAAGAAAAAATTTCAACTGTGGGAAAATCTTATACTTCTAGTAGCAAAGAATAAAGTAATGGATTAGAAAGCTAAAAAGTGAGGTTCGCGCATGCGCTATCATTCAGCTTGTTGACATCAGGGCGGTTTTCGCCCTGTAGAAAGTCAAATGGACAAAGAGTGAACAAGGTGAACTAACATGTCGAAGGCCATGCCCCTTTTCTGTGACGTCACTCTTGTCGGCCGGTTACCTGGCTTACTACTGTTGTGTTAGCTTTTCAAATGGGGGGGGGGAATGGCAAATAAATAAATGAGCATCTAAAATAACTGTATAAAACTGCAGACTTCAGTGATTTGTTAATGACTATATCATCATTAGATGTTGTTTAAAGAGGCTGAAGAGCCTTTTTTGTAATGTAATATGAAACGAATTATGAATTTGCAAACAGTAGTTTCTAATTTCAGATATTTTTGAAGACGGGATATTTTGCTGGAAAACCGTTTTAGTAGCACTTGGTTTTAATGAGTTTGCGTTTCTGCGTTCAAGTTTTAATTCTGTTTTTATAATAACCATGTGCATAACCTTGAGAAAATAATCAGGCATAACATTTCCAAGGGCATATAATAGTCAATGACTGACAGCATTACACGAATTTTACAAACTATTCAAAAATGTACTAAGTTTCCTTACATGTGCTCATAAAATTAATTTTATTTACTAACACTAAAAAATTCCCAAAGATTTATTACCTTTCACTTATGGCATATTTGCTTTTTTATTCACTTTAAAATAACAAGTGAAATAATTTTTCAATAACAAATTTCTATTCATAATTTATTTCTAGAAATAATAATATACTATCATAGCAAACAAAATTTTAATTTAGCAGAGATTTCTAAGGCATAAAGGGCTATTTAATCCTTAATCGATTTACTACTACATCTCTCATATATATGCTTATATTTCGCGTCTTTCAGTTAAGCTCTTAAACCCTCATATTTCTAGTGATCTTCACGTTCCTCCAGTCAAACCTTTAAATAATACATAAATAATAGTAATTTTATAAGAAACGATGTCAACAATTCTTGTTAGTGCAGATATTAATCTTCAGAAAACTATTTTCGAAAGATGAAATGGAAAGTGTTTTGTTGATAAAAAGCATCATTTTTGGAAGTATCTAATGAAATTTTATTTTCGTTTACATTTTTGAAGGGCACACATTCCTTTGTAAATAAAGTTGATTTGACGTACATGAACATGCTGCTTAACTGAATTTTAAGTGCTTGTCCTAATTAAAATTGAGCACTTTGTTAAAATAAGGTTTCTGTGGTCGGTTTGCATTACATGACAAGGAAAAAATATGCTCGAAAGATTTAAATTGGACATACGCGTTTATATGGATTTGACTAAATACTCTATTCGCAAAATCACGTACGAAAAAATCTTTTTGTCAGTAACCTTAAGAATTCCAGATATCTATCAATAAAATAATAATCAGCACGAGAGCATGCAGAATGAAAAACTGAATATTATTATGAAAACTTAAATTTTATTGCAATTTATTGATTTCAACTCATCTGGCATTAGCTGAGAAAATATGAAGTAAATTTAAGAAAGCAAAGTCAGTCGGAGCCAAATAATGCCTCAAAATAATTGCCTCCGAGGAATATCCTTAAGTTTTGTGTAACATGCTGGTAAGGACCATTATGAAAACTATAGTTCTGAAAGCAAAGAACATAAGCACTTAGATTTATTATAAAATTGATAGCTTCCAGATTCCGGAATTTGCATAAAAGACAAACGGCCTTAAAATATACTCTTGTGACATAGAATTACTGAAATAGTTGAATCTTTTATCACGAGTTAATAGAAATTGCCCATCACGAGCTTTTAACTCCTGCTGCTCGGGTAAAATTTGAAAAAAAAAAAAAAAACTTTTGCAAAATTAAAAGTGAAAAGAAATGAAAAAATAAATTTTTTTCTACGGATATAAAATTGTGGAGACATTAATTTGCGACAGTAAAATTTACTTGAGCAAAAGCAAAACATATAAATTTAATTTAGTAAAAACGAGAAGAAAAAAAAGGAAAACAATGAAAAATAGCCTAATAATAAAGAAAAAATTTCAACTGTGGGAAAATCTTACATTTAAAGTAGGAAAGAATAAAGTAATGGATTAGAAAGCTAAAAGTGAGGTTCGCGCATGCGCTATCCTTCGGCCTGGTGACATCATGGCGGTTTTCGCCCTGCAGAAGGTCAAATGGACAAAGAGTGGACGAGGTGAAATAACAAGTTGGTAGGGACGAAAGCTGGCTTTGTGGTTAAAACTCAGATATCCCATCTCACAGGTGGCAAGTTCAATTCCCATCCGTGGGGATACTTTTAAAATTCAAGGAAAATGATATTAAATTCAATAAAAATTAATCAAAGGTAATAATTAAAAATAATGACGCTCTAATTCATTAATAATGATGATTAATAATTGAAAATGATATTAAATTCAATAAAAATTAATCAAAGGTAATAATTAAAAATAATGACGCGCTAATTCATTAATAATGATGATTAATAATTAAACATAATTAAAAATAATCACGTAATAGATAATTAAGAAGGGTAAATAATTTATCAGGTGTTTAAAATAATAAATTAAAAGTGATGTCTTTCTAAGCACGTGTTTCATGAAATCGTTGCCACAAAACCGAAAAAAAAATTACGTTGCCACAAAAAATAAAATCTTTGAAAACAGGGTCTTTGCCACAGAATAAAAACGGAACTATGCATGACGTCATTCCGTGTACGTCATCCAATCCATCCACGTCACTTCCGGTTGTCACGTGATCGAAGATGGCCGAGACCACGGCCCTTTTCTGTGACTTCACTTCCGTCGACTGGCTACCTGGGCTTACTACTCACAACAACTTACATATACAGATTTAACTTACGTTAATTATTGTCATTCAGTTAAAAAGTGTACATTTCTTTCTCTTCTTTTATGCAGTAATTAGCTGTGAATGAAGAAACAAATTATGTGCTTTTTGTGATCAAATGTTCCTTTGGAAGAAAAATTTGCAGTTTCCCTCTACCCTAAGGAAAGGAAAAGAACAGATATAAAAATAATGCTGAACGTAAGACTTGTTAATTAGCTGTTGTACCAGCTATTAATGATTTGTTGTGTATTACGCATTGCTCGTACTCGTGAATTGCAACTTTTAATACCTCTTGGAAAAAATCAATATGGGAACCTAGAAAATGATTCTAAAACTATTATTACTGGGCATTATCATACCACAGTGTTTAAAAAATACCCTATTATTTAAAGGTATATACTAAGCTCATATTCTGGCCTAAAAATAACAGCTGCGAGTCAAAATTAAGGGATTGGTCTTAGGAAGCCTTAATTAAAAATAGTTACAAGAAATGTTAATCAATACTTAATATCTCATGGATTAAACACTCATGGATTGCTCCCTAATTGATCACATATATGGCAAACAGATATTCGGCATTCGTAAAGAAAAGAGAGGTGAATCAAAATAAGTTATAGTCTTGTTTTTCCAAATGCTAAACCATCTTAAGATACTATCGGGTTTAATCTTTAATTTATTCCCGTAATATTCAGAACAATGGAGGCCTTTCCCATTGTTCTTAACTATAATTTACTAATACAAATTCTATTTTGTTTTCGAACTGTTTTCTTTAATTACATTAATGATGTTGATATTTTTAGAAACTTTTAGTAAAAATCATTATAAATACTTTATTACTGATATGTTTATGTACTATTTTATTAAAAGCGTATTTATTAATTATCTCAGTTTTTGTATTGATAAGCTATAAACTATTGTAATATGAAAGAAGAAAAGAAATAAAATCATGAAATGAATCTCCATGAAATCATACTTAGCCAATCCTCATATACTTTGCCATATTCAATTAAATAAGCACACAAAATCATTAAGGTGGTTGAGTAATCAATTTCATGTTAGATGATACGAAGCGTTCCCAAAACTAGGATACTTTCCGTGAACAATTAGTGCTGCTCAATTGGAAATGGATTGGATTATTTATTTATAGCAGTGCTTTTTAGCCTCGTGACTTACATGTATGTATTGCTCAGGGGGGCGAAGGAAATTCCTAGATGAAAATAATGTAATAATGAAATGTTAATAAACAAATAAATATAATCACTAAATTCATTTGATAATTATAATTTAATTTACAATTATAAGGAGATATACGTTATTAATAATCCAAAGGAGTGCATAATAATATTATTAAACAGTTTAATAATACATAAAAGAGCACTTCAAAACTTTTCACTTTCAATATAATTTGTCTCCATCCTTGTATACATTATTGACTTACAGTGGAGAACAGAGGAGAACTCTGTAGCTCCATTCAAGTTTTTATTCCTGATATATTGACACTGAATGACACCTAAAAACACTTTTTTTTTTACAGTGTATCTCCCCTTTTGATCCCTACCGTATCCGTTTATTTTCCCGTTCCTCATTAGTGTCAGATTTGCGATCTTGACCGCATATGCATCGCCACCGTAATGTTCAGTCAATAGTCCAAACTCAGCTTCAGCAGTAGTACGAGGAGAGTCCCAGACACAGTCGGCTTTTAATAGCACCCTCCATGACTTATTTTCAGTAGCACCAACAGCAGCATTACAAAATGATTTTTTTATAAATCTTATTAATTTCAAGTTTACCAGAGCGATGAGATAGGTCTCTGGAAGACCTTTGGAGAATATCCGTACTTTTTTTTGGAGAAAGATACGCCATCGCATTTCCCCAAAGGCCACAATGTGATGGCATCCACTGGAAAGCAACCTTGGTCTGAATTCTGCTTAACAGCTCCCTGCAGCTGTGGACATGAGTACTTTGTTTTACTAGGTTACTAGCTAAGGCCTGAAGGCATTGAGGTTAACATATCTTAATTAAAAATAGATGCTCACTCTCAATGAGAAAAACTGTAAATAGCTTCCTCTTTAGCATATAAATTTAAGATTACTTTACCAGTTACAATAACAATATTAAAATAATAACGTTGAGGTTTAAAAATGCTCAGCTATGTGACATGACATTATTCTTTCAGAAAATATTGATGGTACTGTTACCTGTATGCTGTAATGCTGTTGTTTCAGTTTCAGAGATTTTGGGGAGAAGAATATTATTATTATTATTATTATTATTATGAATAAATGTAAAAGTTCATTTCCGAAACAACTAAGACAATTCTTTATATTCCGTCATCAAAAGACGAAGAAAATAACTTCTTTATAGCACTACTAAAATTAACATATTTGAGAATCAGTCTGACTTATAAAAATGGACAGTGGAAAAAATCTGAACTCGAAGTAACACAGTAAGAGCAGCATCATAAAATTATTGAATTAAAAAAGATCAGAAAGCTTTAGCAGCTACTGTTCTGAGTATAAAATTATCAGAATTAATTCGTATTAAAAATCAGTCACGTGTAACCTTACATATGAATCATATCAAATGCAACAGGCATATTAGTTTGAGGAAGCATTTATTACTGCAGGAAAAGCAGCTTCAGGAAGTACTGCAAAATCATTTTAAATTCCAAATCTTAATTACTGATATATGTTTATATTAGCCATTGTAAGTGCTGCAGCGTTATATGATTCTTAAAAATTATAATCTGAAATCAATATGAAGAGAAAATTGCATTTTAAAAATTCTTTCTCTCAACATTGTAAAAAAAGAAATTGTGTAAGGTTACTAAAATATATATATCTTTTATATTTTTAGTAACAATACAGGAATTATACTTACAAAGCTTCAGATGTTTTATTTATAACGTTACTAAGAATAGTTATATGTAGAACAGATTAACGCATGTAAAATAACAAAGCATAGATCTGCAACGGCTACAGTTACTTTACACTCGAATTATTTATGCATGAATAGCAGATTAATCGCAAGTAAAGCAACAAAGCATACATCTAATATTTCATTTGTAATGGCACGCTGCACGTATTTACACTACCCGACATTGAAAACGCGACACTAAGAAGGAGTGGCCAGAAGGTTGTAAAGCTTATCCTAATTTTATAACAGTTATTTTAAGTTTATGCACCTTTCCTATCTCTTCTAGCTTCAGCTTGCAATTTCCTACCAGAGCGTATTTTCAGAAACGAGTTTAATGCAAATGAGTAGTATTTAAGTAGATGTTTCACTGACTTTGTTAGAGAGGCAGGTGTACCAGAGAACACAGGCTCCATTTCCTGGCTGACTAAATCGCCTGCTTCACATGGATTATAGCCTCTGCTTCCAAGCATTTATTTTTCAAAGCAAAAGATACATTGGCAAACAAGGTCTTCCAAGTCATACATATGAGTCTACTAGCTGTACCCGCCCGGCGTTGCCCGTGCATTTAGAAAATGCAGATAAGTGAATAGCGCAGGAATAGTAGTGTAGGACATGTAGACTGTCTCTCTCTCTTCCCCCCCCCACACACAACATTCCCCGTCGATAAAAAGGAACAATATATCCTAACCATGAGCCATCTGTTAAAAAATTAGTTTAAATGAGAACAGACCTCATATTAGCACATGCTAGGAAACCGTAGTCATGTGGTTATAATCATTGGTCTGAAGTTTAAAGAAAAGTAAAACATAAAAAATTCAAAATCAAAGATAGGAAAGAGTTGAAAGGGAAAGATAGAGAGTACAGTACAGAAAAAATAAAAAGTAACGAAAACATGGATGAAATAAAACATCCTGCTTACAGGAAATTTGGAGTTGAGAACCAATTAAATTTTTAATTTAAGTGTAAGTTAAACTTAGATGACAATGAATTA
>KK118336.1:236925-250558 GCA_000611955.2 Stegodyphus mimosarum | reverse complement strand
TTTAAATGAGAACAGACCTCATATTAGCACATGCTAGGAAACCGTAGTCATGTGGTTATAATCATTGGTCTGAAGTTTAAAGAAAAGTAAAACATAAAAAATTCAAAATCAAAGATAGGAAAGAGTTGAAAGGGAAAGATAGAGAGTACAGTACAGAAAAAATAAAAAGTAACGAAAACATGGATGAAATAAAACATCCTGCTTACAGGAAATTTGGAGTTGAGAACCAATTAAATTTTTAATTTAAGTGTAAGTTAAACTTAGATGACAATGAATTAGAAGAGGAGAGTGTTTGTGTATGTTTGTGGAGCTCGGGCTGGGGTCGCAAGGGCCCCTGACCGATTAATGTCTGTTGGTACTGCAGCACTGGGAAGCAGCACCATTCGGATTATTGCTCATGCTCTCAAGAGAGCACTAAACAATAACATCATCATTTAAAGCATGACAGTCAGAGTTAGTTTGGGAGAGTGGAGAGTGGCAATAATTTTTCTTTAGATTGTCCTTTTCGTTAGAGAGCCTCGGGATAAACTATATTTAATGTTCTTCCATTCGGAGCTAAGATGTGTAGATTATCGGCATTACCAACTCTTGAACAACCCACGTACAGTTGACCATGGGAGAAACACGGCTTACGGAGGTCGAGCCCTACAACTTTGAGAGATTGTCCTTGTGCCTTATTAATGCTCATCGCGAAACTCAAACGAACAGGGAATTGTAGACGCTTAAACTGAAACGGGAGATCGGAAGGGATTATAGGAATTCTTGAAATAAACACATCTTCGCCTGCAGCATGTCCGGTCATGATGGTGGAATTGTTATAAATCGATTTAATAAGTTGAAAATAAATGATAGCAACAAATCACAATAATAGCAACACAATAATGCAAATTAAGAAACAAAAACTGAAGAACAAAAACTTTATAAAAAATAATTTTTTTAAAATTTTTCTAATTCAAAAATCGAAAATCGGGCTTCGAGGTCTGGTGGCCAGCCCCTTTGTGCTTCCGTGTAAAAAATTCCAGGTCCCTGCGTGCGATAGATTTGGCTGGAGAGACAAATGGACAGACAGGCAGACAGACAGACAGACAGACAGACACATTACACTTGCTTTTATTATGTAAGATTATACAATTGTTATTACAAATACACTTTTCAAAATTAATAACACAGTGAAAGAAATATGTTAATAAAGTCAAGTACTTCGACTTCTAAAAATCATTTGTAATGTTACAAATATACTACGTACTAGCGAGCAGGAGAAAATCTGTCTTTTAACACCGATTTAAGTAGTACTCCATAGCGATAGAACGCAAACTTACAATACTAGACTAACGCTACAAAAAATCATATATATATATTAAACGAAGATTCAGGTAGTTTAAGTGAGGTCCATATTTTTATATTAAACCAAGATAATGAGTGAAACTGAACAACTGTCCGACGATTACCTTTATACTCAACAACAACATATTCATACCTAACTAGCCACTATTAGTAAAACAAAATTAAAATAGCTAGAAGCCTTGTATTAACAAGCATACTCTAGATTATCTTGAATCCCAGAACAAATATACCAGTAAAGCGAATATTGTCCATTTTTCATACAAGATTTCAATTATATCATTCAAGGCAATGATTGCTTAAACATAAGCAATTTTGGAATCAAACAAAATAAAACAAAAAGCGACACATAATCTTTAAAAAATTAACATTCATATTAAAAGAACCTCAAAATTATAAATTACAATCAGAGTTATATCGAAAATTACAATAGATGTGTAATACTATTACCAAATCCCAATGCAAAACAGAGCGATCAGAAATATGAGACTGATTATAATTGATTACATAATTTTCAAACTTACACTATGTGTTATCTTATTGGATCCAAGTACCAAAATCAATGCATAATGAAATATGCTACCTTAATTTAATAAAGAAAATAAGGACTGATAATACCATAACAATACTCAAATGCCAAATGCCTACAGCAAGAACATTTCCTTAACTGTTCAATATTATTAATAATTAAAAATCGTGGTTCAGTACAATACTTCAATCATAATTGTGACAATCAAACCATACAACAACGGTATATGTACTTCAATCTTAGCTGTAGAAACTTACCAAGTCATTGCAAAATGTAAACCAAACTGGCAAGATGACCATACAATAACAGTTGTAAAAACAGGTATGCTTATTTAACTAATTTCCATATTTCATGCAAGAATTCGATCAAAACCTTCTAGGTAATGATAGCTTTAACAGAGGCAATCTACAACCAAAGTTAAATCTAAAAATGCTATAGAAATCTAATACAATTACCAATTCACAGTGCATAACAATGGAATCTGAAATATGAAACAAGGTAGAATTGTGTACAGAATTTACAAATTTACATTATGTGTTATCTTAAAGGATTCAAGTACCGAAGCTAATACAAAATTTTAAATGCAACCGTAATATATAAGTAATAATAGCATTTATAAATACAAGTATATTAATTCAACTAATTATAATACAATTCTTAAAACAGTATGACAGTAAGACCCTTTCTGACTAGGGCGCGTTTGCCTTTGGGCTACGTCTAAGCTATTACTACTCTCGGCCGTACTTTAGGCCCTTGATAGCTTCGCCTACTTAATTGAGATTTAGGGGCCAACTACTTAGAATCCTGATAGCTTCGGCTACATCTTTTAGTTAAACATTAGTTAAGTTTTAATTCTGATTAATTTGAGTTCAAGCCCAAGTGGAGGCTTGCTGTACGTTATAAGATAGGAGCAGACTATGTTGATTCTCATTTAGAGAAATAAAGTGTAATTAGCCTTTCTTGAGTCTTAGGTCTCTGTTCACAAACTCAAGCGATTATTCGCTTACCAGTGTACAAGGTTCCTCACACTGAACTGTGAAATGAAAGGGTGGAACCCCGCAAGGTGATCAAATTCGGCAAACAGAAAGAGACAGTAACGAACAATAAGTGATCTTTATTTCGAAATGATATGCATAATACAAGGCAAGAACAATGTCGGCACAGTAGGTTGTAGGACCACATTGGACGGCGATACACGATGCAACACATCTAGGTACAAAGTCAGTGAGACTACAGATGGTGTCCTGAGGAATCTCTCTCCATTCCCTGTCAACCATTTGCCACAGTGCGTCTTCTGAACGCGGCAATCGCAGGGTCTGCAAATGGCGTCCAACCACAACCCAAATGTGTTCGACTGATGAGAGATCAGGAGAGAATGATTGCCAGAGAAGCATCTGTACACCTTGCAGAGTACGTTGACTAATACGAGCAGTATGTTATTGGGCGTATCCTGCTGATAAAGAGCATTGGACACTCCCTGAAGATAGGGGAGTGTCACCGGCCGCAGCACATCATCCACGAATCATTGGGTCGTCATAGTGCCGTCTATGCCATTGGGCAGTCTATGATGTGGGGGTTCAATGGAAGTCTTCCTAATGGACGCCACGAATGCAGTCCACTAGCCAACATACGATGGCAATCGTTCTGGTCGATATGGGAACATCCAGGGTGTCTTGAACATGCTGCAGAATGGAGGTAGAAGTGGCTTGCGGGTGCGCCACCGCTTATCGGCGGATACGTCGATCCAAGCGTGCTGACGTCACTCTAGCTACACCGACACCCCTCGAACTTGCCACATTTCCTTGCTCCAAACATCGTCGCCACAGCCGGTGTACTGTGGACACGTCCAGGTGTGTGTCAGCTGAGGTTTGCCGTATGAACCAACCTGCCCTTTTCAGTCCAATCACTATGCTCCTCATAAAATCGTCTATCTGTCTCCGATAACGACGGCCTATCATTCTTAGCTATTACACGCGTCCTCTGAGACAAGAACAAATTTTCTACGATGATTTCCCTATCAGAAATAACAGCATGAAATTTGAACATTATGCAGGTTCCTTCCTTTATATCTTCTTCAACGTCGCTGGAGAGCTGCGCATTTCACATCATTCGCATAACTCGGTGACTGACGACCACCCTCAAATTTGCATAATTTCGTGCCACTCCTTCTTGGTATTGCATTTTCAATGTCGGATAGCGTATATATTTAGAACATATTTATCATAAGTCGAATAGCAAAGGATACTGCTGCAAATAGTCTTGTATCTAAAACTTATTTTTCTTATGTGAAATATCATAGGATGTATGTGTAAAATTTACATATAGTGTGCTTGAAATATTACTGCAAGCAATTATGTATGTAAAACATATTTATCATATGTTAAATAGCAGATAACGTTAATCATTTGATACTTGGTCAAGATGTTATCAAGTGCTTTAAGTGTTGCAAATAATTACATATGCGGAACACATCAGTTTAATGTGATGGAAGAAATGACATGCGCGTAAAGATTATAGATGTTTGACTGTTGTGCTACTGATTGTACACTGCTGGTCACCGTAAATGCAACACCCTGAAAGAAGCATGGAAATAACATGAAATTTACAACATGCATTAGTGGAGGTGAGATATGCAAATGATTAGACTTTCAGCGCAGACGCACATCACTCGCGCCTGTGGCGCCACTTCAAAGCGCTATTTAAGCCTTGGAGTTGTCGACGATTTCAAGTTCGGCAATTGTGTTTTTCTTGTGGTTTTTTCAAACAAACGATCAATGATGCCTCGTAGTAAACAGCGATCATCGTTTGATCAAGTATCCGAGTTCGACAGACGAAGGATAGTGGCCTGCCGAGAGTGTGGATTATCTGTCAGGGAAATCGGCAATCGTGTTGGACGAAACCAAGCAACTATAATGCGGATATGTGACCGTTGGATGCAGGAGGGTACGACTGACCAACGTGTTCGATCGCATCCACCTCAGTGCACCACTTCACGTGATGACAGGAACATTGTGCCCATGGCAGTGACGGATCGCTCAGTCACATCACGAACCATAGCACAGCACATTCAGTCTGTAACGCATCATCCAGTGTCTGCGCGTACCATTCGACGCCGTTTACTGCAGAGTGGTCTGTCCGCAAGACGTCCATTGCTTCGTCTACCTTTGACGCAGAACCGCAGATGTCTCCGCCGTCAGTGGTGCAATGAAAGAAGGATATGGACGGCAGAATGGAATGAAAATGTCTTTACTGACGAGTCACGCTTCTGTCTGCAACACCACGATGGTCGGATTCGAGTCTGGAGACACTGTGGAGAGAGGATGCTGAACAGCTGCGTTATGCACCGCCACACTGGTCATGCACCGGGTATTATGGTATGGGGCGGTATTGGATATCACTCTCGCACTCCTCTAGTACGCATTGCCGGTACTTTGAACAGCCAGCGCTACGTCTCCGAGGTGTTGGGGCCAGTTGTCCTTCCTTACCTTCAGGGCTTGCCCACAGCCATATTTCAACAGGATAATGCGCGACCACACGTGACACACATAGTCCAAGGGTTCTTTGTCAATCCCCAGATTGAATTGGTTCCCTGGCTCGCTCTCCGGATCTTTCGCCGATAGAAAACATGTGGTTCATGGTTGCTGAACGATTGACCCAGATTACATCCCAAGCTGCCACACCAGATCAACTTTGGCATCGTGTGGAAGCTGCTTGGTCTGCTGTACCCCAAAAACGCACCCAAAGTCTGTTTGAATCAATGCCGAGGAGTGTGGAAGCGGTGACCTCCAACAATGGCGGCTACTCTGGCTACTGATTCTGGAAGAAACCACACTTCACAGAAGTCTAGAAATTTAATCATTTGATCCTTTGTCAACATGTTGTCTACTAAATAAATTTTGTTGTGATATCTCTTGTCTTTCCTGGTGTTGCAATTTGGGTGGCCAGCAGTATATTAAAGATGCTATATTCAGCATATTAGAGTATAAGAATGAAAAACACAAGATTGACAAGCGTAATAGTTTTTTATTTTAAATGTGTCAAAATACAAATTCAGGTTTTCAATAATTTGAAAGAAATGCTGCATGCCTTTAGAGAACACTGCTTCTTCATAAATGAACAAAAATACTTTGATGCTGCAAAGTTTTTGAGTATATAAAGCACTTTACGCCTGTCTGAAATTAAACTTTCCATATCATCCTTTTACACCTATATTCCTTTCCTTCATTTAATTTTTTAAATATGGAATATCTGAATATTATGCTCACTGTAGGATAGCTTCAAAAACATTTATATGCCATTCTTGAAGTTTTAGTTGCAAGAAATGGAAAGTGCTTTAGATTTGTTTTTATTGTTCATTAAATTAAGAAAAGTAGATATTCTCACGTTTCAGTAATTATGGTGCAATTGAATATGATTACAAATTCGAAGCTGGAAACTTACTCTTGCGGATGAATGCTTTCGAAGTTCTTCACATCTATTACAATCTTTTCATTTTATCCAACAGCAACTGTTCTTATCATCCATCAGCTAAGAATTTTCAGAAATCTTAATAAGCATACAAACGATGTTCTTTTATGTATTCATGGAAAAAATGAAATTTTGGTTTAACTTTTTAAGCAGATTTGAAGTTCAATAATAATTTGAAGTTCAATATATACGCAGGGGATTTTTTTTCGCACCAGTATGAAATAAACCCGTGAGTTCGAATGCATATGTTTCAATTTTAAACTTATGAACTATTTCCCGAAAACTAGATGCTGTTGGAAGATGAGTACCTGATGTAAGACCTGTGAAAATTCAATTTACCTGGTATTAGCACACAGAATTAGTATTTGCTGAATTAACATTCAATACTTTACTGAATTGCAGAGAATAAAAAGATGTGATCATAGCTTCATATTGAGTTTTACTAAGCTTAACTGTTTATTGTTTAAGTAGTTTCGGCTTAACGATGCAATTTTATACAAATTTTAGAAAAATAATTTTAGCTAAAAATAAATCAAATTAAGAAAAAATATTGAACAAAAACACTTATAAAGATTTTTAATTTATAAGTCTGTTATAGAATAAAAATGAAGATAATATTGTCAAAATAACTAGGTGTTGAAGAATGGGAAATTTTTATTTTATTTATTTATTAGTGCTAAATTTAAAATGGTTCTCGTTCTAACAACTTTCATGCATAACTTACAAAGTCTTTTTCAAATTCCTTGCCCATTTCGTCATTGTTTTAATACAATGCGTTTTCAGCTGCGTATAAGTTTTGACCGTGATATTGACATACCATAGGTAATACTAGTCTGATAAAGTTCTTTTAAATTAAGCAAGGAAAGAAAGAAGACTTCAAATCCTTTCAAATTTCCTTCCGTTTTGAACCGCAACATAATTTCAAATTTTCATTTTTTTAAAGTAAACATGAATTATATGAATACGGAACTTAAAATATGTAAAAATCTCTTTCTAACCCTCGTCGAAAAAACGTTAATGATTATTTTAGGACTTTGTATCATTTTTTCATTTCCTGCATTACGGAACTGTATACTTACCAAATTTAAACACGTTTCTTTTAAAACAGAAATAGGAAGTCCTTTATTCACATAACTGCCAAGTACTAGTTTTACTGTACAGCATATTAATGTGTTAAATCTTGTTGTTTGTGTGCTTCATGCTAAATCGTGTTAACAAGTGAATATTTTAAGTTTCAAAATTGCTAAAACAGTTTGAATAATTTTTACCTTTTAATGTTACATCCAGTTGTTCTAGAAATATTCTATGCTCATAAAAGCCTTTCCATTTTTTAAATAATTAAAAATTTGTTATCCTTTGGTTAAAATTAAGAAGTTCGTCCGATTTTTAAATTTTAAATGGTGAAGTCTGAATCCATGTTACTGTGGAAGTCTGTCCGACTTCTACGGCAATATCCATTTACATCATTATTGGAAAAAATATCAATTTCCTTGAACGAGTGTGTTTGCAGGAAAATATTTCAGTATAATAATCATATAATTCGAAATCACATTAAGAAATAGTTCCTGAAATAGTTTATGGTGGAAAATGAATACCCAAATATAAGAATTGTATAAATGAAGCTAATTTTAAAGTAAATAAAAAAAGGAAAAGTTAACTGTTTAGCACGGTGTCAACCGAAAATATCGCGGAGAAAACAATGCAAAGCGGAAACGTCGTGGTAAAAAATATCGTAGGAGAAAATAAAGCAAAGAAAACATCGCAGTTCTAAAACATCGTGGTACAAAATATCGTCGTCGAAAATAAAGCGGTTCAAAAACTTCGCAGTTTAAAAAAATCGCCGTCAAAAATATCGTGGTAAAAAATAAAATGCCTACAAATCATCGCATGACGATAACATGACAGACATGCGTTTTTCAGGCTTTAATAATTGTAAAATTTAATGATCGTTTACTAATTGTAAAAATTCGCATAATGATTTGTGAGCGCAAGATGGAAAGAAGGATAATTTTCACTTTCATTTTTTTTATTAACTAATAAATATTTGCTGAAAATGTGAAATGGAAACTTAAGCATACAAAATTAACGCAACTTACAGCACTTAATTTTAAACTGACATAGTTAACTAACAAAGGTCATTAATAATTTATTTTTTTGTAAAGTTTTGCTGGTATTTTTTTCATGAAAAGTATAATCTAAAAAAGAATACAAAAAGAAAGATAACAACTGCATGAACTTATCTTTAAAAAAATTGCTAAGTTAATTATGATATTATTTTATTCACTTTTGTTAATCTGATAGTGAAAATTATTTCTTGTTTTTTTTTTTAATTTCCTGTTTTTTAAAAATTTATTAATAAAAAATATGAAACTAAAAATTATCCTTCTTTCCACCTTGCTCTCATAAATCATTATGCGAATATCCATTTACAATTATCAACGCCTGAAAAAAGCATGTCTGTGATTTTATCGCCATGCGATGATTTGTAGGTACTTTATTTTTTACCACGATATTTTCGACGACGATGTTTTTAAACTGCGACGTTTTCTCTTTGCTTTATTTTCTCCCATGACGTTTTCGTTTTGCCTTGTTTTCTCCGCGATGTTTTCGGCTGTAACCGTTTAGACGTAGTATATATAGATGAATATCTATACTTAATTTTCATGGCAGTTTTTATTGATTATTAAAATTATATATAAAATCATTAGTAAAAATAGCATACTTGTACTTTTTTGATTTCACGGCGGCAAAATCAGTGAAAAGAAAGAGAGTAAAGATGGATATTTTCCCTCCATTAAAATGTATAGTTTTTCTTAAGTCGAAATGAAAATTTGCAATGTAATTTTCAAATTTGCAATGCATTGTTAATTTATAAAATAAATGAAATTAAATGATGAAAGAAATTTAATAAAACTAATGAAGGCAATATACCAAGTAAGTAGAATTAGACATTAGAAATATGATCCAATAACTGCAATTAATTAAAAATATTCACAAAAATTATAATATACAATAAATTAAACATATTTAAAATCATGGAAACAATTAAAACAGATATATTTTTGTATCACAACGTTAATTTCTAATTGCAAGGCACAGATAACTGAAAAGCATATACCGGGTGATCAAAAAGTCAGTATAAATTTGAAAACTTAATAAATCACGGAATAATGTAAATAGAGAGGTAAAAATTGACACACATACTTAAAATGACATGGGGTTTTATTAGAAAAGCAATAATCTAATCAGAAAAGCAATAATTAGCATTACAAATTAAGACAAAGCAAAGATGATGTTCTTTACAGGAAATGCTCAATATGTTCAACATCATTCCTCAACAATAGCTGTAGTCGAGGAATAATGTTGCGAACAGCACTGTAAAGCATGTCCGGAGTTATGGTGAGGCATTGGCGTCGGATGTTGTCTTTCAGCATCCCTTGAGATGTCGGTCGATCACGATACACTTGCGACTTCAGGTAACCCCAAAGCCAATAATCGCACGGACTGAGATCTGGGGACCTGGGAGGCCAAGCGTGACGAAAGTGGCGGCTGAGCACACGATCATCACCAAACGATGTTCGCAAGAGATCTTTCACGCGTCTAGCAATATGGGGTGGAGCGCCATCCTGCATAAAAATCGTACGTTCCAGCAGGTGTTTATCAGCCAGGCTGGGACGATGCGATTCTGTAACATATCGGCGTACCTCTCACCCGTCACGGTAGCAGTTACAAAACCAGAATCACGCATTTCCTCGAAGAAAAAAGGCCCGACAACAGTAGATGTGGTAAATCCAACCCATACCGTGACTTTCCTCGTCGTGCAATGGAGTTTCCACGACAGTTCTAGGATTTTCGGTAGCCCAAATTCTGCAGTTGTGGGCATTGACAGACCCTTGGAGCGTGAAATGAGCTTCATCAGTCCACAATAGGTTACTCAACCAATCGTCATCTTCCGCCATCTTTTGAAACGCCCACACCGCAACAGCTTCACTAAATACACCGCAACAGACCCTTGGAGCGTGAAATGAGCTTCATCAGTCCACAATAGGTTACTCAACCAATCGTCATCTTCCGCCATCTTTTGAAACGCCCACACCGCAACAGCTGCACTAAAAACGCCTTTTCAGGTAACGTCAATATGCTGCGACTGCTGGTGCACCTGAGTCTATCTCTCATTACAGCTCCTTTTATACACGATTTTCATGCGCAGTCACTGACGTTTTGCTGTCCAGCGCCATCTGTCGGACATTTTTTGAACTTTTTTTGGTTCTAATAAAACCCCATGTCATTCTAAGTATGTGTGTCAATTTTTACCTCTCTATCTACATTATTCCGTGATTTATTAAGTTTTCAAATTTATACTGACTTTTTGATCACCCTGTATATACATCTACAAGCTATTTTTTCCCCTCTCCGCCTTCCTTCGCAGTGTAAGTGGAAGCATACTCGACGTGTATTAAGGAGGTCAGGAGTTCGAATCCCGGGGAGGGCACTGCGGATTTCTTCGATTTCCTGCTTTGGAAAATTCTAAAAAAGATGCCCGAACTAAAAAGGTGGTGACAATTATTCGTCACCACCAGGATTTGGCGACTGGGTCCCCTAATCACCAGTCATTCTTTAAAAAGGAGACCATATAAGGCATTCCTCCTTTCCACATGCCTTTGTGGTGTAACCAGAAGCACAACCGACGCGTAATTGAGTGGTCGGGGGTTCGAATCTAGGCTAGGCCATAGCGCATATTTCGATGTTTCCTGCACCGATATAACCTCATGATTCTACACATGCATTACTACCATACGTTAATGTTTACAAATACATTTTAGTTGATTATTTTCATTTCAGTTAAAATTTTTTTAACAGTTGGTGGGATTTTAACAGAAGAAAATTTTTTTCTGATCCTACTTGCAACAATAGCATATACGTCACACCGCATTTGCGATATTTCGCATGGCTTGCGTAATAGCTCATTATTAAGTGCTCTACTGTCTCAGCGAGCTCAAAATTCTGAATCAGAATGTTTCCCTTGAATGAGATCGCCCTCTGTCCAGCCATCTACGAGCACTGTGTGTGAATTCAGTGGTTCAGGCTCGGTTGCAGCTTCACTCATATCCACCTGAGACTTAACTTCATTCTAAAAATAATTGTAGATTAGTATGTGTATATTTTAAATATTTCTTAAAAGTCACTCAGAATTTTCAGTTTCCTGACTATTTTTAGTAACTTCTAAACAATCTGAAATAAATCTTTTCCAGAAATAAAAATGTAAATGGTAAATCAATCACAGTAGACTTTCTTTTAACGTTGGAGAAGACGTGCTTTTAACACTACAGTCGGCTTTCTTTTAACATAATTAACAACATTTAACAAAATTTATTTAATTTTAACTTTTAACAATTTTGACATAATTAAGAACTCAAGTATAACACTAGTTTTGAAAATTTGGAAACTCTTATGTGTTACTCTAAAACTGAAAAGTATACATAATGAGCAAAATATACGTCACTGTAGTAACAACAGGATTCGCAATCAAGATCACCATAAAATTTTACTTTCTTATTCTTACATTTTTCTTAATAAACATATTCCAGCCACTCAGATTATAACATATCAAACGTAACAAACCATGTAAAGCAAAAACTTCAGTAATATGGAAATATGTGTGTATTTATTTTTATTACTCTAACATACTAACATTAGAAAATACCTTTTCGTAAAATCAAAAACCGTCAATTAAACTAAGTGAGAAAATCTACTGAAAACCAACTTTATTACGATAATTTTCCAATAATACGTTTAATGTTTTTATGAAATTCCTAGTCTACACTTTAATTCTATTTCAGTTTCTTAATGACCAATATTTCTAATTGAAAGTATTCATAAAAATCATTGGAATTAACGGTTTTTATGATCTTCCGTAATAATTTGTTACAGTTACTATTGAAATTTGGTAAAATGAATTGTTTTATCAAAATTTGCACAGCAATGTTTAACAAAACCTTTTACTTTGCCGAAAGTTTCAGTGCATTAATGCTTTTAATGCATTGCTTTAATTATTGCATTAATGCAATTTCCATACTTTTTAAGTGAATTTTTAAAACAAATTATGTTCTCAAAGATCAGAAACTAAATTAAAAGTATACTTAACAATGGTGAAATATTTGACAATATCCTAGAACCAAATGAAATCAAATATTATCAGCATAAACTATAATTTCTCCATTATTCATAAAAACTAAAACTTTAAAATTCCCCTAGTAATTCGAATAATTTTTAAGTAAACGAGTTCTACTCCTATAATATTCTCAATTTAATTTTCAGAAAAGGTGCATAGTTTTTCCGTTAAAAAATTCAAATACTTCATTAAAAAATCAGTTACTACTTCAAACAATTTTAATGAATATATAATATGTATATGGAACCAATCGCTAAATCCGGCTTTTAATTTTGATACAGCTTTGCTTTTAATAATGTTGTTAATTTAATTTAATAACTCGAAAAAAATTAAATCAATCACTTTATAGGGTATTTCTCCCGCCTTCTTCACATACCTTCGTAGTGAAGTGGTCAGCACGCTTGACACGTATTCGAGACCTTCGTGGTTCGAGTTCCGGCGAGGGCATTGTTCATTTTTCATCTCTCCTGCTTCCAAAAATAACCTAATGACTCTACAATTGGCGCCCAAACAAAAACTAAAGGTGGAGGATGATGATTCTCCACCACCGGAATTTAGCGATTGGGTGCTCTAATCCCCAGTAACCCTTTAAAAGTGGAAGTATATAAGGTATTTCTCCCGCCTTCTCCGCATGCCTTCGTGGTGTAGTGATCAACGCGCTGGACGCGTATTCGAGAAGTCCGTGGTTCGAGTCCCGGCGAAGGCATTGCTCATTTTTCATCTCTCCTGCTTCCGAAAATACCTAATGTCTCTACAAGTCTTGGTAGTTCAGTGGTGGTGTCACCTTCAAGGCGGTAACACGCGTGTGATTGACAAAACACACTCTAGCACGCGATCCAATGCGGTTACAGATGTCACCATTTCACACGCACGGGTAGATAGGAAACAGTTATTATTACATAAGCGTCTTAAAGAGCATTTACGTGGAGTCATGAGGAAGAATAGAATGGATTTTCTGAAGAAACAGTAGTATTCCAGAACAATGCCCAGTTGGATGTTACTGTAGCTATACTGGAGCACGCTCTGAAAACGATCTGTGAACACTTGAATAATGTACATATAGTTAGTGATACGTGATGCATAGACTTTTTCAACATTAGAAAAGAAGATGCACAAGGAGAGGT
>KK118336.1:184735-236915 GCA_000611955.2 Stegodyphus mimosarum | reverse complement strand
AGAAAGTGAAAAAAGCCAGGCCCGCAGTACTAAGGATGACGCCACAAAACAATTTATTTCATGCTTTAGTATTGTTTATAATACTCTGTGAAAAGTGTAATTCAATTTAAACCTTCACATTTGAAGACAAACGCAATAAAGCAATAAAGGGCCCAAAGATTCATATGATTCTATGCAAAGAAATCATATCAATCATTTTCTTTTCATTTTTCAATCAGCCTCAG
The DNA here is from genome assembly GCA_000611955.2 of Stegodyphus mimosarum. Classification (NCBI taxonomy): domain Eukaryota; kingdom Metazoa; phylum Arthropoda; class Arachnida; order Araneae; family Eresidae; genus Stegodyphus; species Stegodyphus mimosarum. The sequence goes on along the minus strand of KK118336.1, from coordinate 236,691 downwards.
TTTTTTTTCCTAAACACTTTTTGAATGTGTTATTAGTCTCGATCCACTTTTTCGTCCGTGTCATTTTTGTGTCTGTATCGCTTTTAAAACATTGGGTTGTAACGTAAGTTTCCTGCCACCGAAAATATCTTCTGCGCCAACAGTTCGCGTTGGCGTACTTAATCATATTTTGTCAAACGATTCTTAGCATTTGAAAGAAAGAGACTTGCTTTAGAACACTGTGTTGTATAACCTTATCATTAAGTACAATGTTTCTAAAGTGGAACTATCACGGAACCAGATTAGAACCATCATTTACTTCCAGTTCTGTTGCAAAAAGTCAGCTACAGAATGTCACCAAATCATGTGTACAGCTTTAGATACTAATGCTGTATTGTATGACACTGTGAAGATTTGGTAGCGAAATTTCGAAAACAAGGACTATGATATTAAAGAAGCAGAACGCTCTGGCCGGCCTACTGATGTTGATGAGGCCCGCCTGCGAGAACGTATGGAAAAGGATCTGTATGCAACCGCTCGAGAGCTTGCTAAGGAGTTAGGCGTTAGGGCCATGTCCATTAGTCGCGCTATGCATTGCATAAACTTCACGTACAAGTTTAATCGCTGGGTGCCGCATGAACTGACTCAAGTAGATAAGGACAGACGTGTTTGGGCCTTCACTAATCTGCTCAAATATCAACGGAAGGACAAAGTTCCAGACCGGATCGTAACTTGTGGCCAAAAGTGGATTTAGTGCAACAGTACTGGCCGGAAAGAGAGTTAGTAACGCCCTGTGAGCCATTGGCAGCGTCGCAATTAGAAATGCTTTGAATTTGGTGCAATGCTTTGAATTTGGTGGGAGTGCCATGGTGTTATACACAAAGACTATCTGGAAAAATGTAAAAAGTTTGACATTAAGGTGTGCGCCGTGTCGACGCCGCTATCAAGGAAAAGCGTCGAACTGAGTTCCGACAAAAAAAAGTACTAATTTTCCACCAAAATAATGCAAGACTACATGTGCCTGCATTCACCGACTGGACTCTGTACAGACTTGAATGGGATCTTTTACCTCCCCCCCATATGCCGACTTCTACCTGCAGCTACATCTTGCTGGTGCTATATTCCATTCTGCACGGGACGTCCGAAATGAGGTTGATCTGTTTTTGGACTCGCGCCCCGAGTTTCTGGGTCGAAGGCTTTGAAAAACTAACAAATCGTTGGCAGACAATTATAATAGATTTGGATGGTGATTCCTACCCGCACTAAAGGTACTGTTTTCATGTTTTTTTTTCTAACTTTCTTAAGAATGGTTTTTGGCGGAAAACTTTCGTTACTTCCTATTGCCACTCGGCAAAGCGTAAGATATTTGCATTTCAAATTTCATAAAAGAAATCAGAAATTTAAAAGAAATGCGTTGCCATGGGAGGTATAAAATATTTTTAGTTTCCTCGCGCCAGTTGTTCCTGTTTGACGAAGCGTAAGACATTTAATTTTTCGTATAAATTTAATTAGCCCGTTAATGAACAAACTAAGCGATTTCAAATCAATAAACGCAGTGTTCATAGCTTTCATTAATTAGTAGCCACACTCGTGAAATTACTTCACCTAGATTTACAGAGCATTATACTAATTTTTAAAATTTTTCATAGTAACAATTTTAGGCGGCTGGCCGTACCCGAGGTTAGTTATTTGAAAAGTGAAACCAACAGCAAATGTAAGGTTGAAGATTAAAGCCGTTCTGAAATACAAAATGCGTGGCATCACTTAACACTGTTTCAGGAATTTTGAAGATATGCTATTTTTAAAAAATTTTGATTTTGCTGTTGAATGATATGAGGCATAATTGCGAAGAAAGAAATGTTTAATAATAAAGTTAAAAAGGTTTTGTGTCGGCCATCTTGTTGAGAAAACGGAACAATGAAATGAACTGAGAAGAGAGTGAGAAAAAAATGGAAAAATATTTGGCAACTCTTAACAATGTATCAGGAATTCTTAAAATATGCTGCTTTCAGATGTTTTTGATTTTACTCTTGAATTTTATGCGGCGTAAGAGTGAAGTAAACGATGTTTAATTATAAAATTATAAAGACAAGAAAAGTTGTATTAGCAGGAGTGAGTTTAAAATCCGATTGATAAAACCGCGAGATCAATGAGAGCATGGAAAACTTTGACAAACTCTCTGGTGCGACGTTAAATTCGAAATACTTTCTCTGTCTCTCTTTTTTTTTTTACAAATTTTGATTTATGTTAATTCTATCTTTATATTACATGCGTGCATTCATTGTTCTTTAAATGCTAGAGCGATGCAAGCTAATAGCGATTTCAAAAAGTACTTTCACAGTATTTTAAAAATTTTTAACTTGATTCCTTTATTTTATAATACAATTTAGAAAACTATTTTAAACTCCTGTTCCAGCTAAATTAAAGGAAGTTCTGAATTAAATACGAATAAAAAGAGAAATTTTTTGCTTGAATGCGCATTTTATTAGGTCGAATATGGATGAATAGTGTATTTTACGTATTTAACCATTTGTTTTAAGATATGATTTAATAGATTTTATTTGAAATTTTAAAAACGTTGGCATATTTTTTTTCTGACAGTTGTTCCTATTTATTAAACTTCACAAAGTTAAGAAATTGATCCGTAAGGGATTCTTAAAGAAAATACATTAAGGGAAAACTTTATGAACCTAAAAGTAAATTTCATGTAAATAAATAAGCCACGTATTTATGCTTCCACAGCATGCATCAGCACAGGAAAACGTAAAAGTATTTATGACTTAATATATATAAGAGTTTTCATAAAAATAATTCCTTCAATAAAAAAATGTAATAAAATGGGAAATAATTGTAGATTTAAAAAAATCGAATTCAGGAAGTTACATGGGTAATGGTAACTTTGGGATTAGTCCAGATACCTTATAGAAAGAATCTAAGGCCCACGAGCGGTCGAATGGTAAAGTTGCTGAATGTTTGTAGTTCGACTTCGTTAAAATCCAGGATAATGGACTGGCCTCTTTTGTGTTTTCGGGGTTTTCCTCGAGTGAAAGCATCCCTCACCTTAGACGAAAGTCCTAGCTTTCTTCGTCATAACCAAATAAACCAAACCAAACCAAACCAAAAGCTAATCTAAATGGTTCCATGAAATGAAACCTCCAGGCTTACAGTTATTAAAGCGCCTTATTATTGTTTAATAAAGCATTCTTAGGTTTAATTCCTCTTCATATTAAACCTACTTTGTGGATTTTCAGAAGCTGTTTAAATGTGGATATTCTTGTAGCTTCTGGAAACAGCATTTGAAATATAGTTTTCGGATACATTTGAAAAAGAAAATTCCAATGAAAGAGAGAAATGAAGCACTGTTTGAAAAAAAAATATGTCTGTAAAAATTTTTAATAGCATGAATATTTTTCTTGCTTTGAAAATATTAAGTAATAAATCAATTACAATTTCAAATACCTTATAAGAAATTTTATGTTATATTACTGTAACTTCTCCTTCCCGTATTCCTCATCAGCATGCAAATGAGTAGCCAGTATTGAACTGAGGTTTTTGGATTTTAAAACAAAACGTGCGCAGCGTGCACGCTACAGTTGTTAGTATCCTGCCAGCTCTGATAATTGTAATTATTCGGCCTTGATACTGTAACTTAAATTCTGATTCCTCGGTAGAGTAGTGAGCCAGCTATTTGTATCGTAATTAATTGTGTAGTCTTTGACTGCTTTTCCCCGTTTAACTTAATTTGGTCTGTTCCAATTTATTTTGCATCGCCAGGAGTTTTGGACGTTGTAGCACAAGGGTCTGCCTTTATGTTCTAAATCCTATTTAAATAAAAAGTTATTTTTAGCCTTCTGTCGGCTTTGTCGTTGTTTCAGACATAGCTATAATTTGCTTCACATCTGTTAGGGTTTTGTACTGTATAACAGACTAGATCAAGTAAAGCGGTACAACTTACTGTTATAAAGTTCACTGAATGTTATTACTGAAAGTTATTTGAATTTCAGATTAGTGGGAAATAAAAATAAATTATGGCAAAAATTATAACAATATTACTACAGGAACAGCATTTAGTCACTCTGAGACAGATCTTCTGACAACTAGCATAAAAAACAGTGTCAACTACAAGACATTTTCCCGCGGGGGGGGAGGAGAAGTCGAAACTTTTATCCAAACATTGGAAAATGGCTTTATATTTATTTATTACTCTCGAAAAATGAGGCTATAGAAGTAAAGGTATATGTGTTCTAGTGATGTATCACACCTATTTCAGATACTAAGGAAATTATTGCTCATCATATTAAAATCTTTGTGGCAGTGTTAAAGTATACTCTAATTCTGGCGCATTAACGTTTATGTAGTCTGGCGAAAGCAATTGCAAAAGTATTATATACACTGGTAAAATAACTCATTTATAGTTTTTGGCTAAGTATAACACCTTCGTTTTGAACATGCGTGTGAAACAATTATAAATTTTTGTGAGGTAGTAAAGCTGTTATTTTTATAACATGTATATATACAAGAGTATGCAGACGTATTCTCATGTTAAACTGTTTCAATACTTGAACGTAATGGAATAGCCTGGTTCTCAAATCATATTCAGTATTTTTCCCTTTGGGTACTCTTATCCAGTTTCATTATGTATTCCATGTTACGGAGGTTTTCGTTCAGAAACAATAGATTTAAAATTGATGCATGTTGACCCCAAATAATATGCAGTCAATCAAACGTTGCATTTAATATATTGTAATGTTTGACTTTGTAATTATTTGCTTAATTTTGTATGTATATGTATGTATATAATAGACAAAAAGAAAAAAATTTAGAACCAAATCCATATGCATGAAAGAGATGAAATTAAAAACCAATAAAATTCAAATTTCCCCGCGAAATTATTTAAATAATTAAACAGTTAAGGGCTAATTAATATAATTAAATCAATTAAAAGTGGTAAACTCTCTAAAAGAGAAAATAATATTTAAAATAAAAATAAAATTTGAAGGACATTTCGAAGGATCAGCCAGAAACGTTTCAACAGCACCACATTTTTATAGTATAACTAGATGATTATAGAAATAAAATGGTAGTGCAATAAATGAAAAAAAATTAAAATAAGTGAAATACCTTTGAAATACCAATAAGAAATTTTAAGTGATTTTATTAAATTTCAATTAATCATAAAAAAACATTCTGCTCCGACGTGACTTAAAACAAATTACACAGAATAAGACTGTGAAATCAGGAAGTAAAATCAAACATTTTTTAGAAATTGTTTAAACAATGTCATGGTAAATTCATAAGCCGATAATAAATGCGGAATCAAAGTAACTTAAAAAAGGGTAAAATGTTCAATCTCTGTAAAAACTGAATTTTTAAATTTAAAAGAAATTTTTTTAAGTTTTGAATAGTATGATGAGAAGTAGTTAAAAAAAAGCTAAATAATAGTCAAAAATAGAGCAGAATGAAACTTTTCTATGTAATATGAAAATAGTGCATAACATGAATCGAAGAAAAAGTAATTTAGTTTAAAGTAAAAAATTTCTCGAAATGGAATGAAATCATAAAAAAGAAGTAAATTAACTAAAATTCATAGAAAATATGCAATCTGCGGTATCAAACTGATAAAATTATAAATCTCTAAAATAAGGGAAAAAATCTAAAAGCTTTCAGATTTTACATTACGCCCAAAGGGGAGTTTTTTTAACGTTTTGTGTGTTACCTTTATTTATTAAATATCATGTTCTTCGCACCTAAACCCTAAAACTCAGTTCAAGAGTAATATCGCAAAATAATTTTAAATTGAACATATCTTTAGAATTTCCGATACAACGCTGGAGATAAAAATGTTTTTTCTGTACAACGTTGCCATTGCTTGCTTTGAAATCCTTGAGTTTGTTAATCAAAAATTCGTTAAAGTTTTACAAAATATGAAATCGATAATAAAACAAATTCCAAATTTCAAATCTGGGCTTCCAGATGCCCATATTCGCAGTATGATTACGTCAGGGCTCTAGGTACTGTAGTTTTATCACAATACGAGAAACATGCATACATTTATGCACATTCTTCATTATTTAATTTCGTTAAATATAATATAGGGCTGCAATATTTGGTGGCAACAGTTTGAGAAGTGAACCGATAATTAATGTTTCCGGTGCAAAATGCCGAAACGAAAACAATAGTCTTTCGGGGACAAAGCCCCTTTGGACAAATAAAAATAGGGAACAAAAGGCAATAAGCCTAATTTTGGTATTTGGAATTTTAATATAATTAAAGTTGAAAATAAAAGGCAATAAGCCAAAATTTGGTAAATGATGTATAAAAATAAAATATAAGGGCACAGTTAGCTATGCTAAAAAAGAGAAACAGCGAAAGGAAATACAGTAATGAACTTATGAAGAATTCTTCTTGAAACCGCATAATTTGTTGGACGAGTTCAGTAAAATAGGAAGAATCGAGTTGATTGGCACTGTTTCCGAATAAAATGGAAAATAAAAGTGCAAGAAACGGGCTAAATTGGGCAAATGCTGCGTGCTGAAGTGTAAAAAACTGTGATTAATTTAAGAACGATACAAGTTGGGGGTGAAACCCTTTTACTTAAAATTAATTTAATACTTATTTTTAAAAACTAATGCAGATAAGAAATTAAACTAACTGTTCAAAACGCGGAAAATTAAAGAAATTAATAATGAAAATTCATGAAAAAAATCTGGAAATTTGCAATCATTTTAGTGCTGACTTTTTTTTTAATCAATAATTAAGATACAGGTTTTAAATGGGTTAGATAATGAGTAGAATGTAAAGTAAAGTGAAGAATTTTTTAAATGAGTTTTTAAATTTTCTTTTTTTTTTCTTTTTCTTAATTTTCTTTTTAATTCTTTTTTAACATGTAAAATTAGTACTTGTATGAATGAGAGAGTAAAAGAATATAAAAAGGAACATGTAAAAAGGAAATTAGGTAAGAGGCAGAAGTCTTCACATATTTGGCGTGTAATAGGACTGAAATAGAAATTTATATAGACTATTTACATATCTACCTTTGGCAACTGCAGTCATTAAGTGAAAAGTAAATACTTGAAAATCAGATTTATGTATTTCGTATCAATCATAAGTAAAAAGAGAAAATTAAAACGAAATGATGTGCAATTTTCGGAGCTTTAAATAAATAAAATTAACTCGAAGTTCATCATTAATAATAAAATTTTGAGAAGTTTGATTTCTTGATGTAGGTCCCAACATCAGAACAAATATTTTTAATTCTTAGAATTTTTTTGATTATTATGTTAGTAATTGTTTTTTTAGATATATTGGAATTCCAGTGGATTATGCTATTGGTATAAAAGTTGAACAGTTTTTATTTATCAACAGATTTGTTCTTTTTTGCAGCTGAGAATTTTAATTTCAGGGTAATCGATTTCGTTGTTATTGGCATTGGTTTTATTAAGATTTAAGAAATTAGGATAGATATTAACATTTTACACTTCTTGATGTATTATACAAAGTAATAAGGTCATATACATATTTAAAAGCAAGATTAAATTTGACAGTTTGTTCACAATATTGTATGAAATCGAATTCTTGTACAAAAATGAAGCGATTCCAATTTGAAGTGGAACATTTTGAGCCAATGGGTATTCCATTAATTTTTTGAGTATTTTATTTTTGAATATAATGAAATGATTGAAAAGTGAATTGCGATATATAATCTATTTTTCTAGGTTAAAAATGATATCGAATTCTGATGCTGGGTCAGGCTAAGGATGCTCTTGAATTCCGCAGTTTTATTTATTAATATCCCCTTTTATAAGACCTAATTTAATTTTAGGACAAAAATATAGCACAAATAAATTTTTGAGTAAACGAAGAAATTTAAAAATGTGTCTAGTGAAAGTTTTCTGAGTAAAAAAATTGACCCAAATTTCAAGCATTTTTTGTGCTGATTGCTTCATTGTATATTGCAAATTAAATATAATTTATTTCTTAAATGCTTATTAAACTTTGGATCACTCTGTAATTCAAATAATATTTTTCACAGTTATGCGATGATGAAAATACTTAAAGATATTTACCTCATAAAATTTCAAGAAATAGCATTACACGTGTACTATGTCTTATCTACAAGATCATATCGAAATAAATATTTTTAAAGGTAAATTTTCTAATTTAAGCAAATAATTTCGGAATAGAGTAAAATTGCATCCGTATTAAATTATTTGCAGAGCTTATTATGTTTTCAGAGCTAGAAACAGGAAAAAACAATTAGAGTGGTACATGTTAAATGTGATCACGTTTTCCCACGTTAAGAAACGACTATATTAAACAGTAAGAAAGCATGTTCTTCAAATTAATAATAGAATTTAACTAATGTAGTATAAATAAAGGCATAATCATATAAATACTTACTTTCAGCATTTTAGCCAGGACACAAATGTCGTTGCTAATAAATTGCCTGCAAGCGTTATGTAAAAGTTCATTATGAATTGTTTCTGATGTTTCTGGAAATTATTTGACTGATGCTGAACCCCTAATCCTAATATTCTGAGGGCATCTCTTATATCAGAGTTTATAAGGACTTCGTTGATTTAATCTTTGTATTTTTCAAAAAGCTTATCACTGTTTTAGAAAGAGACCAAAAAAGTTTTTCTTCTGTCGGAAGAAAAATGGCTGATTCCTGTCGAAATCAAGAGAGCTGTTCAAAATCTGCAGCAAACGAAACAAAAGGTTGCTTTTTTGCCTAATTTTAAATGGTTAACAAAAATATAAACCAAGCAGATTGGTGATTTAGTCCTTTACTTAGTGATATTTCACAGTCATCTGGCAATTTAAAAAATTTATTTTAAGCCTATTTGGCGAATTTACTTCAGTTTAAAAAATTCATTTTACAGTATTTTGATAACATTAATCGTATTATTGATTACAATAAGCGATGTGTTTTCTATGTTTTCGTGTACAGACATGCGGCTCTTCGGGAGTTTGGTAATAGTATCCAAACAATAACATTAGCCGCTATTACATTAAGCGGAGCTTACTGTATGTCCTTACCAGGGTAAAAAAACTTGATTTATTGTGAATAAGGAAGCTATTTCAATGAATATATCATGATTATCCCGGTAATAGAATCTCTTTCTCTATTTGTACACAAATTAAACCAATAAGTATTAAAATATATATTTGTCTTCGTGCTCTCTGAGGAAGTTTTACACATCAGCAGTTAAAGAAAATCCGTATCAATCGTCCTTATGTCCACAGAACTGGAACAGAATATTACCGTAACTTAACGATGGACGTGATCCATTATCTCGAAAGTAATGAAAACGGAAACCAGGCAGCATGAAATCAGAAATTTGTAGCTTCATCCTAAAAATAAGATGAAAAATCATTTTGTTTACTAATCACGCAAAAAGTAATTAACAAATGCTTTTTAAATATTCACTGGCAAACCATTAATTACCTTTGAGCAAAATTTGAAATCTGTATTAATCATAATCATTAACGCAATCAGAACGAATATGTGCGCGATTGATAACCAATTTTCACATTTGCATTTCCTTTTACTTTAGGAAATAACCATTTTTTCACATTCTTCTTGGTTAAGAGAAAACGAGAAGTATCTGTATCTTACGGAAACAACTGCCTCTTTTTTCTGGTTGAGGTAGGATGTATTTTTTTTTTCAGTTTCTGAAAATATTTTTTTTTCAATTTCTAACATAATTTTTTTTGCTTTATTATGATTTTTTTTATTTCTAACAGTGAAAAGATAATGCGATGCCTTGCTTTGCATCCAATGATAAGTTCAATTACAATAGTTTTCCAGCAAATGATAATCATTCTGTCTGGCGTCTTATTGATTATAGCAACGGGTAATGATAATCGCAGTTCCGTTTTAATGCCGAGCCTAATCGCCGAATTAAAGCAATCGCTTTTTTATGGATTTAATTGATAAAAAATATTGCCACAGAGATAGCTACATCTATACTGAATCGGTTTCCTCCCCTCAGGCTACAGTTTGCCGAAACATAAAACAGAGGGCTATCGCGGAATTATCGAATTGAAATTTCGGAAAGGTTATTTGATTTCTTACGAAGAAACAGCGATTAAAACCAATCCTTATCTTTCGAATATTAGTCCTGCAATATGCGGAAGTAAAAGCGTGAACCGATAAAAATTACAGGATGATGGGTTAGCATTCGAAGTAAACAAATTAAAAGTGATAGAGATAATAACCTGCACTATTTATGAAAGATATGGGATGAATTTTTTGTTTGTTATACGAGTAATTACTGGAACATACGATAATTATTTCGAGTTTGCTGTTTTTAGTTGTATAGCAGGAACTTAAGCCGGTATAAAAACCTAGGCTATCCAATGTAATTTAAATTTGTACTTTACAAATAGCAAGGTTGTATAGTTTGAAGCATATAAATATGTATCATATAACAGTTCCTAATCTCCAATATATAACAAACTCTTCTATCATTTTTCTGAAGTCAAAGAAGTATGACTTCATCCAAGAAAGTTAAAATGTTTCTGTCTTTATTTAAAATTTCTAAAGAAATTTCTGCCCTATTGCAAAAAACAAAAATTTCACCCTCAGAAGAAAATGATATAACTTATTCTAAAATTCATCGTTTTTCAAAAAAAAGTTTGAAAAAAAATTAAAACTATGGAAAACTTTGCCTTTCATCATATGAATCGTAGAATATCACGTGGACAGTGCGGAATGTGACAGGATTTTAAACATCAAATTATCTATCCGGCTATTTATCTTTTGCATTCATATTCAGTTTCAATTAAAGTTTGTAGAACAAGGATGAACTTTACTAATGCTGACAAGCGTTTTAAGCAATATTGAAATGGAAAATCTGTGTTCTGAGATTAATCTGTGTAAAAAGAGTAAATTTGCAGAACTCTAACTTTTAAATCGTTATGAGAAGTAAAATATTGATAAAACAATTTTTAATTGATGTGACATCTGCAGTCTTTGCGAACCCTAAATAGGAAGAGAGTAACTGGTTTTGCGTTTATCTCTTTGTCGTGCAGACATAAAAGGCTTAAACCAGTACAAAACGAAAGTAAAATTCAGATCTCTTATCGACACCGAGAAAAAAGATGGCTTAAATTTTCATAAAATCAAACATCAATTATGTGTGTGTCTATGTTTTAGACGCAACGATTAAGTCGATCAAGGTAAAATTTCGAAAACGCGTTTTTCCATTCTAATGCGTTTACGAAAAGCTTACTTCAAATTTAAAATGCATTAACACCTTAATCCACGAATTTTAATAGAAATTAGTTTTAATTTTTGTAGAAATTTCTAATTTCATAGAAAATTTTTAAAAATCAGCTTTCCAAAAGGTAAATTAATGTTCAACTCAAAGCTGCATAGATTGTAGAGTCAACCGACTTTTTTTTTTTAATGCTGGAGGCGTGAAAAATTTGCAGTGCCTTCTCCGGAATTCGAACTCCGGACTTCTCAAGTACCCGTGGACTATGCTCCCAGTTACACTATGAAGGCATGAGAAGAGGAAGGAGAAAACACATTATAAGATATTATTATATTTGAATATATCAGACAAAACAATTTTAAAATTTTATGAATGATATTTGCAGTAGTGCTTAGAACTTCATAAAAGTGAGCATTCACAATCTTAATACATATATTATCAGTTATTTACATTAATCAATGTAATATGATCATTCAATACATATATATGTATTAGTCATAGTCTTACTTTTATTATAGCTGAATAATTAACTATTGGGAGAAAGAGGTCCATACCTTACAACATAGTTCGCATTTGACAACTTTTTCCAAGACCCACATTGAACCACGTTCATCAAATTCGTCAAAACTATTTTTATTTTTTTTGAATGCATCGTCAACCTCTCTTTCTATATCATGCCCTTTAAATAATTGCAAACAGCTGCTACGAAATGCGGATAAATGTATACAGTTTCTCCGTTTTCACATTCAGAACTCATTTTAACGGTAACTACTAAATACCATTTCAGACACCGATATGTATCTACGTCATAACTCATTTTTTCTACAAGTTGAAATTTTGTATAATCAAGTAATACATCTAAGTCTTGATTCTCTGTGTTAGAGAAAATCGACTCAGTTGAGAACATACCATTAAAACCCGTGATTTTACTGGACTTACATTCATTAACAGGGTCAACTTTTCTTCGTATTTGCAAGTTTCGTGTTAAACCATGTTCCATTCGAATATGCTGTAACAGATCACTTTTTCTTTTAAACACTTGTGAATATTGGGTACAATTTCTAAGATGAGAAGTTTCATGCTATTTCAAAGCATCATCATCAGTAAATCTTTTCGGACGGGTACTTCATTTATAAAAGGTTTCATGAGGTTTCATGTGTATCTTCAAATCTCCCTTATTTGAAAAAAACCTCTGAACATTCACTACAGATATCTAAGATGAGAAGATTCATTACTTTTTAAACTATCAACTTCACTAAATTTTTTAGGATATGCACTGTATCTGAAGGTTCTTTCATGAGATTTCAAATGTCTATTCAGATCACTTGTTTGCAAAAAAACTCGCAAACATATCTCACAAGTAAAATTTCGGAGATGAATCGCTTCATGAACTCTTAAATTGTCAGCACGAGTGAATCGCTTGACACACATACTGCATTGGAAAGGCGTATTTTTAGTATGAATTTTCATATGTCTATTCAAGACACTATGTCTATAGAAAGACGTTCCACGCTCTGAAAGGGGCGTTCTCCCGTATGGATCTTTAAGTGTTGATTTAAATTCTGCTTTAAAGTGAACTTCTTGCCACAAGTAGGACATACTTAAAACAACATACAAGAAAATCATTAAGTATTAGTATGATGTAATAACACACACACACACATACACTGTAAACTGTCATTATATTATTCACCATAGTCATCATATATCTTAAGCCTTTATTTTCCACTAAGAACACATTGCTCTAAATGCATGAACATTTAAGTATGTAATACACTTTAGTCATTTTAAATCTATGTTCCATAAAACAAAGTAAAACCTACTTCTTAGATACAAATGCATTATCAGTAGTATTACTGGACACTAAAGAAGAATTATCCATTCCGAATTCAAAAAGGACAGCAAACATACACGCAATGCGCAAGCATAAACCTAGGTAAAGACAATGTAATGTAGGTTTGGAAAATATGAATTTATATACGCTGTTCCACAGATCAAGAAATTAACTCTGTTCACCAATCAAATGAAATGGATCAAGAAGAAATACCCCTTAGCCAGTTAGAAAACACCTACATTTCAGTGACATACTGAGATATCATTATTTCCTAATATATCAATCATCCGATAACATCTTGACTTTTCTAACCAAAATAATGCGAATGACATGAAAAGTGACCTGCTACTTTATCAGAATTAGATAAGTTAGCAAGATTGAATGCATGGGATAGTAACATTCTCTTAAGATCTTAAACATGTGATTATGATAGTAAAAAACATATTGATCATAAGAATAACAAACAAAGGAAAAAATACGGGATGTTATTCGCTAAATATTCAGAAAATAATAAAACATTATTAATAATACTATCATACAATACTATGCATGAATAATTATGATAGATTATTTTCATTTGTTTGGATCTCTCAAATTTTGTCAATTGAATATTTGATTCTAATTTTAAATACTTTAAATTTCACATTATTGCAAGAAATATTGATTATTTTCAAAAAATTTAATCTTAGATCCATACTTTTACCTCTCTGAAACATTTAATTGTAGCACTTTCTGTGATACTAACAACTAAATATTACGTTTCTTATTAATACATGGAAATTAATCTCAGTTCTTCTTCTACGAAACACCAATAAATTCTAATATAACTCTTTTCGACTTCAAGGTAAGGTTATTCAGATGAACACGTACATTTTATTTTCTTCAAGTTTGGAGAGCTTCTCAAGTGATATAGTGTATAAATTTAAAGTTCGAAAAATTATAACGCGTCAACTGTTGTAAAAATGTTTGATAGCAACTATTTAAAAGTGATTATTATGTTCTTCTCTTCAAAACTTATACACTTTCCTGAAACTTTAAGCGAGTATTCAATGTTCGCTGTTACGTAGAATTTACAATTCTACAAAAGGTTTTGGTACAAAAGGTTTCCTATTTATTTATTTAAATAAATTAGAGTCTAATTTATTTAAAAAAATAGAAGTATAAATAGATGGGCATAATAAACAAATGATATGAAATAATGTGCAATTATAAATTATTAATTTTAAGAAAATTTGAAAATGATTTCTTTTAAATCATTCACGATTCATTTTCTAATTCCTTGCATTTCATGAAATTACTTTTATGGGCTTTGGAACTTCTTCCACTTTTCGAAGTTGCAGACCACACATGCATATTAGCTACTATTTGGTATCTGCAGCTAACTTTATGATCTCTTTGTGATAACGGTGTTCGGGCGGGTTACATTCATGGAACCAGCACTGCATAGAACAGCCACTGCGTAGGAACGACATGGCATATAACCAACATTAGCAAAGACTCGAAGCCGGCAGAGAGGTTGCAGGTTCTACGTAGTCTCGATCCTATGCTTTAAGTGCAGATCGAGTTGTGTCGTAAGTCTTGGGATTGGAATGGTAATCTGTGTTAAATATCAAGAATTTGACAGCCGAATGATTCTTCTAAGAATCTACTGGTAACCAAGATTAATAACTCTGTCAAAAAGTATTTGTTCAAATGTTAGATGACAGTAAACAGAAAATGGAGATTTCTTCTTATGCATAAAAAAAACGCCTCCATCTTTTTTTTTACCTAGTTAAAATATGATCTTTTCATTGAGGGCTACTTGAAGGAAACAGAAGGTTTTTTTCATAAAGGGAATGTAGAAGTATTGCCAGTAATGATTAATCGGCAAAGATGGAATGTATCTTCTGAGGCTGAAGAATGGCTTTCAAGTGGCTTCTGCTGTATGAAAGGAATTGTACGCATTGTTGAAAATACTATATTAACAGATAGGTGAAAACTGAGAGATGCCAACAAGAAGCCGAAGAATTTCTGGATGGTAATAATGATGAAGTTACAGGCAACGAGGAAGATTTCTTCAAATAGCTACTGATTTTCGCGAAAACAGCAGAAACGCTTTGGGAAATATTTGTAGCTAACATGAAACTCGTTGATCGATCACTCATTCTTACTTGAATGAACGAAAATTTCAGGAAAAGTATAAACAAAAGCAATTTTTACATTAGCATTACCATTCAATTTTACAATGTTTAAAAAGATAGTAAAATCATAACATAAAATTTTGAGATTTATTGGTTATTTAAATTTTAAGTGCACATTCCTTATTACCTATTCTATTCCAATAATATTTACAAAATGCAAAGAGAGTTTTGACTTTAATTATGCTTCTTTATGACTATTTATGCTTTTTTAATGGAGGAGAGGTTGCCTTTTGCCTAGCGTATAATTTAATTTAGAGTCTGCTGTTTTACGAAATTTGATAACTTGATAGATCGAAATAAAAAATATAAAATTTTTAAACTTGAACTACCTAAAAATGATAAAATGCTGCACTTATTTGAAATGCTTTCAATATTTTTTCCTGGGGTTATTACAACATTTTTGAAGACTTTTGAGAAATGTTAGTGATAATTAGTTTTTGATAATATCAGACCCTTGGAGAGGTGGATAATATTAAACAAGACATAAAACTGCTGTTAAATATCAATAATTTAAAGATCTATAGTTTTTTATTGCACTGATTTTAGTAAACTGTGGTATGTTCTTCTTTACAACGAATATGTATGGCTTTACAAGATTTCTCGCTAGACTGAAGAAAAGAATTAGTTTCATACGATTCTAGAGAAGAGAAACACTGTTTTTAAAAATAAAAGGAGCTGAAGGAAGAAAAAAAATCAGATACCAAAGAGCGATGTAAGTCATAGGTTAAAAAACAGCAGTATAAAAACTTCGGAAACACAAATATAAAAACTTAGCTGAAAAGAAAGGATGCCATTGCCCTTTTAGATAGAGACGAAGCGCTGATGAAATATATAAAAACTTAGGCTCACAGCAAAACTGAGGAAATGGAAAAGTTTAAAAAAACAAAACAAACAAAAAAGAATATAAGGATTATAAAATTTTCCTCTTTTCTGATTTTCCCCTTTCAATTTACCCGATAAGCAGACTGCCGTTAGAAGAGATAAGGAGCGAAGAGAGAGGGGTAAAGAAAAGAGGTAAGTCCGAATTCTATCATGCAGAAATATCACGAGGTTTCGTTACTAGCTTCAGTTATTATCATCGTCAAAGATACTAGGCTTCGCTATTGTGGGGACGACAAAGAAGCAATATAATTCGTCACGACCTTGTCAATAACTTTCTAACTTTTTCCATTAATGAAGAAGGAGAAGTAAAGGCGAGGGTTTGGTTTTATCTTTTGGTCCTCCTTCCCCTTCTTTTTAAATGAAAAAAATAAAAATAAAAATATCTGAAAGAGAGTGGGGAATGTCTTCCTCTGCGAGATTTTTTTCCCCGTCCTCCACTGAGGGGTGGCGCAAGGAGTAAATCATATACTCTAATTCAGTTTTCAGTGTCAGCATCTAAGCAATTTATCTTCAGGACGACGTTTTATATTTTTGGATTCCACATTTTTTTTTCGTTTGTCATTTGTAGAGGTCCTCTGTCTTAGACGAAAAATTTTCTTCTCTCAGCATGTTTCAGTATATTCAAATAATCCCTGTCAAGAACGGCCTATCTTTACACAACTGTAAAAATTACTACTATTGCCATATAGTTATTGACATAAACAACGTATTAGCGTAAATAAAAGTAAGATAAGTAAGTATTCAAGGAGAAAAAACTAGAAAGGTGGAGAGGGAAAAGTTAGTCCATACTTTATACAGAATGGCGGAAAGACAGTTATTTTGTATTACCTGTGAACAACTGTAAACAAATGTGTTTATTTCTAAATACTCAACGAAATAAATAACAGTATCTACTTTGCGTTGAAGAAGAAAGATATCTAGTCATCGAAAGGTTTGTAATTCATATTCATGTAATTGATACAGTTCTAAAAAGTCAACTTTAAAATTAACATAAGTAAGGAAACTGAACCAAGAAAAGAAAAATTTTCAATGTAAATTATTGTTTATTCCGCTAGTCATTTACGTCATTTCGAATTAAGTTAGACTTTTTTTTATCTAAGCACACGCTTAAAAATTTAAATATATATATATATATCCACTCACGTTTGTGAAAATTGCAACACCAAGAAAGAATCGTCATAATTGAATGCAATTTAATACACAGTTGAGTGGTAGTGGTACAAATAAATGATTAAATGTTCAAAGCAAACAAACAAGAACAAGAGATCAGAATCAGTATTTTGTGTGGCCACCACGCGCCGCAATAAGTGCTGCTACACGACGTGGCATGGAGTCAAACAAAGTTTGAATGTCTGACTGAGGAAGAGCATTCCATATCGTTTGTACGCGTACCCAAAGTTCGTCTGCAGACGCAACAGGACGAGGATCACGAGCAAGACGCCGACCAATGACATCCCACACATGTTCAATTGGCGACATATCCGGGGAACACGCAGGCCAAGGAAGAAGCTGTACCTGCTGCGCTGCAAAGAAGGATTTAACAATCCGAGCAGTATGAGGGCGGGCATTGTCCTGTTGAAATACAGCGCCTGGCAAGCTTTGAAGGAAGGGAACAGCTTCGGGCTGTAGAACTTCACGGATATACCGGTTGCTGTTCAGATTGCCCACAATTCGTAGCAATTGAGATCGTCTATGATATGCTATGGCGCCCCAGACCATAACTCCGGGTGTTCGTCCACTGTGGCGTTCGATAATGCACTCCGGAAGGTGGCGTTCACCGGCATAGCGTCTGACACGAATGCGGCCATCATGGTACCACAAATTAAAGCGGGATTCGTCAGAAAACACGACATGCTGCCAATCAGCACGCCAGTCTCTATGCTGATTGGCCCATTGTAGCCGCAGGCGGCGATGGTCGTGCGTTAGGGGGATCCTGTATAAAGGAGTCCGTGCGCGCAGTCCACACTGCAGCAGACGTCTACGAATTGATGAAGCACACAATGAAACACCTGTAGCTATTGACCACAGTGCTGCCAATTGTCTAGAGGAAGCTGTACGGTCCGTCCGCGCCATGCGGACCAGGTGTCTATCATCGCGAGCTGACGTCACATTTCGGGGTCCACTCCCGGATTTCCGAGTTGTCCGACACTCGTCCGTCCACTGCTTCCAAACGCGCATCACTGTGCTGCTGTTACGCTGCACACGAGAGGCTACTGCACGATACGACAATCCAGCTTCACGAAGGCCGATGATTCTCCCTCGTTCAAACTCTGTAAGTTGTTCAAATCTCGCTCTCTTTCGTCGACGAGGCATAAGTACAGATTGAGTTAACGTTTACCACTAGCAGATAACCACCGATAACCATACACGCCTCGCTACAGCCGTCTATTTATTCGGATCCATCAGCCGTTCAGAGGGCGCTGCTCAGCATACGCATGCGCTACGGATTTGCAATTCTAATCATTTGCATATCATGCGCTACTTTGCATTTCCTGAAAATTTCAGCTCACTCGCGTAAGTCCTTCATGGTGTTGCAATTTTCACAAACGTGAGTGTATATATATATATATATATATATAATTAACATTGTATACTAACCAACGAGAATTAACTTCTACATAATTAAGTACAATAATATATAAAATTTATACAAATATGACAAAATGTAGACCAAGTCCTATATTTATAAAGAAAAATCCTTGCTTATTAATTAAAGCTTAATTAATAAGCAAGCTTAATTAAAATTGCTTATTAATTAATGATATTAATTAAAGTGATCAGAAACAACCCTTATCCAATAAAATACAGATGATTTTATAGCCTTAATATAATATAAATTAAAGCATCCAACATATTTTGGGGAAAATACTTTTAAAGATTTTCATATTTTAACTTTTAAATCGAAAAAAAAATTATCTTTTCCTTTTTATTAAATTTACAAACTTTTATAAGAAAAGTAATATTAATTTTATTTTTAAATGGCGTATGTCTTAATATTACTCTTTACATGTAATTGAAATTTTCGGTTTCGATTTATGTATTAAACAAAAGCGACATAATCGCAAACATTTATCATTACGTTTATAAACGTTTTATTTAATGTAACTCTTTGATAACTAATTTGCCCACGCAAAAGGTTTGAAATATCTTCTATGAACTGCTGACTCTCTCCGTCTCTCTCTTTTAACTGCTTATTATATTTCTTGAAGCGTAATTTAATTTAAAATCCTCTGTCCTGCCAAATCATGAAAAGGTATAAGACGGTATAAAGGTAATCTTTTTACGACACACATGTTTTGCTGTACCCAGGAGCAGGACTAATATAGGGAAAATCATTTACATCTGCTTACTGTCCTACCACTTTATTGGGAATGGTCGGCAACATAATATCATCGTCAGGACGGGTATATGCATAGAGGTATTAGAGGTTTATAGAGGTAGAATAACCCATTTTCTTCTTCCATGGATGTGTCATTGAGGTAACAAGCGTAACTGCTGGAGTTCTGAGCCACCTGTGTGCTATTTCGCTAATAGAAAACAGCTGACAAGTTCCGATAGCTGAAGATGCTCCCTGTACTTAGTAATCGAACAAACAGAAATATCATTTCATCGCCTAAACTCTACAAGTTCATGTTTTTACATTTTTAAAAAATTTTCTATCAAGAATAATGGACTCTCAATATTTTTATTCATTGCTATAGACTTTGTGTTATCGGAAAATACTCATATATATTTATTTATCATATTTATTTTAATAAGTTGTACGATTTATGTGCTTTGCTCCATGTCTGGTCGCCGAGCAATCACAAACTCATACCAAGTCACTACGCATGCCTCTACGATCAATTCAACGCATTGCTCCCAAGATTATTTGCCATGTAATTGCTTTCAAATACTTTATTTCATGAATTTTCGTCTATCATATTCTCGCCCTCGGGTGACGACGCACTAGTATACATTTTATTTATTGAAACCAAGCAAATGTTAAATGGTATAATTCTCTATGTACTGGTAAAAACTCTTTTGAAGTTGTAGACCAGAAGTAAAGTAAAAAAACTACGATGTATGATCGCCTGAACTAAATAGCATTTATATGTTTTAAAGCTGAGAACCCAGGATCCTTTAAACCAGAGTTTGTGAAACATTTTTGGTTCCCTGCTTCTTGCATGCATTTTAGTAAAGCCCTCTGCCTCTTTTGCATATATGTATTCATACATACAGATTTATTTAGTTAATAGTAATTACATTAATCAATTATATAAAAAGGTCGAATTACTTCCCATTTGTACCGGCAGTTTTATCTTTTAAATCATCCTGTAAATTTATCATAAAATTTTGTAACGGCTTCCCAAAATTTGCGAATTAGAGGTAAATAAATAAAGAAATAAAACTAAAACAATAATATTATTCAAGCCGAAACCTGAAAATTCGTGTTCGCAGAAATGACAAATATTTTAATTTCTCCTTAAATTTTTACCTTAGTTATTTCCCTCAGTAGCTACATGTTTCCTTATTTTATATACAAGGCGCACCAGATGTCAATGAACGTTTTAATAACTCATGAAAAATGTTCGAGTTATTGTTAAAGGACGATGCAGTTTAGACCAAAATTTACACCATGAATTTGGATTTTTTTTTTTTTTACATCAACAAAAATTTGCGCTACTCTATAATACTACTCTTTGGATGCTATTAAAGGGAAAAAAACCTTGCTTATCTGTCATACAGTTTCGGTTTATTATTACACAATGTTTCATAGTATCAAGTGTTCATTGTGTCCCACATCATGAATCATTACGTTTTTCGCAAGCTGGCCGTCAATACGTTGAGCAGTGTCTGTGTCTTATAAAAGTGACTGCATGTCGGACGTTGAGCAATGTCTGAGTCTAAGGAAGCCACGCCCCCTAGACTTACTTGGGTGCTTAGATCCAAGAGGTGCTGTTGGAAGTGGCTTCATTTTACAGCAGAGATGTCGTCACGATTCTGCTTCCTCTAAATCATCTAAATCTGATTTATATTCTTTCAAGTCAACTAAATTATGATTTGTTAATCTTTCTTTTCGGTTCTCTTCAAATTGTGTGATATGCTTATCTTTGAGCAAAATGTTTAGATTTATCAAAAATATTTTTTCATCTGCTGGGATGAAACAGGTGACCACACTGTTATTTTGTTCATTTTAGAAATTTTCCTAATTTCTGCATTTCTGCGTTCACGTCAATAAATAAACATTTACTGTTAATAATTAAAATAAACCATTCAACTTTCGTTTTACAAATATTCCTGTCTAGGAAAATGTTTTCTAGCAAACAGTCATAAAAATCTATTTTTTTTTAATCTAGCGTGTTCAAACACTTGTGAAAATAAATAAAAACATAAGTCCCCTAATTCCATACTTAAATAACTTTATTGTTTATTACGTAGACACTACTCTGAGTCAAAAGTAAACGTACAGGTGTGGAGGGCATATCTTACATTGCTTTGAAAATTTTAGAATTAATCCGTTTAATATATTTTTAAACTTGTGGTTAATGTGTATTTTTTGCATGCTAATGATACGATTATTGATTCTATAAATATCATCACTGATTATTGGAATGTTTTCGGATCATAACGATTTTCTTTAAATTATCTCAAAAATGCATTGGACACATGCACAAAAGAGTAAGATTGAAAACATTGATGGGGAAAAAAATTCTGAAAGTTTTCAGATTTTATATTACTCCCAAAAAGGCTTTTTTAACGGTTTGTGTGTTACCTTTATTTATTACATATCATGATCTTCGCACTTAAACTATCAAATTCAATTCAACAGCAATATCACAAAATAATTTAAAAAGAGCATATCGTTAGAATTTCGGATACACAGTCTCGCGCGCTGGAGATAATTTTTTTTTTTTTGTACAGTGTTGCCATTGCTTGCCTTTTAAATCGCTGAGTTTCTCAATCAAAAACTCATAAATGCTTTACATAATATGAAATAGATAATAAAACAAATTCCAAATTTGGGCTTCCAGATGCCCATATTCGGGTGGAGATGTACGTTATTCAAAATTGGATGTCTCTAGGTACCGTTGTTTTATCACAGTGCGAGAAACTTACATACATTCATGCAGATTCTTCATTACTTAATTTCTTTAAATATAATACAGAGCTCTAATATTTGGTGGCAACAATTTGGAAAGTGAACTGCCGCAAAATGTTAAAACGAAATTAATAGTATTTCTGGCCAAATTGCTTTTTTGGGCTAAAAAAAAAGATATGGTAAAAAGAAGCTAACGTTTACACCTTTCTTTAAAGCAATAAGTAATTAATAAAATGCATCCTTCTTTCTCTTCAGCTCCGCAATTTCTCACCAAATGATTGTTTTTCTTATGTGAATTTTGCAGAGGGAAAATATGATCGGGAAAAAACATTGCCATAACACGGAGCTACAGTTATTTTAATAAAGCATACCAATGGATTATCAATCAGTAAATCTACGAAATCGGCTGGATATTTCCAAAGCTACATTTTACAACAATAAGTGCAAAATATACGGTTCAAAGTAGAAGTAGACCTTATAAAACAACTTATAGAGAGAGAGCTGTCTTCGAAAATCAAGAGAGAAATTACTTTTATTCATCCAAGATTTTCAAAATTAAACTGGTCTTGATGTAAGTTACAGAACAATTCCGGTGAATTCCTGATGAACACACTGGTGAGTGAAAATGTATTCCCGAAATTTAAGAGAAGCTTCTTTCTAAAGAAAATACGTACCGGAAAGCGTATACATTTTGTCAAATTCTACAGTATCGAAAACAACCCTTAAAATCGAAGAAATTTGTTTTGGTGCTGATGTTTTTTTTAGTGCTGGTTCGAAAAAAATAAAACTACACCACGTTGAGATCAACTGTAATCCTTTTATTTTTGCTAAAAAATTCTAGGTTACAGAGGGTTTCTTCCTTCGGCTTTACGTTCCTCGTAACAACTACTTACCATAGTGATAATTTCAGGTCACTCAGTATTCCAAACAAAAGATATACTTGGCAGCCTCTCGCTCACTCTCCTTCACTGCAAGTTTTGCCAGCCACACACACCTCAGTGCTGCTTTGCATCGTATATAATAGGAACCCTTCTGACGTCACTGCTTGTGACGCGACATGTGCGATAAAACAAATATATATTCGTTTGTGGATATATGAAAAACAATATAATCTCTGGGCTCTAAACCACGCATTAATTACAAAATGCAGGAGGAAAGCAGATAATGATGGAAATGACAGTTGTATGATGTGGGGTTAAATTTCATAGAATAAAGTGGACCCAAGTTTACATGCAGATGGTATCATGATCAGAGAAGTACATTTGGATATCTTAAAGAACGTACAAGGTCTGTCCCGAAAGTAATACGCCCATTTTTTTACTTCCTTGTACAAAGTAAAAAGGCAGTATTGTAATCGCGAAAAATTTCGGATATCATATTTCAACGAAAATATCCATTTTGACAGCTATCGAATGCAATTTAATGATGTTTTTGAGTGACATTCGTACGTAAGAACAGAATAAAGGACTTTTTTCCCCAAAAAAAACTGATTTAAAAATTTGATTTGAAAATTGATTGATAAAACTGATTTAAAATGGGTTCTGAAGAAATTTTTTCGTGGCGTCTGTTCGTTTGTACGAACGCATGTATCTCGCATAGCTCAAAAACGATTAGACTCAGAACGTCGAAATTTTGCATATACGATTGCTATAACATGTAGATATGCACCTCCATTTTTTGGTTGCAATCGGCCTCACCAAAAGTATGTAAATATATATATATATACATACATATATATATATATACCCACTCTGTTACTCGGCTCATTGAGCTTAGATTTTTTATATGTTAGTAAATTGGGCATTTTTTGCTTTAGAAATGATAAAATTATGTTGTTCTTATCCTCCGGTTAAGGATTTATGCCTTTAGTAAATCTGCATGCAATATTTGTAGAATTATCAACAATTTAAAGTTGTTTAAGTGCAGCTAAGCCTAATTATTTTACCATATAGCATCCATATTTGTTTACATTTGAAACTTAGCAGAATAGTGGATTTGTTGCCAATCTAGAGAAACTAAGCTTCGCAGCAATAAAGATAACGCCTTCTTTTATTATCGCGAATTAAATCATGCTTAATCCATTCTGAAATTTATTTGAGGAAATAAGTGTTTAAGATTTACTTCGTAATTTTTAATATAGATATTTTGAGATTTTATGTATTTTTGCCTAGTCGCGAAGAGAGAACTAAATTAATTGAATTAGAAATACTGAATCGTTTGTGAAAAACTGTTTCTTTCTTTTCTTTTTTTTGGGGGGGTTAATTTCTTTTATACATTGTTTTAGATTTATTATAGTATTTCAATAGAACATGTGGCGACGATTAGATAATTCTTCAGATGATATAACTTTTTGTGCATTCTGAGTTATAAAATAAATGAGATTAAACTTAAGCTGTTAAGTAAATCTAGCGTCAGAGTCTCGCCACGGTAAATAAATATAGAGAATTTTAAAGAGTGCATTTAATCTATTGTGGTTTATGCGCTATCGACGAAGTCGATTTAATTCAATCCAATAAGTTAAAATGAAGTGCAAGAAAAAATACGTATATTTTAACATTTCGTACAAGGAAGTCAGGTGGTGTACACGTCAGATTTTTTAAGAAATTTATTGAACCGATTCATACAATTACTGAATATTCTCCGAATTACATCCCTTCTGCTTTAATACACTTGTTCCAACGCATTTTTCATTGAGGGATTTTTTAATCTTCGGGAACAAAAGGAAGTCGGGTGAGGATAAATCACGACTGAAGCAAAGCAAAAGTTTCCGTCGGCGTTTTCTCAAGTTTGAAACAAAACTTTGTGTGTCGCTGCTCGAGAGTTTTTTCCATCTTAATTTTGACCGAGCACTCACACAAGGGTTCACTGAAACAGATACTGTGACACTCCAGGAGCTTGGAGCCGACTGGCGCTGGTCGCGCCGTGGAAGAAAATGGGGCGCATTACTTTCGGGACCGACTTTGTAGTGTTACCATGGGCAGAAGAGAATATGCTACTGAAATGATGCTATTAGCAAGAAATAATCGATATTTAGCAAAGCTGATGAAAGCCTGGTTCCAAAGAAGAAGGATTGATGTTTTGCCATGGCCTCTCAGTCACCGTACCTAAATCCATTTCACAGTATATTATATGAACTAAAATAAAAAATAATCATGAACACTCGTCAGGTTTGGAGAAACTTTGCGGGAATGTACATGATGCATGCCATTCCATGTCTTCTGAAAATTATCAGATGTTAGTCCACTCCATGCCATACAGAAATGTTGCAATCCTTAAAGACAAACGTTTTGCAACTAAATATTGCTATAAAGAGGTTAGAAATTTTTTAATAAAGAAAGCTTTTTGTTCTTAATGAGAAGATTTTTTTATGCAGTCCATTTCTGGGGTATTTTGGAAAAAACATTAAGACACAAAAACAACTTAAAAATCGGTGATGATACTTACAGAATCAATAAATAACACCATCCAAATAATACACACTTTTCGCCATGAATTAAAAAGAATAAATAGTCGTTATTCTTAAATTTAAAAAGTAAATAAGTGTCCATTGCTATACATAGAGGGTTATATACCTAATTTGAAAACACAGCAGATTATCACATGAGCATAATTCTGTTCTTACATTTTTTAGCACTTCGAAATGCGAAAATAAACTGTCTGACAATCTACAATATATTCGACTCATTATCTTTGCATTTTCTATTGATTAACATATAATTTCTTAAGAAATTACCCAGAGATTCTCTGCACAAAATGGGAATTTTCATATACTCAATAGTGGCAGATCAGAATTCTGATCGAAAGTCAAATTAGGTATAAATAAGGTAGCCCAAAGCAAAGAACGGAAATTTATCTGTGAGTGTTTAAAAAGAATATCATCCGTGGAAACCATTTACTTACCTCTGAGAAGCTGCCATGGCAAGAAAATATATATGCATACCTTCTTTAATGGCTCAGCAAGGGTCATGGAAAGTGGCATTTGCAAAAGTGTCACATCTCAGGAGCTTAGTAAAATAATTTTGCGTAGAATAACGAGGTACTTAGTATGTATTTTCGGCACAATTACATTTATAGGCCGAATACATATCGATAGAAACGCAGTTAAATTTAAAATAGAGTATGTGAACCACTAATTGACCGGTTATAAATAAAGGGCCAAATTCAGAATCTTCAAAGTTGAAAAAATAAAGTATATATTAGAGGATAATAAAGTAACAACTAACTGGAAAATGGGTTTAAGTTCAGTGCTGGAATATAGCAACATTCTTATTCTGCTATCTGGAAAAGGCACAATCTCAGTAACTTGGTAGTTTACCCAACTGAAGCGTATTTTTGAGAAATGGTCAAAGAGATCTTTTGGCTCATTCTTGGTAATATTATTAAGAAATCAACCTTTTTTCAATGCTTTTTCTTTAGAAATATGTATGTTTTTATAATAAAATATCATATTTCTATTATTAACTCTTGTTAGAAATTTGCATTGCTATTTGTGCGGCACTAAAAAATGTTGTCACGAAGCTCTGCTATATAAACAGGAGCACCAGTGTGCAAAATGCGTCCTTCCTTCTTCTTCCTGATTCGATGGTGCGTACAACATTCTTGTTCTACACTTCAATATCTTCGGTTCCTGTAAAATTGGGATCGCATTTACAAGATACCCTCAACAGCAACGGCGAAAGAAACCATTTCAGAGAATTTTGTTTTGGGGATATTTATCAACGAAAACCATTTCTCTGGAGAAATCGTAAGAGGGACAAAACTTCAAACGAAATTAAATTAATTTTCAGTTCAGTTTCAAAAAGTTCCGCTTTGCTAGCCTGGACATAGGCTCCACTGAAACATGTTTCGGTTAAGATCTCTCTGTTGGTAGGAGATAAGACAAGCTCGTTTCTCGTAAAAGTTTCTTTTAGCCTCAAGCTTCGTTTGATGTGATAACCCCATACTGAGTGGAAGTTCCTGTGCTGAATTGCTGTGTGTGATTGGTTCCGAAAGACTTGAAAGTTTTTTTGCTGATTCTGTCTCTTTTAAGCTTAATCGAGCAGTCTGAGAAAATGGTGACCAATTTTTCAACTTAAATAAGTTAAAAATTAAGTTTCCAGAAGACGCGAAAAGTGATCAACTGAAAACACAAGAAAATAGGCAAACGTGTGACAAAAAGTGTAAACGAAATAGTTGATACTTATTTTTTAAAAAGACAGCAAATTTGAAGATGCTTTTCGTCATCCATTGATGGATTCGAATGTGATGATATTTTGTTCATTTTAAATCCCGTCAAAAAGGTTCTTCTTTAAAGAAGATAAAAAAGTGCATGCCACTGAAGAAGCTGATGAGAAATTTAAGTTGATTTCTCTTTAAATAGCTAACATAAGTCATGTACTTGCGCCACTAGTGGTAGCATTGCTAAGTACGCTTTGCAGTGCGCATATTTAGTTCAGAAAACTAAGATTGTTAAATGTGTTGCATCTGCCATTTCTGCATGGAAGAATCAATTGAGTCTTTTGAGTGGGAGGGAAATAAAAATACTGTTAAATCTGTTAGGATTAATTTAGCATTCAAGAATGATCATTTGCGCTAACTGGGCTTTCAATGCACCCAGTGCTATCGAATACGGCCATTGCTGGACTGTCCAAAAATGTACCTTCTCTGTTCAAAATAGTTACATGCTGGCCAGAAGAGGAAGTTGACAAGCTAAACTGAAATTAAAAGTGAGAAAAAAAAATTAACACAATTGCTACTTTTATTTAAGTACTTTAAGAATGACTTCTGTGGAAATTCCACATTTCCTAGTGCATGCTCTTATGTTCTAAGTTAACCACTGCATAATCCTGGTAATTGTAAGATCCGTGACTAAAATCATGGTAAGGGAAAACTTGAATTTTCATGTTTTCCTCTCCATGAAAACTTATTAATTTCTACAGTGACACCGAACTAAAATGTAATGAGGGATAATTCCTGCATTTGACTGACTGGGTATCATGCAGCTAGCAATCCGGAGTTCGAATTTCAGAGAGGGCATTGTTGAATTTTCATGTTTCCGGCTCCGAAAAGTATTATAACCTCTAAGGAGTGTAGAATTAAGTGAAGAATGAAAATATTGAGATTACTAAAGCTGTAAAAACAGGAAAAGGAAAAAGAGAGAAACGGGGAAGAAATGAAAAAGGTTGCCGGAAAACATTCAATAGTCTTCCACAAACTGCTGCTAAAGAATAGGACGATTCAAATCATTTGTGATTAAAACTGAAAATGCTGGGTAGTCTATCGTTGAAGAGTCTGAAGTGTCTGAAGTGAAGAGTAGATGATTTGTACTTGTCTCTGAGAAGGGAAACGAAGTATACAAAAGTGTAAAGCATTATTCAAGAAATAAGGACAGTATAACTCATAATGGAAGACTGGCTTCAACAAAAGTATAATAATTGTTATCTTAGAAAAAGAATTTGTTATCTTAGAAAAAGAAATTTGGTACATAATTATTTCAGATACTACTGCAGTGGCGCTGAAGCTACAACTCAAAAATAGCCGACTAATACAGACCTTCTGTAAATATTTAGTTATGAAGGAAAAATTATAAATAAAATAAGATTAGAATTCACTAAGTTTGGAAAATTATTTCATGGTTTTGTTACATAACCATTTTCAACATTTTATTGCTTTGCATACATTTTAGCAATTATATTAATGGCTTAATGTTTTGCTTAATGTAGATTTTACCTTTTCAAGGTCATATATCCTATTTGAATAACCCTCTTTCAGTGGGCCTGTTACGAGTATGTTAAAATTTAACATGCTCACTTCTAGAACATAATTAAGTCAAAATTTGTAACTTTTGTGTAATTTTGAGCATTTTGTGATTTTATGTAAGAGTTATGATAAATAAGCGTTCAAAAAATGATAAAATATATATTTTAATAGACCCCTGAAAATTTTAGTAATTGTTTGAATGGTTAGTGGACGCGTTCATGACACGTTTACCCTAGATATGGCAATGTATTTTTAGAGATGAGATATCATTTATACTTCAAATTGATTAAAAATTAATACGAACTGGAGAAAATTTAAATCCGAGACATCACCTTTTTATGACAGGAGAAAGAAATCTCTGCTTTTAACATATGAAGTAAGAACCATCGGACTTGAATTACGCTTTATACTTCTTAAAAGTAGCTGCCTAGATAGTATAGCGGATAGGAGAGCCTGCTCCGATACCAAAGGCCTGGCGTTCGAATCCCGGAGAAGGCAGGGCTGTGCTTGTCCGTCCCGTCATAGAAGGTGATGGTGGCCCGCCTATTAGGTGCTTCTTCCACAATAAAGTGGCCACGTCTGAGTCGGCTAAGTGCTCGCCAGTGGGGGGAAAAGAAGAAAAACGTTCTTTACGGTATTTCAGATATTGTAAAATTGAAATCCTAGGACCATATTGTTTTTTTTTTTTTTTTTTGGAAACACGGATCCTGATTGAAAGTTCATAAAGTGAGCACACTTGTTCTGCAGAGAGCTGGTTATATAGACTAGTATCTAAAGAAAGTGAAATTGTCTGTCCTTTGATTTAACCATTCATATGACCTCATTTTAAAGACAATGTTTGAAGCCCTCTGAAGCCAGTTTATTCATTTACATTAATAGATAAATCATATCCATGTACTATGTGGATAAATCACAACCATAATATAACTATGAAGACCATTAAGATCTGAAACCTGAGTCACATCATAAATTAGTTGTCATTTTTCTAATCTTATACACAGTGAGGTGCGCTTAATTATTTCATATTATAATACTCAACAGGGAGTTTTCTTGAATAATTAAAAATTCATTTTCATATTTCAAACTTTTCCATCTTACTTGATGATGTTAATAATATTGAAACATGTGTCAGTTATGTATTTTAATGTCATTTTAACAAAATAATTTTGAAATGTATAGACTAACTTCATACTGCAACCCTTAAATACTTTGAATTATAATGATCGCAAAATCCAACTTTTCATTTACAGCGTACATGACATCAAGCCCCAAATTCGAAGTCTGTATCTGTTCGGTTAAAGAACTCAGGTTTTCCCCATTCATGAAACATTCAACAGCTTAACTGCAGAACCTAATCCAAATTTTCGTCTTGGCTTTGGAGTTTGTTTGAAACGTTTTCAAAGTACAGCATGACTGGCCCTACAGAAATGCTTGGTTATTACAGCGATACCATTAGATGAATAACAAATTTAAAAAAAAAAAAAAAGAAAAATTAGAATTCTAAAATGTTTTGTTTTATAGACATTGTTTTATTTATTTATTTATTTTTCTGAGTTTCTTATTTTCCCTCTTATATAATCTTTAGGTGCTCAATATGTCTGCGCACTTCATTACCAGAAAGATTGCCTTCTCCACTACTATGAAGCTATATTTTTATGCTAAAAATTGTCAACATAAGTAAGAGGCATTTCTGCTTTTTATTTTATAGCAATGTATTTTTTTCAACAGAATTCTTCCTTTTACTGTACGTGATTTAAGTATGTCATCAATCATGAATCGCGAGTTCCTTACAAAAATTTAAATGATTTTTTCGCTTGTTATTTTTAATTTTTGCATATATTTTAATCTCCGATCTGCATTATAAAAGCTCTTAGGTTCAAAATTACTGTCACTGTTTTCTATAACTTATGCAATCAAATAGGATTTATTTAAGCTGAACTGTCTCTATAGTATGCGAATTAAATCCTTCACTTTTAATTTGCTTTTTTTTAATTGTGGAGTAAAAGCTTACTCAATATCTGTTTGATATGAATCAGGAATACATACATGTTGGGCTTTAAAAGCATCTCTGCCCTTACTTTTATAGAAATTACGCAACTGGGATGGTAATTAAGTCTCTAGGGTAAATAAATGATAATTATTTCACGTGTAGTAGAACTCTCTTCTGGCCTTTCAAATGGCAAATTCTACAACTCTTTTTTTTATCAAGTTTCTGCCCACTTAGCTCCATGTACGAAAACTCTGAGCGTCTATACAGTTTTAAGAAAGAACTCGTGGAACAGCGAAAAAAAGAAAAGCTTTCATCATTCTGTTTATTCTTTTCATACATTTGTTCTAACGTTGCACATTCCTTGGTGTACTCGTACAATTTTAGGATGCCCTCGCATACAGCTAATGAAATACGCTTTCATTCTTTCGTTAGGGTTTCCTGAATATCTAAAAAGCGTTCTTAAAATCGGATTCTAGATGGGATTTTCCGTTAGAGAACAGAATGTAAGCCGAAGTTGCTTAGACTGATCAAAAGGGAAAATTCGAGTAATAGGTGCATTTCTCTTTGCAGCGGACTATTTGATGGTATTTATACTGCGAGATGAAATCTTGATTGTTTTCAAATACTTTTAATTTCAATTTTCAAATACATAACAGGCGATATCAGTCGCTTAAAATCAAGTAAAAAATTCCATGCAAAATTCTTTGCTCAAGCAAATGATATTGCAAGGAAAACAAGCTGAGATACTATAGTAACTATTGTCACCGGTTGTCTTTTAACAGCTTAGTTCAGATTATATGAATAACTTGTGACGCAAAATTCTGTAGAAGTATTGTATATGTACTGAATAAATATCCTATCTTTGTCAAACATGTTTTTAATCAAATTTTCGCCTTGTACATAAATTTAAGTTACATTAAAATTGCTCATGTCACGAGGAAATTATTTTATGAGACAGAAAAGTTTAGAAAGAATGAAAACGTTAGTTAAATTGGTAATGTATATTCACTTAAATAATATATTACCCCTTTTAGAATTTTAATGAAGTTCTTCATATTTTATATGAAGGTTATATATATATTATATATATTCATATTTTATATTTTATGTGAAGGTCATATTTTATATGAAGGCCTTCATATTTATTTTTCATACTTTACATGAACCAAGGTCTTCATATTTTATTTAAAGACCGTTGTCCGCAAACTGTTCCTGATAAGAGGAACTGCTTTTTATCGGAAGACTGCAATGCACTTCTACTAATACTTTACAAACACTTTTGCTATTAATTCTTTTCATTGTATAACTCCCATTTGACCACAATTTTTGCTTTGAACAAGACTTTAGTGTGAATTTTCCTGTCACAAAATGTGAGTAAATGAATGTAAACCAGTAAGTAGCCTTCATTTTCGTCCATTTATTTATATTTATGTTACAAGAACATAGTGAGCATTACATAACATTAAAGAATCCAATAAAAGTTAAACGGCAACGTTGCCGGATAGCAGATATATAGATAAAGGGAAAAAATGTCTTGACATCATCTTGCACAGTCGGATGGACAAAGAACTGAGGAGGAGGGAGGGAAAAGAGACAGAGAATAAAAGAATTCTGTCAAACTTCAGGAGGAAAGAAGACAGAAAAGCAGAAAGAAATGTTAGGAGCAGAGGGAGGAGAAGGCAGAAAGCGCTGAAAAGGGAAGTAAGATAAGTCCGACGTCTGATAGATAATAATATGAATGAGCTAGAAGTGAGTCTGTCTGTCTCTCTGTCGACACCGTTCCTACTCCCTCTCGTAAGAGATAGGGGCACTACCGGGAACATGCAACATAAAAGAAACACGTAGCACGCAGTTCTTAGTCTCTTCCGCGATTGTAGCGTGATTTGATTAGTCCAAAAAAAGTCGAGGGAAAAACTGACATAAAGATAGTACGAACCACAAAACGCTTTTTTTTTCCTTCACTCTCTCTCCCCCTTCTCCAATCTGTACAATATTTTCTTAAAAGAAACGTGTTCGATAAATTTTACGTTTTTTTTATTTTTATTTTTATTTTAGTTTTTACTCACTGCCTCCTTTTTCAGACAGTGTTGTTATCATGGAAGACTTTCTTTTGTCAAAGCGGGCATATAGAACATAGTACTTATTTGGTGTGTGTATGTATGTATGTGCATTTCTTCTTTTTTTTTTCTCCTTTTTTACTGTATTTTGTTTCGGGGTTGTCTTTGACGCATGTAAAATTTTAGAAACGAAAATTTCCTGCGGGAAAAAGATTTAGTACCGAACTGTGAACTTATGGCGATAAATTTTCTTCTCAAACATTTTGCTCAGTACGTAAATAAATAAAAAAAGAGTTTCTCTGAAAGGAAACTTGTATCTTTTAGGTATTTGTAACGCATTCCTTACGCAAGCAAAAAAAAAAACTTATTTTTTTCTGTTGGCAAAGAAAGAAGCACTGATGTGAATATATTTATAATAGGGTATAATGAACGTGATAATGTTTCAAGGGTTGCCTCTTTATGTATAGGCTGAAAAATATGTAAAATTATCTGGGTGAAATTCAGGAAATTTAATTGTGACAGATCGAACATTAATATATATATTTCTTCAAAAAACAAAATATGAATGCTTCGCAAGTAAAATTTAATAAATCTACTTATAGTCTATTAGGCTATATAGGAAGTACAACTTACTCTTCAGCATTTTTGGCTGAGTAAACATTGGGGTCCAACAGCACAGCAGAGAGGAGAAAACACTGAACGAGCAATTTTACGACCCTGTGGAAATGACGAGAAATGACACCGTAAGGTTATTCATACCTTCTGAAAAAGACAACTAGTGAAGTTCTACCGCTTCCAAAAATTGGAAGAAAAAATAAAAGGCGTAAAAGAGGTTGTAGGGTTTCCCTTATTTTGCATAACAAATTTATTTTAAGTTTGATCCTTTCCTGAACTACTCAGCTTCCCCTAGCATTTTCTAGCCAGGATACAAATTTTAAAGTAAAGTGAAGTGAGTATATAAACGGGTGAAACTCTCAGCTTATTCAGAGCGTGTTTTCGCTAGCCAGCGCACGTTTCGTTCCTATCCCGCTGTTACGTTAGTAAGCCTCTTGGCCATTTTCGGTTTATGGCCACGCCTATTAGATTTTTGTTGAGTCAACCTGTTAGACAATAACTTAACGTGCTAATCCAGCCCTATTCTATTTTAGATTTGAAATGATTTATGTGCTGTATTTTTTAAGATTTACCACCAGTTGACGGGGTTTCTGTAAAGCACGAAGATCGTGCCTTTCTGTTTTCATTCTGAATTAATAAAAGGTTATTTCCCCCTTCTTCTGTGATGGTAATTAAGTAAGGCCTGTACGAGAATTCGTCAAGTTCATTGTAGGATCTAATTTAGTTTATGTGGAATAACAGAGACAGATTGTATAAGGCATCTACTTTTTGGCCACAACTATGACTAAAATTATCAAAGAGCATATAATAATAATTAAATCACACAGTTCGTTGAAAACAAGGGATAAAATGCTTTTACTTATTTATTTATTATTTTTCATTTTTCATTTTTTTATTTTTTATTATTATTTTGTTTTGTTTTGTTTGTGTGTGCTTATAATATTCCTAGTGAAGATAGTCTATATTTTCTATTGAAAATCATTGTCTAATCGTAAAACAAATAATAAATGTAGTAAAAACTGAACTCACTTTTTTAGATAAAACTGAACAATTGAATTTGTTTTATTTAGCTAAACACACAATACATTTCTATTTCAATTAAAATAACTTGTTGAAATTAAAGTTAGAGACAGCTAAATAAATTGACAAGTTTAATCTTATTTATTTTAAAATGAACAAGCGATCCTGATGATAATTGGAGTATCAAATATCAGCAGTCCATAATCCTCGAATTCTACTTTTATATATATATTTTGTATAAAATAAGTAGTCACTCTTGTCAAACAAGCGAAGAATATACTAATGCCTGTTAAAAATTTATTATAGTGCTTTAAAATAGGACCACTTCTCAGACTGCATGCATAAATATTTCAGTTATAGGAAATGAATTATTTTACAAAACAAAAATTCTTCTACTCTTCCAAACCTCACAATTAAATCATTACAAATGTCTTAAAACTTTAATTTCTTTATAATGCATGTAAATTTTGATTTTAGTTTTGGATATAATATTATGTAACGTTTAAATTTTATTTTATGTAGCGTCTGTTCGATTTTCGATTGCTTTTGTCTAAGAATTCAAGTAGATTATTTTCTTTACCTTCTTTATATTAAAACTTCAATTACTTGAAATAGTTTGTTATTTTTATATTACTTTAAATATTCAATGGAAGATAATCCATATCATAATCTTGGTGTAAATTAGTTATTATCTAATGCAAAAGGAATTATTAATTTTACAAAAACTAATTTTTCGCAAGCGTCTCATCAACTTTCGGTAAAAGATAAATCACGCAAAAAGCAGTGCGGAGTGAAAATTCCTGAATTAACATTTTAGCAAATTCGATGAATATAATCCATGTTTTGACCATATCCTTATGTCAGTGTCCTTGGAAGAACTTGCAGATAAGACTGAGATATGTTATCAGTCATACTGCCTGATTTATATTCAGTGCTTGCTATTTTATTGTTAAAGGGATATATAAAGAGATACTAAGGCAAACTCATTACATAAATCTTAATAAGATATGGCTGAATTTTTAAAGGCTAAATAATAAATATGTGTTACTGCATTTAATGGAATTTTTTTTACCTATGATAAATGCCTTATATCGATGTCAAACTTAAATCATATATAGGAAATGAAAAGTTTGATCATGGAAAATTCGCGAGGGCTATTTGCCGAAAGACAGAGATGCCTTCGTGAAGGACGTTTTAAGAGAAACTAGCTGGTCATGGAAAAAATCATGAAAACGCTCATCCAACAAGCCCGTTAGCCTGGAATCGAACCCATGTCAAGCTACTAGTGCTCAGCAATTTAACCTTCTGGCTGCTGGAGGACCAATACTAAAGAAACAGCTGTTGAAGTTACTTTAATGAAGGGCATGAAGGTATGTTGTGAGCTAAACAACATTATTTTAAAGGAAGTCGAAGGTACGGTATTAATCCTATTGATAGTCATCAACGAGCTCAGCTCTCATTCGAGTTATGCACCGCAATGGGCGCAAACGAATACAACTTGAATTACAAATTTACGACTGACAGACATAGCGCGAATTTGGGAAGAAAAAATTGCTTAATCTAGCAACCGCCGAAGGTTTAACTAACATATAAGCATGTTAAGTCCGTAATTTGTTAGATTTACATGCTTGGTAATTACGTTAAATTTATCTCCATGACAGTATGAAATATTCCGGTTACATCACAAAAACATGGTCAAAGAAGAAAATGAGATAACAATTATAATAGCAATATGTGGCATTAAAAGCATCTGTTGTTAATTACAGTACTGACGAAAATTTTTATAAAAATCATAAATGATGTATTTTATAAGCCACATGAACAAGTTTTATTGTAATGTTGAGTGCGTGTAATAGATTGAATGCATATAGAAACGACAGTAGCTTGATAAATATTATTTTACTAGAAGGAACACTTTACAGTTTTGGAACTTCTCACAAAAAGACACGTACAGCTAGTCTCAGTATCACAGAACACAATCAGTAGTTACCCTTCAGACTACTAAGAAAGTTAAACGCAAAGCAAAAAACAAAGGGCGTTGAAGGTTAAACGTTGAAGCTAAAAACGTTGAAGCTCCTATGATTAATCGATACTCCGAACTTAAACTGAAATAAACAACTGAGAAACTGATGCTCTTTCTCGTGTTACATGGTTTTTCCTCCTGCCACTGAGAAATTTATAGTACCTTCTCAAAATTACTGGAAGTCATAATACAGTTACAGCTATATATGGGGATCAATTACATTTGTTCAGTTACAATACCAATTTTAGTTGTACAGGGACCAGACCAAAATGTCGCCAAATGGTCACTAAGTTTGGCGAATTTTGGTGACACTTCTCACCAAATTTGGCAACAAAAATTAGTCGCCAAAATCATCTCCAGTGTGACAAACTGTAACAGCAAATGACTAATTAGGAAAACAACCAGCTGGTTATTATTAGAGATTTCCTCTTTCGGACTAACTAAAAGAAACTCATTTTTAGAGCCCAGGTGTAAACGGTCCGCAAGGGAGATGTCCTGAAGGCTAATGGGTCTCTATCCCCTAATGCTTTTATGATGCCGACTTGTTCACGGCTGTTCGCTGTTCTTTTGTGAGAAGAGACGAAGCAGGGGAGTTGAATGGACATGTAGTCAGAAAAGGCTGTGGGAAACTCGCTAATGCTTTTATGATGCCGACTTGTTCACGGCTGTTCGCTGTTCTTTTGTGAGAAGAGACGAAGCAGTGGAGCTGAATGGACATGTAGTCAGAGAACTCTGTGGGAAACTCGCTTTTTCCCTTCTGTAAGATATAGCAATGTAACAATTTACGCTATTCATCCATTATTTAAATCACGAATGAATTTGTTGTTGAGTTTTAAATAAATTTAAAAAAGACAATCCTGTCTTGCTATTTTTCCATAAAAGCTCGGAAACGTTACACCAGCTTCGCGATATCTCCCCAATTTAGAGAGATAACCGTTTACTCAGTGTTAAATGGACATGCCCCTGTAGTCTTGTTTCCCTGGCAGAGCATCATCTCTTTCAAGCATTTCATGTTTAAAAAAATACTACTATTTAAAACATAAATTCAGTAAAACCATCTATATATATACAAAAATTCGTAACATTAAAATGTATTTGTTGCCATTAGCAGACTGTCTCAGAAATCGAAGGTGATGCGTTCAAAAGGTGCTCCTACATTGTAACATTGCAGCTTTCTTCGGATGCGTTTCTTAGGAACTTTCCGGCCCGCAGAAGCAACGCAAGATTCATACCACTTTTCCACGTCAGCCCTTGCATTACTCCAGTAGAAGCGCTTTCGAATTCTATGCAAAGGCTTCATTATTCCGAAATGGCCTCCTGTTGGACTCCTATGTAACTCTAGGACATCCGGGATCTTGGAAGTACTAGCTCCCATCGGAATGCCTTTCCATCATACGATTCGAGCTTCTGGTAAAAGATGCAGTTTCGAATGTGGAGTGAGACCAGAGAGCTCAGTGTTACTTTATCTTAGGACTAGATAGAAATGTAATGCCAGGTAGGTTTCCTATTTGAAAATTCCTTTAAGTCAGTTATGGGTTTAATGTCACCGTCTTCCAAATAGTCTTATAAGGTATTTCTCTCGCCTCCTTCGCATGCCTTCGTGATATAGTGGTTAGCAAGCTTTTTACATCTCCTGTTTCCAAATAACCTAATGACAAGTGGCACCCGAAAGGTGGTTGATGATGATTCTCCACCACCGGGATTTCGCGATTGGGTCACCTAATCCCCAGTCGCCCTTTAAAAGGAGCAGTGTATAAGGTAGTAATGGGGGCGCAGCCCTCCGGCCCACCTGACTGGAATGCTCCAGTCGTATGGCTCAAATTAAGAGCTAGCCCATCTAACAACAAACAATGAAGACAACGGTCGGTCCGGCCGTGTCCAGAATAAAATTATGTAAAATACAACGATGTAATAACTATCATAGTATAAGCCGAAGCCCCAGAAAACCAAAGCCTCAAGAACCGGGCAACAAAAAAAAAAGGTTAGTATAATGTGAACAAATCAAACCAAAAAGATACATTTTAGTATGGATGCAATTAAAAGACCGATCCATCCATTCATACCAACAAAACTAAAGAAAATCATAAAATCACACCGTTAGTTACAAAAAAAAAGAACATACAACATGTAACCATACATATTACAAACAAACCAGGGAACTACCAATAAAAAAAAGGGAAAATCCCAAAAATCATAACTAAAAATCTCAAAAACAAAATGTATATGTCTGTGATTTAATCGGTACAATCAAACACAATAGGCCTCAAATCCAAAACAAAGAACAAACCAAAAATCACAATACATTACCATCAAAAAACCAACAGAACTGTGACAAGAGTAACTCCACTTTTCCAACACAAAAATATAGAACATCTAAAATCTACATCTAATTAAACACACACAACAAATACCACAACAACAGGGGAGTAAAGAAAGCCAATGCCAAGATCCCTAAAACCACTAGTACCGAAAAAAAGCCTATCTGACCTACGGAAAGATCATCAACCGTGGGGTCCGTCTAACAACCACTGAGACACTAGTTCTCAGTGGCAATATGTTTAAATTAAATAAATCCCCGTTTGTAAAATAAAGCATATTTATGAGTTTCTAATTTCATGTACTCCAAGTACAGAAAAATTTTTTAAAACAGGTGCGTAGTGTTAAAAGCAAAACAAAGGACTGCATTGGTGAAAAAATTAATGTCAATTATCTAAAATTACTAGTAAGTAAAAATTAATCAATTTAAAACTTATATTTAAAAATATAAAAACGGAAAGGAAATTCTATCTGTCAGTCCCAATTATTTAAATCTTAAATTGTGTTAATGTCAATAAAAGAAAAACACATACACATGTAATACAATTCAGAGCAATACAAACTCTGTTGCCTCATTTCACATGATCCATCACAAAAGATATAAATATAAAAATTACAATTGATAATATATCTCAAACATTTCTAATATTTTACATTATTCATTACAATTTCTATTCACATTTAGCAAGAAGGTTTTATGATATCATCCTCTCTTTAAACAATAATTTACAAAATCTATAATTCATCAATTAAACATCAGGTTTTGACATCAGTTTTCAAACTACATACCAAAATTAAAATTATAAAACATCGAAATTATAACATTCAGTATATCAACAATACATTCCTTTAAAATATACATTAAAAACTGACTATTGAACGGATTTTTAAACACTTAAACATCAATTCCCGCTGCTTCTCTATTTGTATTTAGAATCTTCATAACAGTCCTACTGTAATCTATTAAGTTCTTATAGTTTTTCCTTATATCAATTTTATAGTTCTTCTTATATTTAACCCTTGCACTCCCAGTTAATATACAGTCATCAAAATAGTGCTGAGCATCTCCAACTTTGTTACAAGTTCTACAACAATCATTATTTTGTATACCAAATCGTTTTAGGTAAGCCGGGAATCGTCCATGACCTGTTATTAATTGATTTACGTCTATATCATTATAAATATTCATATTTTTATCAATTTTAATTTTCTTTAGTATTCCTTGATTTTTATCTGACGACCCCCAGCTTAACCTCCATTTTTCTATATTATTTACATACAGAGCTGTTACTGATTTCCTTTTAGAGGCAGGAATATAACAATCAAAGTCTCCCTCTCCAAGGGCAGCAGATTTCGCTAATACATCCGCCCTCTCGTTCCCCTTATGTCCCACATGGGCTTTCATCCAGTGCAATTTAATATTATGAACAAACTTTAAACGCTTATAAATAATCTTAATATCATGCAATAAATAATTCTTATGCCCAGGACCCGAGAGGGACTGAAGTACCGATAATGCGTCTGAGTAGACATTAATATTATATCTCACTTTCAGAGTTTTCTCTATCCATCTGAGGGCTTCATAAATTGCGCAAGTTTCAGCCTGAAAAATTGAGTTCATATTTTTTAACATTATTCTGTTATTAAAAATCTCGATTCCATGAAAGAAAACAACAAATGCACAACCCACAACAGTGTATAAGGTATTTATCCCGCCTTCTTCGCATGCCTTCGTAGTGTAATGGTCGGCACGCTTGACGCGTATTCGAGAGGTCCGTGGTTCGAGTCCCGCGGGGACATTGCTCATTTTTCACATCTTCTACTTCCAAATAAACTAATGACTCTACAGTCTTTCCTAACCTCATTGTATGGGTCTCGATCAGCCAATGTTGTAGATGTAACTTGACGTGCGAGAGGATTAACCAGTTCGTATTTTGCTTGAACCCTGAAACAATATCGGCAGCTTTCTGTGCAGCGTCTTCAGGACAGGGTGTCGGCGTTTCTGTGCAACCTCCTTTTCTACATCGGATAGTTATGTCATATTCCTGTAGTCTCTGTATCCATCTGGCAATTTGGCCTTCGGGATTCCTGAAATTTAATAACCATGTCAATGATGCATCTGTGTGGAGGAGGAATTTTCTGCCGTAGAAAATGGTGTCAATGTTCGACGGCTTTAACTACGACGAACAACTGTTTTCTGATGACAGAGTAATTCCTCTTCGGTTTACATAGACATTTGCTACAGTGTGCTATGAAACATTCTGTTCTGTCGTAGTGCCTTTTAGGAGGAATACTACAGAACAAAGTTAATAATTTGTCTCAAAGCTAAACATCTAAAAGTTTTTATTGCGTTGCGAATTTTACCAAAACAACCCATGAACCTTAATGCTCGTGAACTTACTGTAAATCATGCATCTCAAAAGGTGTAACTTAAACATAACAAAAACACAATAATCGACATTAAATTTCAAAAAAATCTTTAGAATTTATTTCTTTAAATTAAATCAGATATGGCAATAACAATTATATAATAAAATTTGTTTAACCCTCCCCAGTGAGTGAAAAAAAATAACCTGAGAAAATTCTAATACATTTATATGCGTTTTTAACAATTCAGTGATTTCAAAATAAAACATCAAATTTCTGTAAGTGCTAACTAAGTATAAGAATAACTATTTCAGTTTAGTAAAATTTTAAAATTCATAACAAACTATTTCTTTACACCTATGAAGGTTCTTTCACCTTATTATTGCCCCTTAATTAAAAGAATATTACCATTTAGAACAAATCTAAATTTACATCTTATTATTGCACAGAAAATAAAAGAATACCAATATTCAGAAAAAACTTAAAATTTATCTCTTATTATTGCAAAGGAAATAAAAGCTTTTAACATTCAGATTCGATTAACTGATTTACAACAAAATCACCCATTAGGAAAATCTAGAGTATTAAAACGGGAGCAATTCTATTTCAGTTAACAATTTATTTAACCTTAGCAAGGACAGTATGCTCATCAAGTACACAAAATTTCATTTTATCAACATCTCGGAATCCTTAAAATACAGACATTTTAAAATGAAACCATAATTACGTTTTCTTTTTTTTAAATAAGTGAAAACCCCCCCTTTGCTATAGTAGTTAACTATAAACTGGTAAATGTCAAAACCCATTTTTTTTTCTTAAGATTGTGAACTATTCAAGTAATAACAAACACAGATTTATCTGACAGGTGGAACAAGTTGAACATTCTGTCCAAGGAAGACGCTAATATTCAGTTTTCTTTCCAGAACTGCAAAAGTTTACTAGGGCGTATGTCCAGTCGTGCCCAACATGTCAATTAAATAATTATGTTAATTTCCGCCCGGCCAGTTCCTAAGTAGTATTAAATCAGAATTCCCAAATCAAATAATAGGCATCGATTTATTGGGACCTTATCCTAGAAGTAAAGTTAACAGAAGCCGATATCTTTTAGTTATAGTGGACCATTTTAGCAAATGGTTAGAGTTGATTCCGTTAAAACGCGCGTCTGCAAAAATTGTAGTAGATTCAATTCTAAATAAGTATATTTTAAAATACGGGGCACCCCTAAAAGTTATTTCCGATAATGGTCCCCAGTTTGTTAGTAATATTTCTGAGGAAATGTGTGCAAAACTGGGCATACGTCATCTAAAGATGGTCCCGTATCGTCCGCAGTCAAACATAGCGGAACGGGTTAATAGAAATGTAGTGAAAATCATTTGAAGTTACGTTAAAAATTACCATTCTACCTGAGATAGCCATATAAATGAATTTGCATTTGCCCTTAGAACTGCCAAACACGATACTACACAAAAAACACCCGCTGAACTGTTTCTTGAAGAAAAATTTTGACACCCTTAGATAAACTGTTCTTTGTCCAAGAAAGGGCAGAAGAATTTAAAATGACGGATATCCAGAATTTGATACGGGAAGCTACCGGTAACATGGAAATGGCCCAGAGGAAACAAAAATTATATTATGACCAAAAGAGAACAGGAGTCAAGTACAATGTGGGAGATGAAGTATTGAAAATTAAGTATGTTTTGTCAAATGCCCCAGAAAAAAAGGTGGGGAAATTTTTTCCGCGTTTTGAAGGCCCTTTCATTATCGAGAAAATTACGCATACTGTAGTAGTATTAAGAAGAAACGACGGGCAGAGAATTACTGCGAATGTTGATCAGATCAAACCATTTTATAACCGTAATAAAATGGAAATGTTTAAAGATTTTTTTCCAGGATCCGAGGCAACCCATTCCTACAGAAGAGGAACTTCAGCGAAAACAGCAGGAACCAGCCACTATGGCATCGAAAAGACAGAAAAAGAAAGCTCCCCCTTAACAAAGTAGAAGAAATAAGAACGAAAAATGTGGA
Source organism: Stegodyphus mimosarum (assembly GCA_000611955.2). NCBI lineage: Eukaryota > Metazoa > Arthropoda > Arachnida > Araneae > Eresidae > Stegodyphus > Stegodyphus mimosarum. The sequence continues at coordinate 193,361 of KK118336.1, read as the reverse complement.
TTTAAAAGAAAGACGTACGATGCAGGTGCAAGTAATAAAAGACGAAAGCAGAATGGGAAAGGACAGCCAAAAGTAACCAAGAGAACTGCGGAAACATCAGAGAGGTGCCTGAGAAGCAAGCAGCCTCGGTTGCAGGCTGAGGATCAATGTCCCGAAGTCCCGAATGCAGCAGGAACCAGAACCAGCGACGAACGAGGGCCCAGGAGCGAAGGGCCCAATCCAGCAAACGCCCAGCAGATCACCTTCCTCCCCAGCGCAAGTACCCCAGGATGGAACGAAGGAATTATAAAAGGAAAAGAGATGAGCAACAAGCTGGATATGACCAACATCCAAAGTCAAGGAAACTGGCCCAAACTTCAACTTACCCAACTTTGAAGGATTGGGCCAAGAAACGAATGGCTGACCACAACAAGATAAGTAGTATTTCTTATACGTTTAGTTTTACGCCAAGTGGGCGATAAATAATTACTTATCTTGAAAGAAAAAAAAATGTTTTTGTTTAAAATTGTAATTCTGCAAAGATTTAAAATTACTTAATGTTTGTAAAGTAGATTCTGAAGCATTGTAAATAGATTAGTTTTGTAAAAGCAATGAATTTCTGAAAAAAAATGTTAACTAAATGATTTTGTATTATGCTTTGTCGAAAGACTTGTAAAATTTCTAGAATGAAAAGTCGGAAAATGGAAGAACACGATTTAGTCTATGGACTATTATTTCAGTGTAATGTAATTTTTCTGAAAAATACTTTGAAAAAAAAAAGAATAGGAAGCACTTGCTGTAAACTTAGAAATTTAACCTACATTTGTATTTCATCATTGCTATGAAATTGTTAAGTTTCATAAAATGTAACAAATGGTATTATGCTATCAATGGACGTTAGGTACAAAGTCAATGTGAATGAAGCATTCTATGTGCAAACTGCGAATTGTATGCATGAAAAGTTAAAGTTTGAGTAAATTTAGAATGCAAGTGTTGTAGGCTCTCCAACAAATACACTTAAAGTGTTAGACATAAAGCTAGTGAGAACCTCAGGTTTAGCTGGTTATAGGGCGTCTTTTGAGGTCTCGTATGTCAAGTTCTTACTAATGTTAGTCGATCGTAGGTGGGAGATTTGAACACCTTCGAACACAGAAAAACCAGCAATGGCGGTTTGCTTTTCATCCAACACCGGTGAGAGAGCATTGGGGGGAAGAATTTAACTGTGCTTGAATGATAATGCGTGTGTGCGAATTTACACGGGTAAAAAAAATAAAGCTTGTTACCTAGAAATTACTGTTATTATGTTGTACTAAAATTTCTTTCCTTCCAGATTTTGCTGGAAGGAGTAAGAGTTAGATGAAAAAATATACAAAAAAAAAAAAAAAACAGATGAAGAGTTATGTACAAAGCAAGTTTCGTCTGTAAATTTTTTTCGCCAAAAACTTTTGTTTTTGTAAGGGTTGGCCTAAATTTAGAATGAGTTAAATTTTGACGATTGTTTAGAATTGCAAGTTTCAACATGGTCCGTTTGGACCACAGTAGTTCAATTGCAATTCTGGCGGGAAGTATGTAAGGTTTTAGTTAAATTAACAAAGTTTTATTTTAATTTAAATCTTTCTATCTCTTCTCATTGTCAACTTCCCGTTAGAAGAAGCGCGCGTTTTCAGCTTATGCTAATTTGAAGTGGAGCCAACGACTATTTAAACCATAGGTAGAAACCTCTCAGAGTGAGAGAGCTTTTAGTCTCAGATCACGGTCACTCTATTCGACGTTCGCCTGATCAGCTAGCATTTAAATTCTAAGCCATAGTGCTTTTACGTGATTGCTTACTGAAATAAATCCAAGTGCGTCAGTATTAGTAAAACTTGCTACGCACCATTTAGTTCAGAGGCCAACCTTGCGTATAGCTCTGTGAGCATTTCTATTTAGTTTAAATATTATTTAATTGTTCATTTTAGACCCAAGTGTGGTCTTTACTTTCTGTATCCCTCCCGAATTGGGAAGTGGTTTGTAAATAATAGTAATTTAATAAAAGAGGATTTTAAATCCCTTTCAAGTGCAGTTATTCTCCAACTTAATCACAGTATCCTACCACCAGAAGATAGCTGCATTCAGCTCCCTGTTCCAGATCAGGACTTAAGGACTTAAGGAGTTTCACGAAGATGTTTGCCAAGAATATGCACCGAACACTCAGTCCTGACACATTGATAATTATCCTCTATAGATGGACGGGTGCCTAGGCTACAAATACCAGTTTCGGGCTGTTACAATTCTTAAGAGATTTTATTATTCCGTACCGGAAATATCTGTTTTTGGTTATGGATGCAGGAAGTAAAACTTCTGTTCTTAGTGGTACTGTGAATCATCTTGAGCTATGATTTGGTGGACAGATCTTTAATTCAGAACAACTTTGTGTCCACAGAAGCAGAATGCAAATCGCTATTTTCAAAGTCCAAGGAAATTCGTATTTCCTTAGAAAATCTAATCCGAGCATCGAAAGGTCTATAATATCTGGCTACATATGCTGCGTAATAGTAAGCGGTGTATTCAGAAGTGGTGTCAACATTTAACTTTCCATCGATGCCGATTTTATCACCATATAGTCATGGTGTGGAGCGTAACTCAGTGGGGCGTACCCATGACTTTATCTTTCAATCGTTGAACCAGACCTTTTTAAATGATGGTAACGTTGACTCCTGTATCGATGGTCATACTGAAAGGAGCTCCATTTATATTCCGCCATGACGAAGAGTCGATTACTACCGCCACTCATTGCAGAAATGAAGCGCTTTTTAAATGGGCTTCTCAATATCTGCCAACCTGCACCCAACCTACAACCTGCAACCAAACTGCAAGATGGCTACTAATTCGTTTTTATCTTCTTTGCCGGGAGCGGTTTTACTGCGGATGTCTTGGGCTGATCTGGAGTTTCTTTATACGTGGATTTTACCAATGCAGTTCGAGCCCTTTAAGTTCGCTATATTACCACTCCTTTTACGCTTCATGGCATTGACTTGCCTGGTTAAATCGCCTATACGAGCAGTTACTCTATCTACAGCATTCTGGAAATGAACAACTGTTATTGGATTTATAATACTTCTTACTCTCTCTACGGGTCACTTGCTGCGCTACCTTAAATTTCATGACGTACGCTAAAGCGATTTTTAAATCTTTGAAATAACGCAATTCACAGGGCTTTCTGCATTTCATGACCCTGGATGCTATTGACAAAGTACTGTAAGAAAAGGTGTCTCTTATCTCTATTATAATTCCGAAAAGGCGAGATAAGACAGCATTTTAACATCCGTGGCGTACTCCTGGAGTGTTTCCATGGTTCTCCGTTGGTAAGATTTTAACTGAAACCAGCTTTTAAGAAAGCTTTCAAAAACTTCTTGCCAAAGTGCAGCAGCAATGTGCCAGATGAAACTTCGAAGTCTAGCCTTTGGTTTTCGGGCAGAGTTTCAAGGATATTCTCTGCGTCCGCTCTCAGAGAAGCGGAGATGTCGCAGGGCTCAGTTTCGGAATCCCACCAATTTGCGTCCGCTAGTACGCTCGCTTCCAAAAGTTAAGCACGGAGAGGAAAATGCTAATTTCCGGAAGCCAATCAGAATTGAAGAGGCTGCAATTCGCTGCAGAGGTAGATGGAAGTATGCAAATATGTTAGGCAACAGCCCATCGCGCTTTCATGTCAAGAAATAGGAAAAAAAGGCAATCTTATAAGAAGCCAGCTTTATAAAGGGTTACAGAAGCTGATTGTAAGTGCTGATAGAAGGTGTTTAAAACTTTCGTACAATTTGCTTTCAAAACATACGTGTTTCTATGACTTCCAGTAGACGAATGAAAGATTCTGAGCGCTGGCGTACTGTGGGGCGCATTGAAGCAGGACAGTCGATCGCAGATGTTGCTCTTTTCTTCGGCGTTCATCATTCTGCAATTTCACGTTTATGGAAACAATTCCAAACCACACAGACAATTGTCCGAAGGCCTGTAGCCGGTCGCCCAAGGGTTACAACTCCTGTGGAAGATCGATATATTGCTATTCTAGCCAAGCGGAATCGCAGAGCAACCTCCACACGTATGACATCTATGGTTACAGCGTCCATTGGTAAGGCGATATCTGCAGCTACTCTACGCCGAAGATTACATATGAGTGGACTGGATGCCCAGGTACCTCGAGTTTGTGTTCCTCTATCCGTCCAATCAAGAGTGACACGATTAGAGTGGTGCCGGGAGCATGTCAATTGGAATGTGTCTGACTGGGGCAATGTCATGTTTACTGATGAGTCAAGATTTGCTCTGGAGCCAGATGACAAGCGTATAAGGATATGGCGTCAACAACGAACATGCAATCAGTCCCAAAACATCTCCGAACATCACGCATTCCGAGGCGAAAGCGTTATGGTGTGGCCAGGGATTTTATTAGGATACCGCTCCGATCTGCACATCTTTAAACGGGGTTCTTTGACGGCTGTCCGGTATTTGAGATGAAGTCCTAGAACCCATTGTGAGATTGTACGTTGCAGCAGTTGGCACTACTTTTGTTTTAATGGACTATAACGCACGTCCCCATAGAGCTGACATCGTCGATGACTACCTGGAGAATGAAAGGACTGCGCGTATGGCGTGGCCAGCATATTCGCCCGACCTTAATCCCATTGAAAATCTTTGGGATGCTCTCGACTCTACTGTATCTTCACGTTTCCCACCTCCAGCCACTCTTATTGAGCTGGAAACTGCTCTACAGGAAGAATGGCGATTGCTTACTTCTGCGGTGGTTGACCACCTAATTGAAAGCATGGTCACAAGGTGTAAACTTTGTATATAAAAATGAGGGGGAATCACATACCGTATTAATCTCCTTTGTTTTCCTTTTATGCTGTTTATTTTTACTTTATACATAATTCTGTTTAAGTCTCCAGTATGTCATTATCTGATAACTTACAAAATTTAATATTGTTTTCATTTCTGTATATAATTATTGATTTTGTTTTATGCATAAATATATATGCTACTTTCCTACCGAATTTTGTGTGAATCAAAGCAGTATTTGTTTATTTATTTTTTTTTTTTTTTTGCATTTTACATCTTCGCACTTAACTTCTGGAAGTGAGTGTATCAATAACATAGCAATTGTGCATATTAGTAACAAAATAGTTGTTCTTGGTTACGTTTCGGTAATATAACAATTACTTTTGATTAAGTAAATACATAATAATAATTTTTTACATAGTTATATGATAATTTAATGGAATTTATGCCGCCTTTAAATTGTCGCAGTTTATTAGAGTTTGGAGCTTTTGTCTAAGGATGTTAAATTTTAGTAGTTGTTTGAACCACAGTTTGGCATTTTCTGATGTATATGGTTAAAAATGTAAATCTTTGGTTATATCACATTCAGACATATAATGATCGATTTCCTATAGTTCCACATATGCATTTATCTGCGTGAGGTAATTTAAAACGATGTAGATATAATGCAAAAGGGCCATGGGCTGTTAAAAGAATGTTATGGCGCGGCTAGTTGAGATAAGATGACTTGATGGAGTAGATATGAGTTTAAAGGGTCTTCTACCTGTTTATTCTTGTGACCATTTTGCATTCCAGAGTGATAAGAAATCTTTTTCTAAACTTGATTTTAAATAAGAAATTGGGTAAGGTATCGTTATCGGTTGCATTATGGAGCAGTTCGCTGCTTGTTTTGCTTTTTCGTCTGCTATTTCATTGCCCGTTGTGCCTACATGGGCTAATGTTCAATGCAGTTTTGGTATTAGTTGTTGAAGAAAATTTGTCAGTAGTATCTGAATTTCTTTGATTAGTGGTAATCTATGTTGTCCTGTTAAAGCTCGTTAAACTGATTTAAAAGCGAGCAGTGGCAACACTCTACGAGGAAAAAAAACCTTTTTATCTCCAGCGCACGGAATTGTGTATCGGAAATTCTAAAGATATGCTCATTTAAAAATTATTTTGCGATATTTCTGTTGAACTGAATTTCATGGTTTAAGTACGAAGAACATATTTAATAAATAAAGGTAACACACAAAACGTTGAAAAAAGCCCCTTTGGACGTAATTTAAAATCTGAAACCTTTGAGATTTTTTTTAATGTTTTGATTTTTAATTTGGTAATAGCAGTGAAGCTTGCAACTTTCGAACTGAACTGCGTCTGCGATACCGCGGAAGAAAGTGTTCAACGTTTGCTTATATTTGATAATTTCAATAATTATGCAAATATTTAACATTTTTCTTTATATTTGTGTGTTAAATTATCTGCAACAATGAGCACGGTTTCATGAAACTACTACAGTATACAAATTAATGGGGACAAAGCGATTTTTCACAAAATGTTTATGTAGTTGAGAGCTGGTGCCAGCACGTATCTCAAAGCACTTTTAGCTATCTTAATGTCTTCTGATGTCTGCTTCACTACGTAGAACTGGTTTAGGCAATAAATTAAGATTATTACACCATTTTTGATCCTGTTTCTGTGAAAAGAGGAAGTTACTTTTGCATACTTTTTAAGTACGCTTTGCATTCGTTCATTTTAGTGTGCTAAAAATGAATATAACACCTAGAAAGAGAGTAAAGATTATCGCACTGAACAACGACAACTGCAATAAATATTGCTTCCGTGGTTCGTGTTGGAAAATCGAACATTTCTCAACTTCTGAGGAGACAAAATGTAAATGGATCATTTTCTCCAGAAAGGAAGGGCAATGTTGAGAGTAAAAGCAAAATAACTCCAAAATCTGATTAATGATTGCTCTGAAATGGCATTATTAATCCAATAAAAACTAGCAAAGACTTGGATACAATATCTATTGGTACTGATATTGGCCCTTAAAATTTGTAGCGTAAACTACTCGCTGCTAATAGGAAGTGCCTAAGATAGATTAGAAAATTTATCTTCCAAATAATAAATTAATAATAGGCCTTTAACTTCTGTTTTTGTTCTATAAATAACAGATCAATAATTAACTAATTCCCTGCAGTGATGCTCACTTATCAATGAAATCTGAACCCAACATCTGTACATTAATCTGCCATGTGATCTGAAATGGAATTCGATATAAAAGGGTAATAATTACGTGTCAACTCCCTCTCTTCTCTCCTCTGTTTGCTTCTGCTGTTTTTAACTGTGTCGCCATGCCGCTCGCCACGCAGAGTTTGTTTTAGTAATTTCGTGCATTGTTTAAGAAGATGTGAGCTGTATAAAATTGTGGGGATGCATAGCGCACTCATAGTGATGATGTGCAATTATCAAGGAATAAAATTATGTGTGGAATTTACCGTTGTGTCTCTTTTCGAATGTCATCTTTCTAACTACGCAATAAACTGTCTTCGGGTTATAATGCAGAGAACCGTCGTAAAACCTCACCAACGACATTCCATTGCAACTTATGTTCTTCATCGTATTACATTAATGGCGCAGCTGGACTCGAACTTATGAAAAATGGTCCCTGCTTGATTGAAGATTGGTTTACGGAATTCAATTGCTTGTTTAAAAGTGCCAAATTGTCTAACAGTATCAAGGAAGAAAAGGAAAACAAATATCGTTTTGCCGTGGCTTTATTGATTAAACTTGCAATCTTCCTCTGCTTTATAATTAATGATAACTTAGAAGTAAAATCATCTATAAGTGAGGCAAGGTCCTTCGATTGATACATCATCCACTTCCGTTTTCAAATACAGGACCTAAGGTCATCGATCGTTGGCTTCATCTTTATTCCACTTCAGCAATTTAATTGGCTACATTAAATGACTTTCTTTTCAGCGGTTCAAAAAATGAGAATTACGCAACGGATTTTAAATTTTACAACTAAATTTTGTGCAACGTTCCTGAAATTTAATTCTATTCATTTGTAAAAAGCAAAAATATATTGTTTAAAAAATGACTCATTATTTCCTATATGGTTTTTAATTTACAAATTTTGTGAGTTTATTTAATGTTATTTTGAAAAGATGTATGCTAAATATGTATGCATTACCATGAAGTAACTGATTTTTTAATTAAGTGCTGTTTTCAAATTTAGTTGTTTAATGTTGTCTGTATTAGATTTTAGAAATTTGGTTCTATTTTTATATAAAAGATTAAACTTTTATGCTACCAAAAGACTTACTTTTTCCTAATTATGTTTTACATAATTACGATTTTAGATCGGTTGAAGAAGGTCAGGTAGCATTCATCATGGCAAAATCTAGAATTGCACCAATAAAACAAAAACTCACACTTCCAAGACTAGAATTGTTAGGAGCATTAATATCGGCAAGACTTGCTAAATATTTAAAAGAGCTGTTTTCAATTCATGAAGAAAATATCTACCTGTGGACTGACAGTATGATAGTGGTTCACTGGATTCATAGTGCTCCTAAAAGATGGAAAATGTTTGTAAAGAATCGCGTATCTGAAATACAATCATTAACGTGCCCAAATAACTGGAGACATTGGATGGGAAGTCCAATCCAGCGGACATTTTATCTCGAGGATGTTCAGCCGAATATTTGTTGTCTTCAAGATTATGGAAATCTGGACCAGACTGGTTAGTTGAATCAGTAAGTGCTTGGCCTAGTAAATTTATTGCGACAACGGAGTTTTCTGATACTGATTTAGAGAGGAAAACGTGTATAAATGATACCACAATACTATCGTC
>KK118336.1:161708-183961 GCA_000611955.2 Stegodyphus mimosarum | reverse complement strand
AAAAAAAAGGACAGGTTTCTTGTAATATTTCTAGTATTTTAGTTGGATTATTGAAATGTTATTTGTTTAATATTATCTTGAGTTATATAAATTCTTGATTTAAATTCCTGATGCTTGAACAGGAATGTTATGAGAGTAATTCTTAATGAATGAAAGTTTGCCTGATATTCTTTAAACATATGGTAAGTTTTACATGCTCTTGATCTTTAGTTGATATTTTCTTTATTACAAAAACTTGAATTTGTATTGAAATGCATAATGATTCTTGAAAATAATTCTTGAAAATGTTCATGTATTAATGATAATCTTGATTGTTCTGAACTACTGTTCAGCCGGGCCCAGTGTGTAAGAAATTTTTATGTTGAAATTTATTTTAATCGCCAAAGTGGGCGTAAATCTTACCGGTGATATAACTTCTTGTCTTTGGATCTGGCAGCGCCAGTTGAATTAGTGTTTGTCTTGAATAAACTTGGAAGTAAAATCCTGAATTATAGTGTTCCTTTGCCTTTGTGATGTTATGATTGTGTGTGTTCTTGATCAGTATCCTGAAGATTAGATTATTTTATATGTCTTATACATTTGACAGCAGTCTGAAAACTAGACCGCGGCGAAAGCAGCTTGATTAAAGAGCAAATGTTTTAACTGATTTGCTTCATTTGGGGAAAATGACTTTTTTCGACAAGCGTTGGCAGACATAGCCCTAAATTTTTCTTTCATTTTATTCCATTTATTTAGAAGAGATAATTCATAGGTAAGAATGACTAAGTAGTTCCATAGACAAAGGCGTCAGGTTAAGAACGGAAGCTATTTTTATGTTAAAAGTTTCTAATGATTTATTGTGTTTCTGCCTCTTCAGAGAAAATTTATCGAAAGGCCAAAAGAAAAGTAATAAAAACAAAGAGTACAAATCTATTCGCTGATTGATAAGAATTTTACTTTCATTCACTGCTTTTCGAAATTTAGATGTTTATAAACGAAATTTTAATTTAATTTACAAATATATAAGGTGTTTAAATTTTAATTTGTTTATGCTTGTAATGTGATTGTTGTTCCTTGTAACGAGAGTAAAAGCCTAATAAATTGGCTAGTAGATATGTAAATCTGTCTTGATTCTATTTTCTTAATCATTTTAACCTTTAGAAGGTCACGGTCTTTAAAATAATGAAAACGCCCGAAATTCCATCTTAGATCCACAACAGTTTCCTTCTTCCTTTCATTAATTAACAAAGAGGTTTGAAGGTTTCAAATGATATCATTTCTAATTTCTAGCAAAGGAGCTTATGAGCCCACGTGTGTATACTCTTTTATAAACGGATTGCGAAGGTCTGAAAAGTTCTTTGGTCAAACCAACAAGAAAGCTGTATGGACACTGATCAACAGCGAAAGTTTAAAATTTTCTTGTGATCTTGTAGCACATAGCATAAATACAGTTTACACTTCATGTTGTGCCAAAAATTGAAAAATTTGTATAGGATTTGGCTTTTTGTTCTTGAAAATTTACTTCCTAAAATTCATACATTTAAATCTGTAAATATGTAAATTTATGTACGTCATATAAAAATAGGTATTTGCTTAAGGTATCCGTCCTCACACAAAAGGTTGATTTTTAATCAAAATTTTGAATTTTTATCACATTACCTTAAAGAGTATATCTTTAGCTATCAAGTACAGCTTTTTTCTTGCTGATAGGTTAATTAGAATTGAAGTTATAAGCAGTTTTGTGTAACGGCTTAAATCGGAAGTTCGAACGTTCTGGACCGGACGTTCTGGCATTTAAAGGGACATATCAATTTCGAAACTTCATTTTTCATTAATATTTCTTAAATTATAAGCCTTCATACTAATTTTAGATATTTTCATTACATTGAAGGATCTGGCAACAGTGATTTTCCTTAATTTCGTGCTTTGTTGGGCAACAAGCTAATGTTTGCAAAGTTGATTGCATTCACACTTGTGAATTCACGAAAATTCCTCAAACAAGAGTGCAATTTCTATTCGATCAAATTCAGTTCGACCTATTTCTTTATAATTTGTGCAAAATTATGTTCTAGTATTTTATCTGCTAAATATTTGTAATGGCCAAGTGAAGGTCTTAACATTTTCAAAAGAGCAAATTTTGCGGTAACAATGTAAGGTATTTTCTCTCTCCTTCCAGCATTTCTTTGAGGTGTAACGGATAGCACCTCCGGCGCGTATACCACAGTTCTAAGTCCCGGCGAGGACATTGCTCATTTTGCAAATCTCTTGCTTCAGAAATCCTAATGACTCTACAACAAGTACACGAAAAATGATATCGTGACAGATGTGAAGAAAACACACTGTCTAGAGATACTAAGCTCTCTGATATAACGCAAGTAATGAAATAATAGTCAGTTTTATTGATATTTCGATTTTAATAAACGTTTTTTCCTTACTTTGTTGCCCTAACTTCTTGTCATCATGCTTGCATTGATTGGAAAATTCTCGATTTGGTTTATTTTTGTACTTTTCATTGACTTGCCGGGAACGCAACTCAGAAAGCATTTTCATCATATAAAAAAACCGGGAGCGCACTGGATATTAATACCAGATTTGTGTTTGGTACGAGGATAATTGGAAAAGGTATATCTGGAGCGAAAGGATTTTGCGCAGCGTTAAATTTACCAATACCTCCACAAAACTCATCATATAAACCACTTCTAGAAAAAAATTTAACGCAGTTACTTCTGTGTCAAATGATTTTATCCTGAAAGCAGCTACGACATCAAAAAGATGTGCGAAACTAAGCCTTTTTCTAAAAATGAGACTGAGTGTAGTGTATCTGTAGACTTTCCATGGCAACGGACAGAGTAGTCCACGTTAAATGGATGCGTTGCTGCTCTGCCGATTAACAATGGCAAAGTACTTGTCTTAGAAATCCTGTCACAGTTTTGTACCATTTGCAAAAAATAAGCAAAAGGGAACGAAACTTTCAGAACGACGTATGTAAAGTGGAGCATAATTTTTTGGCAAATAAGAGATCAGCTTCGGATATGGAAGCAGTTGGTGCTTATCGGATTTCTGGCCCCTCTATTTGTAGAGTCATTAGGTTATCTTGAAGCGGGAGACCTGAAAAATGTGTAATGCCTTCTCCGGGACTCGAACCCTGGACCTCTCGAATACGCTTCTAGTATGCTTCCAATTACACCACGAAGGAACTCGGAAAGAACAGAGAAAATACAATGCATACTAAATTACGGAAACTGAAATACACGGAGTATTATGGGGATGGGGATTCTAAGGGGTTTTTAACTGTAAAAGATATGTGTGGTAAATATTCTGTCAAGAAATTGGAAGGCATTGGGCATGAACAGAAAAGGGCTGTAAGTAAACTGCGAAAAACAAAATTTTTACTCCTGCATTGAAAAGAAAAAATATTTAGCTTATTATATTATGATTATTTTGCTAATAAAATGCAGAATTATTACAGCATTCAATTAGAAGTAATGTTGGAAACTTAGTTGAGATGTATCAAGCTATAATAGCTGTATTGTTCCAGTATAGCTCTTCTTCTTCGAAGATAGTGCAGACCAGTGTCCTCCTGGATCAACGAGTTTTTGAGAGTATCAGCGTGTGACTGCTAAAAAAAAAAAAAGAAAAAGAAAAGGTAAAGCTCAGCCATGAAATTTCTGGCCGACCAACACATATTTTAAATTTAATTAAACCTACATATATGGAGTTATGTAAACAAGAGTTTTTAGAGTTATTAGGATTTTTTTGTTTCAAGCAGAAGAGAAATATGTGCAATGCTGTCGTCGAGCCTGGAACTTGGACCTCTCTAATACACACCGAGTGTGTTACCGTTACACCACGAAGGCATGTAGAAAGGAGGGAGAAAATACCTTATATACTCCCTCTTTTAAAGGGCGACTGGGGATTAGGAGACACATTTGCCAAATCCTGGTAGCGAAGAATCATCATCCATCACCTTTTTTAATTTGGGTTCCAGAGTCATTAGGATTTTTTTTCTTTTGGAGAATGAGAAGAGAAAAATGGGCAATGCCCTCGTCGAGACTCGAACGTGGACCTCTCGAATGCGCGTCTAGTGTGCTACCGTTACACCAGGAATGCATGAAGAAAGGAGGAAGAAAATACCTTATAGAGTAATTAAAATGTACATACCTGGCAAAAATCAAAATGCGAAAGAATGTTTTAACGGCATTTTGTTCCAAAAGAAACATTCGTAAACTTGCAAACATTAATATTTGGAGCAAATGTTGGTGTTGTGTTAATGATGGATTTACGGGTTTGCTTCAAGTATTTTCAAGATTAGATATGTGTCTTGTCAACCATCGCCTAGCCATCTTCCTTAATATTAAATGGACTTAACTCTGCAACTCTGTTTTTCCGGTATTCTGCTACCTTTCATGTTATTTTCTGTAAGAGATACTGTAATTTCCTTAAAATTATTTACATATGTATAAAATTCATAATAGCAGGTTATTTTTTCTCCTCATATTTTGAAATATTGCACTATACTTCCAGGAATGGTTTTGTAGTCGCCAAATCAAATGAGTCCCAGGCTCTGTAAATATGTCTAAATTGATAACCTATTCCAATTTTTTTTATTCTTTTGCTCAGTACATCTGAAGTAAGCACTCCTGTTAAATATTTTTCATTTTTTAAATTATTTTCAGTCATTTTGTTGGAAATTCCCACTTTTGATACAGTCGTCCTCTTGGACATACTTTTTTTTTCATTCATTTTATTTTGAAAAAGCTAATATAAAGCCAGGATTAAGTTTTTTTGAGTTCCAGATCCAAGAAGTTTTTAACTTCAATCCCCGCGGTTGCTCCTATAGCGCCTAGAGTGCACCTTTTCAGCCGCTATTTAAGCACTTATCAGAAACAGAAGAAATTCTCCCTGTTTGTTCTCATTTAATTGACGTTTGCTCAAAGTTATTTTTTTCTACATTTTGATTTTTTAATTTAAGATTTTGTTAAAATCGTAACACAGTTAGGTGCTCTGACTTTTTAAAGAAATTCCTTTTATTATTTGATCTCTCTTACGTTCAGAAAGATAAATACTCGTTTTAAAACAATGCCTCATTTACATCGAAAGAAATTTATTATAATATTCCCTCACGCAATCATTATCTACTTCCTCATTTCTTAGTCAGTTATGATATGGATTTTGATATGTTTACTACTGGTAAAGTTGTGTTCGTTTTCTCTAAGCAGTGATAAGATGAGATTCAATCTGAAGGCTGAAACTAAAGTCATCAGTAGAGAGTTCCATTTCCTGTTCCATAATGTGTCCACGATAAATGCTTACGCTTATAAAGAAGGTTGAGTGTTTGTAAATGTTTTGTTTAGAAAGAATGTTTGTTGTAATGAAATTAGCCTTTCCAAGCAGCTGCTTTACAGATCTTCTTGAGAATTTATTGTGACAAATACCTGTTTTGGTATTTCAAGAGGTATCTGTGAAGAAGTGGCAATTGTTATTGACGTTGTATTTGCTATCATATAAAGTATGGATTGTTTTGGAAACGATTATTTAATATTTATTATTGTTTTCTGTGACCAAGAAGAGTAAAAAATCAACCTATCCCATGCTTTAAATCCAAGATCCTGTTTTTTGAATAAATGTTTTGGTTACTACATCATAAAAGGGCATGAAGAAATGTCTTCATTTTCTCTTATTCACTTTATTAAAAGGAAACTGGGGGAAGAAAACGAAGCCCAGTCAGACAAATCATGATGGTGACAGATTACTTTCTACCATATTTTCGTTTGATAGCAATTTATTGAATATTTAGGCTTTCAGTTAGCCGAAATACATTGGTTTTCCATCAACCTAATCTAATATAAAAATCAACCGTGCTTCCTCTAGGAACAGAACCCGAAATTTTCCAATTTTCATTTGGATGTGGTGACTTTTATACGACAAGGACACGCTGAAGAAATGTCTTTAATTCTTTTTACCATCTATAAGAAAATTAACTTACGTATTAGTCGAATTATACATATTAGTGAAATTACATATTAGTTGAATGCTGTTCTCTGAAATCTTCGGTAAACTATTCCGCTGATTCCTCTGTCCTGGTAAATTTAACACGCCTTTTCCCCCAAAACGCTATTTGACTTAGTGTCTTTATAACATAATAAATTTCTGCTGAACGAGAACAACATTAGTTTTCGCAGGGACGGCGCAAAACTGGAATTAGACATTGTTGCTAAGTTAAGTTTCATGAAGTTGCTACATACTTTACTTTCTTGCGAGTATACTTTCAACTTCTAAAATTTTTATACTTTTAAAGGTTAGGTTTGGCAAGTGTATATCCAAATTTTTGCTGTCTGAGTTAATCCTTTACTTTTCTACGAGTTATGCTTAAATTTTGGGCACTAATGCATATAATTAACGTCGAAATTTTTCTACAGTAAAATTTAATGTGAAACATTATATTAAGAATAGCTATCCTAGCAATAAATATATATTTTGAAAATAAATTACAAGATCTCTACCATCATTAACTTCAATAGAAAAGGTGTTCTGATTGTTCATGGAGTGGTTATAATCACACATTATCAAGCGCAAAATTTATTTGTAATTTTTGTTCCAGATCTCCTCTCTCGTGTGTAGGAGTTTAACCTTATTTTTAATAGGTTGCCTTAAAAGCAAACTAATTGGATTTTCCAGTTTCTTAAAGTATGCGTTCTTAACTATCTCTCGTATTTTATTAAACAAATATATCTTGGCATGTAGTAGATTCTTTCTAATGCCTCCTACATTAACCAACCTCCCTTTTAACTGGCATTCTCCCTGCCATACAACAAATATGCTTTGTCAATTCTAGGACAAAATACAATGCGCTGTATATTGAGACATCATATTACTTCTTCCAAAAAGCGAAGTTAAATGACAAAACTGAAGAATTTTAAGAACTATTTCAATTTTGCGCTGTTAGAAGTTGATATACATGTGCCTTTCAGATAGTAGTTGATTCATGTTCATGTTATTTGCATTATTTCTTATTATTTTTTAATTCACATTAATTTCAGTTAAGAATCTCAAATAAGCGAAAGCAAAATATATTAAACGTTGATATGAAATTCACAGCCTTGTAACATAGTGACAGTGAAAAACTTTGAAATAAGTAGGCCAAGAACTAAAAGTTGGAAAAAGTGAAAGGTGGGCAAAAAGTTTGAAAATTCCTTAGAAAAGCAACAGTTTTGGAGAAGGAGCGTTCATGAAGATACGTTATGCTAAGAAAGGAAGTTAAAACAAGGATGAAATCGCCTTCCTCTGCATGGAGTTAGTGGTCAATAGATGCAGTTAATAACTGCAAGATCAGTACTTCAAATCCCAGCAAGAGAACAGTTTCATTTTTATATATCTGTGCCCCCAAAACCAAATAATCTGTAGGATGCCGCTTGAATTAAAATGTGCATTCGTTGCCATCTAGATATATTCGATGATGTCTCATTCCTCTAGCCATTCCTCCCTTAAGTGGGGGAGAATGTAGCTATTAACACATTTTTCTGTTTTTGAAGTAAGTAGTTATTATTCCAGCTAACAAATGAAAGAACTATGTCTCGAATCCGGGGGGAAGCGCAACTTATTTTTAACGTTTCCTTAAAAAATCTAATATTCTCTATAAAATTGCCGATAATGATTAAAACATATCCATCGAAGTGTTACATATTGAAGTGCAAAACAATTCTTCTGTCACAGATATATTATGTTTACGAAAAAGGTAGCATAATTTTGCTCAAAAATAAGAATCGAAATTACGGAAAGGGTGGGGGAATGAAAACTTTAATTGTCTTAATTAAATAAACAACTGTTTATTTATTGTATAAACTTAATTTATTCTCTTCGCTTTTGCGTATTAACCGACTTTTCGTTGTAGGAACATTAGGTAATTTTTGAAAGCAGGAGATGTGAAAAATGAGCAATGCCCTCGCCGGGACTCGAACCACGGACCTCTCGAATAAGCTAGCTGACCACTATACCACAAAGGCATGCGAAGGAGGAGGGAGAAGTATCTTATATCGCCACTAACCGACCTTTCACTATCCGGCTTAAGTTCCGATCACGTACAGGTAATTAATTTGGGAGCATACTGAGCTTTTTCTGATCAGCTTTATTAGGTTTTATGTAACCTGACAACCTAATATTACTCGCGATATCTTAGACTCAAGTGTGTCTCTTATTTGTTATCGTTACTAATACATTGCATTTTTACTAATTTATTTATATTTCTTCATTTGTACTTGAAATAAAAACTTGTTGATTACCAGGCTTATAGCTACAAAATAAAGAGCATGATTTTGGGAAATATAGCTTTCGATTTTGTGATATCATTTTCGTTTGTACAATTACGTTAATAAAATTTTGCGTTAATATCTTTATTTTTATCACAAAATAAGGAAAGTTACAAAGTTTTCTATTCGCATTCTGTAAATGTGAAAAGCTATCTCTTGACGGAAGCAATATATTTCGAAATGCCAAGATATAAAAAGAATTTAAAAATTTTCAAATATGTATTGGCAGATGCTCTGCATAGCGGGGGCAAGAGTTTGAACCATCATCAGTTTGCAGGCAATCATGGTAGGAAGGCCATATCGATGTGGGCTTCAGCTTCAATGGGCAAGGAATGCATGGCACGGCGAAAACTGCATTAATCTTCTCCCAACGAACTTTCCAGTTGCCTGGATAACTTGCTCAAGAATTTGCCAATCAGAAACTTCCTAAAGTCCCACTTTAAAAACACATTCTTAAAGCAAGAAAAAGAAATTAAAACATAAACTCTCTCGCAATCTAAAAAAAAGTTTCTTTGTGATGTTTTTCGTGATGGAGCTGAAGAATGAAATTCTTAGAGATTTCTCCTTCAAAGCTACAATATAAGTTAAGAGTTTAAAGGGGACTAAATGCTTTTACGTATTATTATTAAAGATTCAAAAGGGAAAAAAATGCTAGGGGTTGGTATAAGAATACAATAAGGTGGGGAGAACAGCGTTGCTTAAATTAAACTTTAATGCATGTCATTATTTTATCCTTAGTCATCACTCTTAACGGTGAATTTGTCTCGGGTTTAGGGTGAAGCAATGTGTGTAAAGAATTTGCTTGAAGACAAGTAGATTTCCATCGAATGGGTTTGTTCAACACGAAATTAAAGTCATCTCTTCAAAGGTTCGTATTCAACACGTCGCCAAGCAATTAAAGGCAAAATTAAGCATTTACGGTGTGCCTTTTAACATCTTTTGCAAAAATTACAAAATTTCTCCTTCCCATTCATCTGTTTTAGGACTTTCGCGGGAGATGATTAAAAAACATTTCTTCCTAAAATGGCTGCTTCCATTTCCTTTGATCTTTGCTTTATAATTCTATACGGAGTGTCAGCAAAACTATCAAAGGATAGGTGCAGAACACTTTAGGGCAGCTTACCATTTGCAGTCCTTGAAATGCAGACAAAGGCCTGAATTTACGTTGCGGCTCTCCTGCGTTGAACGTTTCCTTCTAGTAAAGTCTGCCAATTTCTATAAATTTCCGGTGAGAATACTGCCATGCGAAAGTCTTCTGCTTGTAATTCTTGTTATTTTAGCTCGACAAGTATCGCTGAGTTATCAGAACAGAAATACTTAAAAATCAACTGTGTTCTGACCCGGAATCGAACTGGTGCCTTACTTCTCTTAGTTAGACTAGCTGACCACTACATCACACAGCAGGTAAGAGGAAAGTTTTTGATTATTTTTTTAATAACTACCGGGAGCTTTATTTAATAGCCACTATAGGCGGCCAGAAGTGGTGGCCATTTCATTACGGAAGTACCTAATAGGTTGCAAACATTGCCTTCTATGAAGGGACGAACAGTTATAACCATGCCTTCTCTGGAATTCGAGCTAGAGCCATTGCTACGTCAGTCAGAATCACTAACTACTACACCGGTTGGGCGGCTTGACTATAATACAAAAGAATCTCTTTTAATGTAATCATTTAATGGCTTAAAACCACCGAAAATTTTCCGAACATATAGTTAATATACATCTGTTTTAACTGCTATCATTATTGAAGAATACGTATCCATATCATATTCGGAAAATAGACCTAAAAGGATTGTAGATAAGGAATATTAACGGTTATTGGCCTAAAAGGTTATGATGTGCCAAATATACGGTATATCCATGTTGTATAATTAGAAAAAAATATTAAAATAAATTTTTAAATATTCTGTTTACAGTTTAAACGGATATACGCTCATGTCCATAAATTAAGGATAATGCAAAATCAGGCAAAGGAAGAGTTAGAAGCAAAACAAATTTGACTTATTTAAAAAGCTTATTTATTAAACAAAACGCAAAGAGCAAAAAAAAAAAGATCCTATATGTTTGATATTATTTAAAAAATTAGCGATTTTTTCTCCCTGGAGCAAATTACTAAAAACACCTATTTACAAAAAAACAATATTACATGGTTGGTATGATTGTTAATACATTGTATGTCTCCCAGACGATGCAATACAATCCGTACAACGCCTAGGCATGCTGAGTATCAAATTATCAATCTGATCTTGGGGGATATTACACCAATCAAAAAGCAATGCTCTCCGAAGTTCCGGTAGACATGTAGGAGGAGGTTGACGGGCTGCAACTCGTCGGCCAAGCATGTCCCACACGTGCTCTACTGGATTCAAGTCCGGTGAGAATGCTGCCCAGTCCATACGGGTGATATCCTCCGACTCAAGGCATTCGCTTACGATGTTTGCACGGTGAGGACGGACGTTGTCCTCCATAAATACAAATTGTGCGCCCATGGCGCCCCGAAACAAACTTACATGTTGTTCCAGAATGACGTCCCGATAGATTTGGCTTGTCATGGTTCCAATTTGAACATGCAGGTCAGTTCTGGAACCCAGAATAATTCCACCCCAAACGAGCACTCCTGCACCACCGTAACGGTGTCGTTCAATGATGTTTTCTTGGTGGTAACGGGTACCTGGACCTCTCCATATGAAAGTTCGGCGAGAATCAGACTGCAAGCTAAAACTGGACTCGTCGGAAAACATCACACAAGCCCACTGTTGCGGTGTCCATAATGCATGCTCTCTACTCCAGGCTACCCGCAGGCGACAGTGAGTTGCAGTAAGTGGAACGCATCTGACAGGTCTACGAGTATATAGACCAATCTGCCCTAAGCGTCTGTACACGGTCTGCCTTGAAATTGTCGTACGAGTGTTTGAAGAGAGCTGACGAGACAGGTCTGAGGCTGTGCTCCGCCTGTTTCGTTTGCAGTAACTGCCAAATACCGGTCCTCATTCGGCGTTGTAACTCTGGGGCGACCTGTGCTGTAACGTCTACTCACATTACCATCATCTTGGAATCGTTGCCAAAGCCTGGAGATGACACTCTGGGCAATTCCAAGTTCGTCTGATACTTCCAGTTGGGTACGCCCACATTCCAGACGGACGATAATTCTACCACGTAAAAAATCATCCAAATGCGTCCTTTGTGTCATAACTATTCGGTTATTGCACTGAAATGCTTATAAAGCGCCTGCGAACAATTTTACTTCTTTGCCTGTATTCCTTATATATCACTCTCTTACACTCTCGTCATTGTGACGTACCATCGGTGTCTTCTGGTTACTTCCTGAAATTTGCATATAATTCTTGAAGATGTCTGTAGTGATTTTACAGGTGATATATTTATTTTAGAGTTCGATTTCCGCGTGACTCTGAATTATCCTTAATTTATGGACATGAGTGTAAATGGTGGGAAGGGAAATAAATATTGGTAAAGTACATAAGCTGTTACTTGCAATTTTTTTTAATGTTATTATACATTTTGTTGATCAAAAAATTTATAGAATTTGTGTAAGCTGCCTTCTTTACAAACATAAAATCTCTTTACATCTTCAACTTTAGGCAGAAAATGCAGCCGAAGTTAAATTTCCGGCTAAGCTGATCTTGTTTTTGGAGTTACACCTCCCTATTTTATAGTAAAGAAAACGATTTTCTTTTAATAATTCATAAAATACAAGTCTCTAGTATTCATTAAAATTTTATAATTAACGTCACACAGAATTTACTAGTTATTAAAGTTTATCAAGTGTTTTCTTACATACATTAATTTTTTTCCTTTTCTTTATTTCAGAAATTTTTTCAGTTTATGATATCTCATGAAGGATCAGATGTTTCATTTGTCTGTCATTTGAAAAGTCTGCATTTAATCCGTTATTAATTTTCTTTGAATTTCTTTGGTAGTGTTCATCGTTTCCGGATATTAATTGTGATCTTTTCATTTCTAAATAAATAATTTTAGAATTGCATAATTTTAATTTTTTACGTATCTTATTTTATAATAGTACAGATTATACAGAGATATTATATTAGCTGTCTTTACTCTCGTTTTAGTAGAATTATTTTAACATTAATAAACAGTTTCTATAAATTTTAATGCGGATAATTTTAAGTCAAAGATTTTACCTGCTGTTTTATGATAATTCAGTTTTCTTGTTAGTCTTAGTGGATAAATTTAATTTCTGCTATTTTTGTGAGCAACTTTTAAATTACATTTAAAATGAACCTCTCATTCCTATCCTTATTAATACTAATTTAAAATTCCTCTGGGAGCAGATTTAACAAACAATTAAAAGTCTGCATAACCACCAGGACTTCATACAATTTATTTTACGACATATCCCACTTGAACAGAAGCGGTATTAATAGATTTCCAATGAAATAATAATTATCCCGCATTAATATAAACAGGTGTTGGTAATTACACTTTAGTGCGTCCATGTTAATAAGGCTCACAAAAACAGAAGTTGCAACTTCCCCAGCGACAACAATAGATAGTATTGTTTTTCCATATTCTGCGCTAATTACAGAAATTTATTAGCCCTGTATCGCATTTTGTTTTAATTACTTGCTCTTGTGCCCCACGAGAGATATCGAAAAAGGAATTTTTTTCCCTTTGGCTCCGACTTGGCCTTTTGTTTTCACGCCAGTAATGATGGTCCTTCAAAAGATATGGAAATACCACGAAGTATTTGTGAGCACCTCTCCATTACTGTAGCGCTGTAAGGGGCAGGGGTCTGGGGGGATTGAAAAACCGAAGAAAAAAGGCTCCGTTGTCGCGCAAATGACTGTATGTTATCCTAATTGACAAAAGTTCCTTTGGGCGATCAGAGACCCTGGTATTGGTTTTTCTCTATTTTTATTGAATCAGATGGGGTTTTAGGCGTTTTGTGACATTTCATAGTTAATCTCTCGAATATGTATAAGGAAACTGTTTGGATAATATTTTTAACGTTGTTTTGACATCCATGCAGTTAAGAGCACTTAATAATAAACTCTGTTTTTTTCTCCCATCTTCTTTTCTTCTTAAGAGGTATGAATAAGAACGCAAAGTCGAATTCTTTTCTTTCAGTAATTGTAAATGAAATGTTTATTCTAATACTTGATGATAAATATTAAATTTCTCTCTTTTTTTTCTTTATCCCTCTTCTTTCTTGAAGGTGAAAGTATTTTTTTTCTAATTACATTAATACGCCAAATAAATAATCTAGGTAATCCAGTTTTTTTGTTTATGTACAGTTTTTAATTAGTGATATAGTTGATGATTCAGCTGAAGTGATTTTCTCCTTAAAATCCTACCGGACAAAAAAAAGTCGAGCAAAATTAAAAGTAGTAGTTGTAAATAAACTGAAATGATAATTTAGTAAAGGAGTTAACATTTCTGGAAGTCTTTTCTCCCTCCATTCGGAATCAAGTACCTAAACATGGTAACATTGTAACTGGATGTTTTGTATATTAATCTTACTTCATTATAGCTAGAAATGTTCTAAAATTTAAGATAATTTTCCAGAGCTGAGTAACAGAATATATTGAACAATTAGTGTATGTACGTTGCTCTAGATGTTTTACTCGAGTATGTAAATCTCAATGACATTAAGTTTGTTAAACACTTACTCTACTTTAGTTTCTTATTTGTGTTCCATTTTTGCATTGTGATGGAATCAAGAAAAAAAGTGTGGGTGTGTATGCTTATGCAGCATTGTGTTTACTTAATTACCGCTTTTAACGAATTTTGATCATAAGCTTTAATTATAAATGTAATATTTATTTCATTTTTATCCTTTTTTTAAGTTCTTATTGCAAATTAATTTCTACTAGGTCTGAAATCTCACAACAGTGAATCTTTGAACTAATGTAATAAAACCTGAGTACAGATAATACCGAAAGAAAATTTTAATATTTTAAGCATTATGGTACCCGCCACCTACTTAATTTACTTCCGTTCCAAACATTTTTGAGTTTATTGATCGATTAAGATGACGATTAATACATTGAAAATAGGGGTATGAGCTTTAAACCTTTCAAGTAAAATGATATCTAACAATTGATTAAAAAAATTAGACCTAAACTAATAACTAAAAATTAATACTAAAATTAAACTATTTATGCAATTCTGAAATTCATCATTTAATTTTTTGTAAAAATATTTTTATAACTACTTTCTTGATGAAATTTTATCTCTTACAAACAGCTATTCTATCTGCTTTTTATTCATTTTTGTTCAGCAATAGTTCTTCGATTGCATTCTCAGTTTCATAAAACTGCTGATGCCTGTTTTAATCAGTACCTTTCAATTCAAGAATTTTCCTTAAAATTTGCAGCATTTTTCAACTGATGACGGCATGTCATCACTTGTTCTGTATCACTTTCGCTATCAGTTTCTGCATCTCTTTTAACACTTCTATAGACAATTTTTATACACATTGTCTCGATTGTAAATTGATACATATTCTAAAAATGAATTCTCACAACTTTCCTCACGGATATTTGAAACATTAGCTATAGTCTGCAGTTCTTCCGAGGCTTCTTCTACATAAAATCCCTATTTTCAATCATTTTAGAGATTAACCCCTGCACTGACACTAAGCACGGCTTTTAAAAGTCATACATTGACTGCACAGCATTGACTATAATATGTATGGCCTTGTACTTACTTACCTCTTTCGAAATGCTTCCATTTTCCCAAAACTGAACTTCTTTTCCATAATACCATTTGAAAGCTTTTATAATAACCTAAAATTAAGGACTGATTGTTAGAAGTTGTATATTCAGGAAGCAACACTTATGTTTTTCAGAAAGAGATGTGCTTCCTCCTTAGTTATCTAATTAATAAAGCTATTTTTAAATTTTTTCTGTTTGTTGTCCCATTTCAAAAGAAAATCAATAAAAATACTTTTCCTCATTGAGTTCTTGTTGTTATGTTAAGTTAGAAATAAATTCTTGACTCCTTTTATAAATCGAAATTTTTCTGCTTTTGTCAATAAGCAGTTCTATCCTCTTAATTGTTGAGACCATGTAGCACGTTAATAAAACAGTAACTTATTCCTTCAGTTTCTTAAACCAACTGCTGCTTCATTTTTAAATACTAATGCGGGCTCTGGCGATATTCTGAAACCCAGTCCAATTTCGTCCGTATTACAAGTCCGAGTGATTTGTATTCAATTAACAACGCTCTTAAAACGTCTTTTATCCAGCTGCGTGATGATCCGTTTCTTCCTTCTCGCCATGCAATTTTTGATGAATAATGTTGGATTTCTCTTTCTCCAGTTTGTGCACTGTATGCCAGTTGATACAAAATTCTCTCCTAGAATTTAACGAATCGGTGAAAAAGCTCTATAAATAGAAAAAAAAACTTTATAGCTTGAAATAATTCTAGAAAAGCAGTTTCAACGTTTCTCGATTTTCTGTCTCTTTCGAGCTTCCTTGAGACATTTGCATTTTTTATTCTTTCTAAATTAATTATAATTCCTTGTTTAAGTAAATTACACAATGCAGTTTGGAAAATTCCCAGTTTAAATGTAGTTTTTATGGCCGCAATTATGGAGAACATTAAAATCTTTTAACAATTAATCTTTTTCTTTCAGGTTGAAATCTTTTAGCTTGGTAACGCTGCAAGTTAGTATGCAACATTTTTTTATTATTAAGGCTTCTTTCAGGGATTATTCAGATTTCAAAATTTATGTTTCTAGCTGGCAGAAAGTATTTTTTGTCCTTTTGTCTGTTTAATCGATCTGCCGCTTCCTGATTACAAGTAATGCTTGACCAATGCTTTTAAGGCTTTTTCTTCAGTGTGCGGTTACCACTTCCTTTCCATCCAAAGATACTTAACGTATGGTCATGCTAAAATGCATTTCATGAGCATTTTTTATAACAGAGTAAATATAAAGTGTTTATCTTAAAGGGTAGATTATGATTGAAGAAACTTTAAAAGATGGGATACAAAAGTTGCACATCCACGTCTCATCTGTTGGTATTCGAGAAGGAGCACTCACTCATTTACAAGGGAGATGACTGGTTTTATTAACCTTAAGGTATCAGGACTGAGTATTCTGTGTGTGTTCTTGGAGAACATTGTGAAATATTCACCAGGGTGTTTCTTCTCAGGTCCTGAACTGGAACAGTGAGCTGATGAAATGTAAGCTTTGTTCTGATGTACTGCTGGGCTGGATAGTAACTGCACGTGAAGGGATTTGAAATCCTCTTTTATTCAATCACTATTATTTACAAACTTCCCAACTCGGGAGTGATACAGAAAGTAAAAGACCGCACTTGGGTCGAACTTAACAATCAAATAATATTTAAATACTAAACCTAAAATAGAAATTAAATCAAAGTTTGCTCACAGAGCGATTCGCGGAGATTGGCCTCTACCTAAAAGGGTGCGTAGCAAGATATACTAATACTAACGCACTTCAAATTGTTTTACAATGCAATCACGTAGTAAGCACTATGGCTTATAAATTTAAACTGCTAGCTGGTCAGGCGAACGTTGAGCAGAGTGACCGTGGTCTGAGACTAAGCTCTCTCACGCTAAGGGGTTTCTACCTCTGGCTTAAATAGTACTTCGCTGTACTTCAAAATTAGCATAAGCTGAAAACGCGCGCTTCTTCTGACAGGAAGTTGAAACAGAGAGGAGATAGAAAGTTTTAAATTAAAATAAAACTTGGTTAGTTTAACTAAAACCTTACAAAGGTAAGAAAATTCTGTCACTTTGAAGTCCCGTGCAGATAAAAAACTCTCAAACAAGCGTCTCACTCGTACAGAGACCCGAAGATAGGAAACTGTTTGTCAATCGGATTTTATTGAAGCACTGCATACCTGAACGATTAAAGCTATGGTTCACAATACTTTAAAGCGATGAACTACGAAAAGCTTTGATAGGTACAAGTAGAATACTTTGGTTTTAAAGAATCAGTACGGTAAACCTTTTTAAACTCTCTGTGAACATTTCAAGTGGAGGATTTTGAAGGTGGGAACTTTGAAAGATGCGATACATTAAGTTGCAGTTTCACGTCTTTTCAGTTACTATTCGAGATGGAAACCTCACTTATTTACAATTCCTGTAAAAGAACTATTTTTGTTAACCTTAAGATAAGGAAATTCTGTCGCTCTGAAGACCAGTGCGGACAAATAACTCTGAAAACAGAGGTTTACTGTTAGAGGGACGGTGGGATAGGAAAATATCTGTCAATCCCTGTCTTAATGAAACACCGCACACCTGAAGGATAAAACCACAATCCACAATATGTTAAACAGATGAGCTACGAAAAGCTTTAACTGCAGTTTTTCTATTGATTAGCATATCAATAGAAAAACTGCATATACTAGTTTTGGTTATTGATTAGCATATACTAGTTGGGTTCCTGGTAATTTGAACGTAATAAACGACTGTATTTATTAACGACGGAGTTTAATAAGCGGCTTGTATATTACAGACTATTTTATTCTGCTTTGTTGGAGTACGGAAAATCTGACACGAGTTTTTTCGTTAAAGCTTCGTTTTTTAGTTGATATTCTTTTGTAATCTGTAATCTAAATAAGATAAGTTAAAATTGTTTCATAATATAACTAAAAACATTCTAAAGCTTAAATTCGAAGAAACAGCTACAATATTTACTAAATAAAATATTCGAGAAGATGCTTTTATGTTTACGTAGAACATTGCTTAAGCTGCAAATGAAGCAGTATTAATTATTACAAATTAATTAATGTATGAATTTGAATAGAATGTCAACCAGTTATTACGAATTTTGAAATAGAACGTTGCTAATGATCAATATCTTTCAAGATCATGCAGTTAACTTCCCTTTTTGACCAAATCATGTTTTAAAGCAGCCCTCTAGAAAGTCATCCATCACATTGGGTAACACTACAGATATAAAGAAAAGTCCGTAAAAAAGAGGCGGAAGCTAATATCTTTGTTTAGCAGTTGCTATCTGCTTGGTGTGATGCGAATCATTTAAAAACATAATGCATACGTTTCTTTCAAATGCAAAGATTAGTGTCCATCATTTTATTGTTACAATCTATTGCTAAGTTATTGTATTGCTAAGATTTTATTGTCAACATAGTGTTAACGACAAATAAGGGAATTCTAAATTGAGAGAAATATAGGAGAACATTTTTAATTTACTCCGCATTATTTAATGAGTTTAGAAGAAATAAAGCTGGACCTGACTTCAAAAAGAAGGAGGAGAACGTTCCCCAACCAAAACATTATTAAATTTATTTACTCTCTATTAAACGTTGCTGCCTCTGTAGGTAGCAATATGTACAAGCACAAGAGAAAATTGTCAACAAATACCTAACTTAGGAAGTGCGAAGGCAACAAGCAACATCTCAGTAAAAAAATAAATAAATAAAAAAAATATCTTTCCCTTCTTTTCTTTTTTAGCTCATCCAAACTTCTCCCCATGCGCCAGAATAATACAATGTTTATCACAAACCCCAAACTTGTAAGACTTCATCTTATCACCCTTTCGTGGCTTGCATACGCAAAACCGCGGGAAAGAATTCTTTTTTGAAAAATTCCGCCTCCGCTAAGAAATCCGTCAAACTGTCTTCTTAGCATTACCAAGGTGGTGCGCCGAGAAGATACATTACAGGCTTGATGAACTCTAACCTTGGATGTGGCTTACACTATGTAATTGCCTGAAGTAGAGGCTTTTGAGACATAGAGCTCACGTCGCGGGAAAAGAAGTTATGTGGTCTTCTATGTCTCTTTAATAGAATTTTCCACCCAGTCAAGACGTGTTAATTATTCAGAGGTTGCATCGCTTTCAGAGGGCGACGATTTAGGATGTGGTATGCCGTTGACAGCTTGCTATTCCAGGAATTAGAATGTCTTTGGTAGAGTCTTTATGAAAGTGTTTTACTAGAATGGGAAATGAGATTACTGAAAGAAGTTGATACTTGTTATCCTTCGACAATCCTTTTTATTTTTTCCCTCTTCCGCATCGTATTTCAGAACAAGAAGCCTTTAGAAGTCATCATGATTTGCAGCGTAGAAAGCGACCGATATAAATAAATCAGTTTTTAACTCTTAGTTCCATTATGTAGTAATTTTTGAAATTTTATTACTAAAATTTATCTTATATTTACTAATTAAAAATGATACTTAAAAATTATGAGCATTTAGTAAGAGTATTTGAAACCAAGTTTTTTTCTATCTTTAAATAAGATTAAAAAATATTTGAACGAGTTTTGTCTACTGAATTAAATGATCAAAGGTTAAAATCGTACTCTGTAAAACTGAAATCTATGTCAGTTAAAGTAAAGTTTTTTTTTTCTGTTTAGAAATACAGCGGTAGATGCTCGACAACGTTTCAGAACTCCGTAAGTAAGTGTAATGTTTCTTTTACCATGTTGTAGGTTATATAATTTTAGATGTTGAAACGCTTGTTAAAAATCCATTCAAAGTTGAATAGCTGTAAAGAATGCATAGTCATAGTAGAAATTATTTTTAAATGTTTTATTATAATATAACTTTGTTATCTTTACTCAGCAAGGAAATTTCTAATGTTTTTTATAAGTTGTTTTTAAAATTGTGTGAATAATTGAGTAATTACACTATTCATTGGAAAAACTCTTTGAAAGTTTTAGAATACGATTTTAATGAGATGAACTGCGAAAGAAATCCAACGTGGCCAGTTAACAGCAAATTATCTTGTAAATACTAAATAAATTTTAAAATACAGATTTTCCTTCTAGAAAAGTTAAATAGAGGCGAGTGTTAAATAATTCTTTAAAACATGATACAGTTTTGTAATAGTTCTGATGAACTTAGCTCAGATGTCATATAATACTATTTAAATTTTTATAATATTTAATATGAGTGGTCTTTAATCTTAGACACACATAAATGCGGACTCTTAAACCGTGTGGAATATTTATATGCTCGATTTTCAGTTAGGAAAACGTTTACCAAACGGAATTGCATTGTAACGTTAATTTCCAGTAACTAATTTAATTCTCTTTACGGAAAAAGACTCAGATTTTGCAGTTGGCAATATCTTTGCTGTGTAAGGTTTATCCTAATTTTAATAACAGTTATTTTAAGTTTATGCATCTTTCCTGTCTATTCTAGTTTCAGCTTACAATTTCCTACCAGAATTTAATTTCAAAAACGCGGTTAATGCAAATGAGTAAAGAGTAGTATTTAAGCCGATGTTTCACCGACTTCCCGAGAAAGCCTGAGTTCTTGACTAGCGCGCGTTTGCCTTTTGGCTACGTCTCTCTCGGCCATAGTTTAGGCCCTTGTTTGGCTTCGCCGACTTAATTAAGATTTAAGGGCCGACTACTTAGAATCTTGATAGCTTCAGCTATATCTTTCAGTTAGCTTTAGTTAAACGTAGTTAAGTTTAATTTCATATTCATTTAAGTTCAAGACCAAGTGGAGGCTTTGCTGTACACTCCGAGTTAGGAGTTGATTGTATCATATTTACTGTGAGAAACAAAGGGTAGTTAACCCTTCGTAAGCCAATTCACACACACTTAAGCGATTATTCCCTTAAGTGTGTGTGAATGATTGCTTAACCCCACACACACTTATTAGTGTTTGTGGGGTTCAAGGATTGAACACGGAATTCTATATGTTAAACCCCACACAGCTGAATGAATAAACAGAAGCTTTCTTGCAGTAGTATTAAATTTTGATAGGATTCAGGGGGAAAAAAGACCATTCATCTCGAAATGGACATTTTAGCTTTTGTTTAAAATAACTATTCATCCAAATAAATAAACTGACAAAAAACTAATAAAAGACCTAGGAAACAAAATTGAGAGCTTTCAGATTTTATATTACGAAGGGCCTTTTTTTAACGTTTTGAGTGTTACTTTTATTTATTAAATATCATGTTCTTCGCACTTAAACCATAAAATTCAGTTCAACAGCAATATCACAAAATAGTAATTTAAAAACGGCATATCTTTAGAATTTCCAATACTTATCTAGCGCGCTGGAGATTAAAATGTTTTCTATCGTACAGTGTTGCAACTGCTCACTTTGAAATCGTTTAGTTTGTTAATAAAATGCTTCTAGATGCCCATATTCGGATGGAGAACTACATTATTAAAAATTTGATGGCACTATGTACCTTTGTTTTTTCGCCATGCGAGAACCATATATACATTTATGCAAATTCTTCATTGTTTAATTTCTTTAAACATGCAGGGCTCTAACATTTAATGGCAACAATTTGTAAAGTGATACACCTTTTATAGTGATTCGACGTAAAATACCGAAATGAAACTAATAGCCCTTCTGAACTAACGTCCTTTGGGCTAGTAAATTAGAGATTTTTTTTTTATTTTTGTGGCTCCGTGTTTGAACTACAAAATGCGTTCACTTAATGGGCAAGCACAAGCACGGTTTTAAATAATATTCTATAAAAGTCAAATACCTTTCAAGATGTGATTGAAACACAAAAAATAATTCAAATTTTTTACTTCCTTGTACGAAGTAAAAAGAAAGTATTGTAATCGCGAAAAATTTCGGGTATCATATTTCAACGAAAATAGCCTTTTGACCACTATCAAATGCAATTTAACGATGTTTTTGCGTGACATCTGTACGTAAGGATAGAATAAAGGACTCTTTTCCCCAAAAAATATTATAAAACTGATTTAAAACAGATTCTGAAGAGAATTTTTGTGGCGGCTGTACGCACGTACTTACGTATGTAACTCAAAAACTCAAAGTATGTAACTCGCATAACTCAAAGACGAGTAGCCTTAGAACGCTGAAATTTTGTATATACGTTGAAATTTTGTATAATTCGTTAACGTTGAAATTTTGTATATAGCGTTGAAATTTTGCATATAGAACTATTATAACATGTAGATGTGCACTTCCTATTTTGTTTGCAATCAGCCGCACCAAAAGTATATAAATATATGTATATATATCTATCTCTCTCTCTCTCTCTCTATATAT
>KK118336.1:140057-161694 GCA_000611955.2 Stegodyphus mimosarum | reverse complement strand
ATATATCTATATATATATCCATTCTGTTAGTCAGCTCAGTGAGCTTAGTTTCCTTATTCTTATAAGTTTATAAACTGTGTATTTTTTGCTTTAAAAATTATTGAATTTTGTTGTTCTTATCTTCCGGTTAAGGTTTTTATGCAATTACTTAACCTGCATGTTAAGGTTGTAGAATTATCAACAATTTAAAAGTTGTTTAAGTGCGGCTAAGCCTAATTTTTTTTGGCCATAGCAGCCATATTTGTTTACATTTGAAACTTAGCAGAATAGTGGATTTGTTGTCAATCTAGAGAGACTAAGCTTCGGAAAAACAAAGATAACGTCTTCTTTCATTATTGCGAATTAAATCATGCTTAATCTATTCTGAAATTATCATTTAAGTTATTTTTTTACCAATATATTGACCCTGCATAGCGTCCACAGCAAATTAAGACAGTTTCTACGCCTTCAGTATCTTGTTACCGAGTGAGACCAAAAGTAAACTTTCAGTTTTTTGCACCAAAATATCTGCCTTCTTGTCCGCTGGCCGAAATTCTCGTTTTTGCGTAGAAACTGTAATTTAATTGTAAAAAAAAATTTCATTGTTTTAACTACATTTGCTGTTTTATATTTTTCTATATCTTTCAATTTTTATATAGATATTTTGAGTTTTTATGTATTTTTGCCTTATGGCGAAGTGAGAACTGAATTAATTGAATGAGAAATACATCTCCAATGAAATTCAAGGAAATAAGCTTAAATGAAAAGCAGGAAAAAATGCGTATAGTTTAGTATTCCGTACAAGGACGTCATGTGGTATATACATCAGATTTTTTCAATGAGAATGCGTCGTATATAGCAGCTTCCAAAAGCTTAAGATGAGAATAAATAAGAAATGAAATTATTTATTTTATATGGGAAACGTATGTACAAAGTTCTGTTTTTGCTAGTTACAAGTACATAATTTATTTATGTATTTAAAAAATTATTCTTCGCTTCCGAATACGTTAAAATATGAAAGTAGTTAGTAAATTTGTATTATATCTTCATTAACAAATGTTTAAGATGTGCATAAGATGAGAATTTGCAATGAAAATCAGTCAGCATTTTTAAAAGCCTCAGTATAACACTTAGCAACGAGCTCATTAAGTTTTTACACAGATTTTCTGTAATAGATTTCTTTTTAAAAATTTCTTTGAGATTTTTTGTTTGTGAAATATGTTATCGTTTCTATCATGCTCCATAAACTCTCCGTTGGCTGTAAGTCAGGCGATTACGACGGCTATTGTAATAAGATAACATTTCCTTAGGGACAAAGAATATTTACAAGCCTAGAAGTATGTTTTATGTCAATAGCATTAAGAAAAATAAAATTTTCACTCATATTATTGTGTGTACGTGCTAGTATCATATTTTCAAAACGGTCTGTGCATTAAAATTGATTTATAAATCATCATACAACGTAATGATCCAGGACCACCGTGTTAAAAATCATGCCCACGTCATTATAGACCCCGTTGGTAAAATGTATTGGCACTTCAAATCTTCACCATTTTGACATCTCATACATCGCACACTATCATAAGAAATATGATTAATTTGTCATTTAACCAAAATGAGTTTTTTTTCATGAAATAGCATAAACATTGCGGACCCAGCATTTACGGGCTTTATCGAATACAATCCTCATTTTTAGATTTTAAGAATTGAAACCTGGCTTTAAACCTCCGCTCCATACCAGAAAACTTTCTAATAATTATAGCACCAAATTAAATGTCATCATTGGTAT
This sequence comes from Stegodyphus mimosarum, assembly GCA_000611955.2. Classification (NCBI taxonomy): domain Eukaryota; kingdom Metazoa; phylum Arthropoda; class Arachnida; order Araneae; family Eresidae; genus Stegodyphus; species Stegodyphus mimosarum. Next base: position 159,926 of record KK118336.1, on the reverse strand, counting down.
TTACTTCAGTTTTAGTAACAACTGAAGCGAGATTGACCCTTTTCACTTAAAAGATTAATTCTGAGAACAATTTTTGGTGTTACTTTTCAGGATCTAGCATTTTTTTTAGCCCAAAGGGCGTTAGCCAGGAGGGCTATTAATTTCGTTTTGGCATTTTGCGTTGAAAACTTTAAATGTCCGTTTCACTTTTCAAATTGCTGTCACCAAGTTTGATCGCCCTATGTTATATTTAAAGAAATTAAATAATTATTAATCTGCATAAATGTGTGTATGTTTCCCGCATTGTGATAAAACAACGGTACCTAGAGCCATCAAATTTTGAATTACCTAATCCTCCACTGGATATGGGCATCTGAAAGTCCTAATGTGAAATTTATAATTTGTTTTTTTATCGAATTAATATTTTGTAACACTTTAACGAATTTTTGATTAACAAATTCAACGATTTCAAAGCGAGCAATGGCGACATTGTACGGAAAAAAAAGAAAAGAAAACATTTTTATCTCCAGCGCATAAGACTGTGTATCGGAAATTCTAAATATAGTCTCATTTTAAAATTATTTTGCGATATTGCTGTTGAATTGATTTTTCTGGTATAAGTGCGAAGAACATGATATTTAATAAATAAAGGTAACACACAAAACGTTAAAAAAAGTCCCTTTGGGCGGAATGTAAAATATAAAAGCCTTCAGATTTTTTTATTAAAATTACGTAATTCCTCCTGTCACATTTTGAAATTTAGGTCCGATCCAAATAAAATTTGCAATTATTTTCTCATTTGCATATAAAATTTGTATTTTTTGTAAAATTTTCCAAAACATGTTTGAATTATCTGTAATTTTTTTTACCATCACCTTAATGTAGATGTATTTCTAGATATACCTGCAAAAAAATTAGCATTTTTTATTCAGAATTTCCAAAAAAGCACTTGAATTTATATATTGAAACCTTTTGAAAGTTGATGTTTTTTTTGGGGGGTGTTCTTTTTTTTTTTTTTTTTTTTTTTTTTTTTTGATTTATCAGAAAATACTCTAATCCTTGAAAAATTGTACCGCATTTTTTTCTTTCAGTCAGTTTATTCAGTACTTATTGATATTATGGGGTTTGTATGATGTCAAGAGTAAAATAATCTCGTCGAGGCTTGGCAGCAAGGCCGGATGTGGGGTTTAAATATACTCGTAATTAAATCTGTGGTCTATGTATTTTACTCTCACGCCTATGTAGCTCAAATTTCAAAGCAATTCTCCCGTCTTTTTGGCATGCTTTCCTGGTGTAGTAGTCACCACTCTTGAAGCGTATTTGAGAGGTCTGCGGTTCGAGTCACGGAGAGGGTATTGCTCATTTTTCATCTCTCCTGCTTTCAAAAAATATCTAATGTCTCTACAGTGGCGCCCGAACTAAAAAGGGTGATGGATGATGATTCTCCATCACCAGGATTTGGCGACTAGGTCCCCTAAAACCCCAGTCGCCCTTTAAAAAGGGAGTATATAAGGTATTTCTTCCACCTTCTTGGCATGCCTTCGTGGTGTCGTGATCAGCACCCTCGCCATGTATTTGAGAGGTCCGTGGTTCGAGCCCTGGCGAAAGCATTTCTCATTTTTCATCTCTCCTGCTTTCAAAAAATACCTAATGTATCTTAACTCCGTATGTAGAAAGCGAACTGTAGTTAGTCTGAAGAACTGTAAGAAGCGACTAAGATATAAGATTTTTCTGTAAAATGATAAGACGTCATTAATATTTCATATAGGTTTCAACTATTTTATCTGTTATTAAATATGTATTTTGAATAATAATGTAAGTAGTTACTTGCCCGTGGTAAAGTCAAGGAATGCTTCTTGCTATTTCGCCAAGGGTCTTATTTTGTTTCGGAAGTATTAGAACTTGTTCCCTTTCACTTGACAGCAAATTTTAAGATTTAACCTGTTTCTAATCGCGTATAAATGGACTTATAGCAATGAAAGACACATCAAATGCTAGTTTCTATGTTTCAACACCAAACTGGCAAAAAAAAAATACTGCGTATTAGTATTAAAAATATTTCATCTTAAACAAACGCCCGCTGCAGACCAGAAGAAACTTTCAGTAATTCAAAGGTAATTTCATACACAAAACAACTGCAACTAAAACTTCAGCGATTCTTTAAAAGGAAATATTTTCCAACTAAATAAAACTAGTACAGTAATCCTCAGACTAATTAAAACTCATAAAATTACTCTCTTTCTGAATTCTTCTGAGACTTTCTCATTTGAAACCATAAGTATTAAGCAGATTATTAGATTTTCGAATAGAACTGTAAGGAATGTTTTCCTACCTTGCAGCCTTCCTTCGTGGCGTAACCAGAAACGCATCGCCCTACGGATGTCCAAGAGTTCGAATACCGCCAAGGACAGCGCTTGTTTTTCCTGTTTCTAGTCTTCGAAATGAACCTAATGACTCTAAAAAATTTATTTTTTTACAAAATACATTAAAAATATGACATTAAGTCGCAGTGCTTCTTTTGTCTTCCGAATGTCCCAACAGAAAGAATCTTTACGCCATGATTCTTTATTTACTTTTTTGGTGTACTGAAACTCAAATGGGCTGCTCAGAAAATAATATCGTACACATCATAAAAATTTAACGAAATTTTATACATCCTAAATAATATATGTATAGATATATTGCATTATTTGCATTTCGCTGCATTGTTTTTAATAACATGGCTTTGTATTTTAGTATCACATAATATGATTACATACACTGTCAAGTGGCCAGCTTAGAAAAGTGAGATATTTAGCGAGTTATGACTTCCAATTTACCCTTCATGATGCATGTTGAAAGCAATTCATACATTGAAAGGAAGTTGCATAAATCTAGGATTAATTTTTTATAATTATTTCTGACATGACAAAGTAAAGGAATTAATAGAAACAAACAATTAAAACATTAGAAGCTATCTGTAAGACGATTAGCGAATTCTTTATGGTATTAAAAAGGAATTTGGTCATAACAGCTGTAAAATGCATTGATTCCTGTGAGTACTCTGATTTTTTAAATAAAACCCTTCACCCGATATTGTCGCATTCTCATTGTGTAACGATTTTTCAGTTACATTTTAAGATAAATAATTAAATAAATCCTTCGCAAAAAATTATCATGCAAGTGCCCGTTGGGAAATTGACGTTAAATTCCATCAGAAATGAAGGTGAAAAATTTTCGTTTCGTAGATTCTATCAACCATTTCAGAACTGGATGAGCATAAATAAACAAAACTGTTTTTTTTCTTAGCACTCATTTCGGAAAGGGAAGAAAGAAATTTTGCAAATTTTCATTTTGAAAAAGCGTAACATTTTTCACGTAATGCATTGAAGATGCGCCCGAAAAATAATCATTTCCTCCCTATAGCCTCTCTAAAAATGTATTTCCATAAAATGAAAATTTCCAGTTAATCTTCTCCTTTCTTAAGAGAAACCAATTTGCAAATCCCTTTCTTTCTAAAGCTTTAACAAGAATTTTCTTCCCTTATTTTATATGCTGCTTATTTATTGAGAAGCCCTCTACAGGGAATATTGATTGGGTTTGTCGCGTTCACAGAACAAAGAATATTTATAGGTAAAAAAGAAAGCTTTGAGAAAATAGATAAATAACGGCGTTTCTCACCGCTTATTCTCTACCTCCGTACAATTTTTTTAAATCATTTTTTATTTTAGCTTAGGGGGGACGAAGTTGAAAAATCAAAAGATATAACCATCGTATTCATAGCTTTCCTAGCCAACAAAAGGTAGAAATCTTACTTTTCACTTACCAAAACCATTGAAAGCTCGATAAATGAGACCTTTTTCTTTTTCCTTAAAAAAAATAATAAAAGGCCGCACTGAAAAATTGAAAAACTAAATTCGCAGTGAAAGATTTTCCCCCTATCGCTTTTTACCCCTCCCCTTAAATAGGAAGGAGGGAGTATAGGCTTCATAAACTTTCACCACTCCTTGCGTATTAAGACCTGATTATGATAAATGGGGAGAAGCAAAAGAGAAAAGAGGTAACTGGAAGTTTTTTAAGTGAAAGTGAGAAAAGGGGTTTAAAGGCAAAAAACTGCACACACAGCAGTCGATCTCTGTTGAGTTTTCACGTTTCTTTTTGGAACAATTTTTTCGTAATTTGTATTTTCGGAGAACTGATTGTAATTGGTATACCAAGAAAAATTACAATAAAGTTCTCAAATTCAGTTGTCATTTTATTTTTTGACCAATTCTTGCTACTCTGATTGCTAGTTAAATTTCTATCACCTGGAAGTTAACTTCTGAAATCATTTTCTAATTCGTACACCATACAATGCATTCGTATTATTATTTAGATTGCAACCCTGTGTAGAGTCGTTAGATTTTTTTGAAACAGAAAAAGTGAAAAAATTGAAATTCTCTCGCTAGAACTCGAACCCTGAATGTCTCGAATACGCGTCAAGAATGCTTCCAATTACACCGCCAAGGCATGCGGAACGGAGGGAGAAAAAACCTTATATATCCTTCTTTTAAAGGGCGACTGGAGAAGAGGAGACCCAGTCGCCAGATCCTGGCTGTGACGAATTATCTTCCTCCACCTCTTAGTTCGGGCGCCACTGTAGAGTCATTAGTTTTTTTTTTCAAACAGGAAACGTGAAAAATGTAGAGCGCCCTCGCCAGCACTCGAACTCTGGATCTATCGAATACGCGTTGAGTATGCTTCCAGTTACACCATGAAGGCATGCGGAAAATAGGGAGAAAATACTTTATATCTTTTTTAGCTATCTAAAGAGTATATCTACAGAGTAGTATTAGCTGTCAAAATCCTTTTATTTAGTTATCAAAGAATTTACACATGCGTAGGCTTATTAGAATTGATTTGATTTATTTCCAGAAAAACTGCTAAATTCAGGCCATCAACACATTCCTTTCATCGCCTTCAGCTTTCTCGATGATTCTCTTTTATAATACAAATTGTTTTATTACACTTACAGACAAATTTTAAATGCGTCAAAAGTTGTCTTCTGTTTAAATTGGAATGACATGCAATTTTGAAAATTTACGACGTCACAATTATTGTTTAAAGGGAGTTTTAAGCAATTATTTGCTGATTCGTCTATACGCGACTGCTAATGTAATTATAGTCAGCAAATTATCTGCTCCATGAAGTAAATATGTTAATACCAATCTCTAAATGATCTAACTTCGAAAGCTTAGCAGTTTTTAAATATTAAATTTGAGTTTATATAGTATTATTAATACTAATGCACCCGTAGAATATATATAAAATTCAAAAAACACTATATTACTTAGTATTGTCAGGTAAAGTGTTACTTTCATCAGAAATCTAATAGAGCTGTCAAAAGTAAAAAAAAAATACACAGTTAAGAGATCAAATTGGTCTGAAACTTTGGCCGAATTTTAACAAATCTTTTTAATTTAATAAGATGTAATTAATGCAATAGGCTTACAACCACTTTTTTTCATTTCTACTGCTCATGCTCTCCATACCTCTAGAAGAAAGCTTAAAATTTGCCTTTAGTTAATAAGATTGGTTTAATATCCAACTGTTTAGTACAGATTAAAAAAATTATGCCTCGAACTTAACTTTAAAATATCAAAGACTTACTTTTTCCATTTATGTATTTAATTGATCTAAATTTTTACTGAAACTCTATAGTAAGCCTCTTCTACATTGTATGCATATCCAGTATCTTCGTATAAAATTTGTTCAAAGGGTTGTAGACACATTAGGATTTTTTTGAAAGCAGGAATTGTGAAAAATGAGCAATGCCCTTACTGGGACTCGAACCACTGACCTCTCGAATATGCGCCGACCACAACATCACGAAGGCATCTCAATCGCCAAATCCTGGTGGTGGAGAATAATCATCCACCACCGTTTTTTTAGTTCGGGCGCCACTGTGGATATATTAGGTTATTCCGGAACAGGAAAGATGTAAAATGAGCAATGCCCTCACTGGGACTCGAACCACGGACCCCTCGAATACGCGCCGAACGTGCTAACCACTACACCACAAAGGCATGCTAACAAGGCCGGAGAAATACTTTAAATGCTCCCCCTTTTAAAGGGAGACTGGTGATTAGGGGAACCAATCGCCAAATTCTGGTGGTGGAGAATCATCATAACTAAAGTTCGGGCATAACATAATCATAACATTTAGTTCGGGCGCCACTGTAGACCCTGCTAAAAATGCCCATAGAAACCAGTAAAATTTTTTATGGGTACCCATAAAGTTCTATAGGTTGATTTTTACTGGTTTCTGTTGGTCTCTGTGGTTTTCTCTTACTGGTTTCAAAATGCCCCATAGAAACCAGTAAAACTTTCTACTGGTACCCATAGAATTCTGTTGGTTTCTACTGACTTTTACTGATTTCTATTTATCTCTGTGGATTTTTCTTACCGGTATCATGTGACACCCATACTTTAGACTTTTTCTAAACAATGAAATTACTACTGGTGTCAATAAACCAAAATTCATTAGTATTCTTGTTGTCTGCTGATTATTTAAAATTATTTATTTATTTATTTTTATTTCATTTATTTGGATACTGTTGAAAATAAGGTTATTTCTGTTTTGTAACCAACAGAAAGCTTTAAAATTAAAAAAATATACAGTGAACCTTCTCGTCTCCACCACTTCTCTAAGACGATCAGTATATCTAAGAATGAAAATACGATCTCTTTAAGACCATCAGAGTAAACTGGAAACGCAAGTGGTCGTTTTTGAGAGGGTTTTTACTGTATAAGCCCATTTATTTGATTTCTTAAAATTTTCTGTCAGAATTAGTAGCAGTAATCATATACACCACACACAGCGAGGCGACAAGCCACACATAAAAAGGCGACAATCCGCACATAAAAAGACATCTTTGCAAGTGGTCGCCTTAGAGAGTTGATGCTCAATACTAATATATACTTATGTTTTCAAAATTAAGTTTATCTTTTAGAGGTGGTCGTCTTAGGGAGTTTGCCTCTATGAAACGAATCTCTCTAAGGCGATCAGTCACACTTCCAGAATTTCTTTGAGGATGGTCGTCTTACAGAGGGACTGTTTCAATACCAAAAAAATTGATTGCTAGTTCAGGTGTTCCCTATAGGGAGTATTGGCTTTTTGTTAACAGCTGGCTTGGTGAGTTGACAAATGAGGGGCGACTGTTGAAGAGACGATTTTCTTTGGGAAAAATTAGGTACTACACCATTTGAGAGTCTCAGATCTGTTTGTTGGGTTAATGAGAAGGGGAGAAGAAATTATTGTAGTCTCACTCTTAATTTCATTTGTTACGATAATCTGACTGTGGAGTCAGCCAAATCACTTAGCGTTAAATAGTTATAAAAAACATGTGCTATAGAGTATGAAAACTTGTTGAGTCTATCGAAAACCACTTACAAGTGGTATTCAAAGATTCTCATCAACCAGTCAGAATATAAGAATGTTCATTTGCGTCAAGCAAATCTCTGAACTAGTCATGAATCTCTGCTCTCTACGTTGTATTTTTTCTGTTTTTTTTTTCGCTTGTTCTGTCAGCTTCTACACTACGGAAATACGTACAAAATTCAGTGCGCTTTGCTTGCGTCATTTAACACCAGCTTTTTAAAGCGACACAGAGCAGTTTAGCATAATTTGTAACACAAATAATAACTTGAGCTTTGCCCTAAGCCTGAATAAGTGACAATTAATTTTCACAGAGCCCATTTAACCACTTACAAGTGGTTAAACACGCTGTGCCCAAAGGGTTTTCAGGGTCTTTTAATATAGTTCAGGGCATTTTTCATTTTGCGCGAGAGAAAGGCAGAATCATGAGGAATCTGGGATCCTCTAAAACATATGCTGAAGCTTGGACCTTGTGTCCTAGGCAGTAATCAGACCCTGTTGATCAATTTTTAATCAAACAATCAAAAATATATTCATACTTCTTGTAATTAATAATTCACAACTCAAGTCAGAAAACAGTTGCAGATCTTAATTTAAATGATTTACGTAGTCGAAACCATTACGAGACTAATATCCACAAACGGAAAATAATGAAACGTAAAGGTGTTTATTGGATGTAACCAGAGTTTGCGTCAGAGCCGGGCAACCGAACAGGGCTGCAGAATTTAGGCACAGCAAAAATTTTAGAATTAAATGAAGCATCAAGCAACAAACTTTTTAGAATTTAGACACTCACTGGTCAGCAGAATTGAGGGGTGGCAAAATTTTTTGAATTTTTGGAAGCACCAGCCAGCAGAATTTAGAACTTGCAGCTATTGCAATGGGCGGGAAAATGCCTAGACCCAGCTAAGGATATAATCCCCGCTCATACCACTTTTTGAAGTTAACAGTAAGGAAGAAATGAAACTAAATGTAACAAGATTATCCCCCCCTTTTTCTTTTCTTCCATTTTTTAGTGTATTACAGCAGCTATATATTTTTAATGTGTATATTATTATTATATAATATTATTATTATTATCATCATCAACAGATAAATGGATGTTCTGTAACACTTTTCTTCCAAGTTTCCACCAAAGAAAAATTTAGATTCAAACTAGGAAACGCGTATTGAAACAATAGGCCTGATTAAATATCAGTATAAAGTATTTTATGCGCTTTATTGATATAAAATTAATTATGCGGAGAATGTGAAAGAACACATTGCTGTCAATTAATGATTAAAGCTGATTGTTAAGCTTTAGTATAAAGTATAGTATAGTATACTATACTTTATACTAAAGTATAGTATAGTAAATACAAATAGTATATACAGGGTAATTAAAAAGTATTTGACAAAAATATAGAAGCAGGTACACGGAGTGAAATAAGCAGATTTTTTAATGGAAGATGTGCGCCGAGAGAGCGCACTGAAGTGGTACAAGGTACTGTTGAGCAGTAGGCACAGGCACTGCTGGCGTAAATTGTTATTCCTCGTGTGGATTTCAAGTGGTATACATCGCTGCATGTGAAGAACATGCACAAGTGTGGAGCTATTTTACCTACGCGGCTGCGGACGGAAACGGAGCAACTGCTCAAAGGAGGTACTACTCCGGAATATTTCTCTTTACCTTTTTTAAGTAGCTGCTGCATTTTAGCCTCAGCTCTATAGTACTGTCATAGCACTGTCATACTTACATAGTACTCTCATCCATTACATAGTACTGTCATAGAATAGTATACTGTATAGCAAGTACACGAAAAATTTTAAGAAAATCCGGTTGGCAGAAGAATTAAAAACTAATTTCAAAATTTGATCCCAAAGACAGAGAAACCAAGCAAAATCTAACAAAAAATAATAATAAATCATACAAATGTAATTTAACATTTTGATATGATTTGCTAACTATTTGATCGAATTTACCTCCCATCCGGAACTAGTCTTCCTTTTCTCTGTATGTTTGGATCCCTTCCCCGTGACCGAGTAGATAAGACAAAATATTAGATAATTTGGCTAGTCTGAAGTTCCGAAGCACGCGGGCTTTTATGGTTCTTCCCATATATAACGTGAATAGGGACAAGCTTCCTTTAGAAAGACATCCATAAGCGCATCCCTTCCCATATTCAAATAGCTCTTTCGTGCTTTATTGTTATCAAATAAATACAAAAATCCAGTCCCTTATATGCTTTGTTGCACTTTTTTATGCCAATGAATTTTGCATGATTTTTTTTTCAGTATCTTTTCATTTACCATGCAACACTGAAATTTGATGTGCTTATATTTTTATTCTGCAGTGATCCGACTACATATGTTCGTTTATGCTTATATAGCATTACAGCAACCTAATCCAGAGGAAACTCTCATTTCACATAATTAATACATCTAATAATAATATCAGACGTAGTAACATTATTCCTGTGCTAACTTTAATACTTAGTACATACATTTTAATAACAGAGTACTAACTGTTTATTGAAACCTTCTATTACTTTATTCCTATAAAAAATTTTGTTATCTTAGCCTATTAATTTCCACTTCTCTATTTCAAATTAATTTAAGTTTCCCTAAAATAAAAAAAAGTCATTTATTGTTTATTAAGTATTCTAAACATCTTTGAGATCATCAAAAATCTTTTAAATTTGAATAGTCGCTGAACGTTTTAATGCATGTATCATCGATTTTTTGCATTTCGAATTCTTCAACCATCGGTCTGACGTACATGCTATCCGTATCATGTTTATATTATCTTCTGCTAATACTTAAACTTACTTATACTTATGTAAAATATTAAAGGTCGATAGAAGGTCACGTGACTGTGAAATATGTAAAATATGACTGTGAAATATGATGTCAGTATAACACTTCAAGCTTTAAACGTAGTTTAGGCACTGCTTAGGTAAACCATTAATGATATTGGTGCTTACACCTGATACATAAAATAAGATGTCTTTAAAATTTGGTGGCAATTCATCATTATTGTTATCTTGAAACAGGAACGTGTCGATTGTTAAACACTAATCGAGGTTAAAATATTTTGAGAATTCTACATCATGAAAATTGAAACACTGAAAGCGAAAAATGAAAATTTCTGAGACTTTATCATTAATTCTGGGTTAAACTTACAGTGCTTCCGAGAATACTTACTCATCTATTCCAGTTCATTGCTTAGTTATTTTTTATTCGATTAGAAAAAACACTACAGGTACCTGTAAGGGAAGTGATGTTTTGTGGAGATTTTCTAACACAAACTGTCTCGCATTCATTTTACACGGATATTTTTGAAAAATCACGAAAATGCTCCTGCCGCTAACCAGTTCGTCTCGCTTTGAACTCTTGGGCAGGCTACTAGTGCTCAGTTATCAGTCCACTTGACCTCTTGCCAGCGTATTCCAGCCCAATTTACTTTCTTAATCGAAAGTCCTTTGCACCCCCTATCTCGGATCTTATTATTTTCTTTTCACAAAAAATTTTCTGTCCCTTATAAATTTATGAATAAGCTGAACTTCGAGAGAGTAAATGTTTACGATAAGTATGCTTATTACTTTAAGAAACAAGCAATAAAACGAAGAATTTCTCTCTTTCCAGTAAAGAACTATTGTAAGAAATGCATTAAGATAAAAGTGATTTTGTGGTGAGAATAATTATATGCTTATATAACTTAAGTGTTACCTATACTTAAGTTTTCAATTCACTTTTTAATTTTTAAAGCATATTTGAAAGAATAAAAAAACTGAAAATATTTGCATTTGCAAACAAGTATCGTATTCTCAGTAGTTTTGTAATCTGTCAGTAGATGGCAGCACCATCACCTATCACTGAAGGCTCGCAGATCTATATTTCAGATTAGCGTTTTTCAATTAAATTTAAAATCCGGAACCCTTTTACTTCCATTCCTCTACTAATAGCGAAACACCTTAAACATTTGTGGCCCAAATCATAAAAATGCATGCACTGCAGTTGAAAAGTTCCCTCTGCTCAAGGTAAAATGCTATTAAACTGGGAGTTAGATTTTCCAAGAGGACGCACAAATAAATGCTGTTGATAACATATTCAAAACGTATACATAACTATGGTTACGTCTAAGTGATAAATTATGTAAGTAAGGCCTTAGCATTAACATAAAAATAAAGTTTTGTACATACTCCAATATATTATAGATAGTGTCATTAAACTAAAAAATACGCAATATATTGTATACATTAGATTCTTTCTGTTATCTAAAAAATGAAGGACTCCTGACGTTTTAGCTTAATTGACGAAAAATAAGGGGATGATAAAGAAATATGCAGCTTGTATTGCATTCAACACTGTTTAAAAAAAGGGGGGTAAAAATCTTCGGTAAAACTAAATCCTTCGCTAAAACTGATGCATTAATAGCACTAGTCACTTTTAGCATCACTATTCGTACGTATTTGGACCTTTGTTACTGATACAAAGATAAGTCAAATGCTCTCTGATTACGAATTTCTCTAACAAGATATTCATGGCTATCATATTAAGGCGTGAGCTCAAAGTTTGAGGGATTTCCTGGAACCTAAGATTTTACTCCAGAGCAAATATTTCCATTCCCAGATTTCGTTAAATCGACTTGAAACGAGAGTGCAAGTTTGTGGGAAGATATTATTAGGCGTATTCAAGTTGCTATATTTCTGTGAAGTTACGGACTATCGTTACTTCCATTTTGAAACTTACGAAATTTATGAGTATTCTCTCCCTCTACCCTCTAGAGATTTGAACCGTTGTGAGGTAAACCGCGGATACTGAATCAGCGGATACGGGAGTACGATTTATGTCCTTTGATAAATAGAATGTAGCTTTATAGTTGTCTTTACATCTCCGCCAATATATATACATATCTTTTTTAAAATGATGACATTCGTTTACCTGGAACTGTATCAAGTCGGTTTTGATACTTCGCTTTGACTCAAGAGAAATTTCTTAAAATTTTGAGGTTGTTGAAAATTAGAAATAATACAGTCAGAAAAACTTATCTGGTTTATCCCGTAATAACTCGGATGTAGAATTTGAATGGATTCAAAATACTTATTCAAGAATGAAAAAATCCGATTGAGAAATTGCGAAAGTACTCGATATGAAATTTCAACGTGAATTTTGCTTTAGATTTTTTTCAATTATCCTTTAACGAAAAGACAAAGAGCTGGAAAAAAGTCCAGTTTTTTTCCGGTGACATGATTTTTATATAGCCTGGTCTAAAAAAATTAATATAGTTAAAATAATTTTGCTACATATATTACTTTTAATTTAATTTATCTCTGTAATTTTGTGTAAATTTTATTTTACGCAATGTTACAGAGCTTTCTGTGAAATCCTTTACTTCATAAAATATAGAGATTTTTTTAGGACATTATTAAGAAAATTCATTCTTAGGTAAGAAAACACTTATTGACTTAAAAAAAAATAAATATTGAATAAAATTTTCTTTTACTTCTTTATTTTAGAATATGCTTTCTACAAACTTGAAGTTTAAGCAGTCCTTTTGCTTGTGACTAGCAGGGTTCTCTTAAGCATCTTAAATCACTATTCAGTTTGTCTTTCCATGGGCTAGGCTTATCAGCAGTTTGCTATTTTAGGCATCGAACTAATAAATATTATAGTTAAACATAAGAAGTTACACATAAAATTCATGCTTATATAGATCATTTACAGTTGAAGCAAAATGATCACGCATTCTGAAGAAGCTCTTAGTAATCTGTTTCTTATACTCTCAGTAATCATTTAAAGTTCTTTAAAAAAATGTCTTAAAACTAATTTTTTTCCTCCAAAACAGCTTCTATCTGTCTGCAAGGAGAGCACAAAGCACCTTCCTGACAAGGAAAAAAAATTAACGTATCGACCTCTTCTTAGACTAGCTTGTTTTTTCTTTTTCTTCTCTTTTTTCAAGAATTTTTTTTTACTTTATTAGTGAGTCTGCTATAAGTTGCATACCACCGCTTCTAAATGGTGGCTAAAAAAGTTAAATCTAATTAGGAAATTTCGGAGATGGTCACGTCAAAATTTCTTGAATGCTGTGAGCTGTCTGGTACGTGAAACATCCTTCGAGTTTTCTCTTTTACCTGGGCATCTGCTATTAACCCCAGAATAAATAAATGACTCGCTTGCACGAAAATTAGTATTCTTTTTGCCCCAAAATATACTAAATTCTCCACTCTAAATGGCCTCTTTTGTATGATTCCTTTTTTGTATTTATTAAATTAGAGCTGGATTTATCACTCAGATAACCTCCGATCAAGACAAGGATTTCAGAAATTTGCTTTTCTAAAATTTTCGACCAATTTAATTATGTTTGTTCTACTTGACAAATTAAATTTCCTTTTAACTGTTATAGTTGATCGAATGTTACAAGTAATAAAATAAGAAAATTTGACTTGAAGTTCTTTCAACTTAATAATTAAATAATCTGACGTTTACCGCAGTTAAAAGGAAGGTTTTCTCAAAGTAATGAGCATAATTTTATGGTCTATGAGAAAGCTATGATTGTACTTAATATTCCGCAATCATTTCAAAATTCATATTGTGAAATGATAACTTTATTTTTATTTCATTTATTTTCCTTTATGTTTTATTCAACAGCAACAGAAATAATTTCTTTATGAGAAATTTAATTCATGTTGAAAAGGATTTTTGTTTATTAAACAAACCATCATGAAGTTATTGGCCAGAACTTACCAAATGTACAGGCTGTTAATCATTTGATAAAGTGTGTTTTATGTGTCACTTGCTATCTTCGACTGTACATTTTTAAAAATATTTATATAGATTTAATTTTTTTCTATATAAATATATATTCGATTTCCCATTTTATACCTCAGAACTATTCAAGCGGTTTCTGTCCATAATGAAGCGGAATCATAATTTATTGAATCTTGCAGAACTCTTTACCGTCTGGTCTGCAAAAGGATGACTGTTGTCTTACAGTGGATCCCAGCACACACTGGAATAACTGGTAATAAATGGGCTGATAAATTAGCTCAAAAACTAACTGAAATTTTGTAATCAAATAATAGTGGGGTACTATTTACGTCAATGAAACGAATAGTACAAAATGCCCTGAGGAAAAATTTTGATGTTAAATTACTTGAGGAAATTAAGAATAAGAAGTGGAGAGATTCGATATTTAATATCCCAGACTCTCCCAGATCTATCGCAGTACGACGTTTCGTTTGAAGGCCGACATTTGTCTCGCTACACATTTGCAACGCACTAGTACATATGGCAGTCCCTTTTGCATTTTGTGCAGCCAAAATTTTGAGATGGACAGAGGGCATTGGTAAAGTGCTCCGCGTTGAAAGAAGAAAACCTATACCTTTGATATTGGGGGAGGGGGGGTTGGTGAGTTGATGCATTTGACATCCAGAGACAATTTTTTTAATGCTTAATGTAGTCATATGTTATTCCATTTTCCAGCTTCGATATAGTTACTGTTATTGTAATGAGATTAATTACTGTTTTGTCTTATTGTAGTTCCATTTTTGTGTTTTTTCATGCTCCAATCTCATGCATCTATGATGCATGGGCGCCAGGGAGGTATAATCAAGTGCCTTTGCAATAAAAAAAATAAGTAAATCGATTTCTGCCACATTATTATTTTTGTTTACATGTAAAGTAATTGTAGTTTCTGATTTTCTTCTAAACTGGCTAGATTAAGCAGAGCTAAAGTACCAGTTCCCGCGACATAACTGCAACTAAGAATTTGCTGCAATCTCGCCACTGAAAGAACGCTTTATCAATCAAAACGAATAAGCACTATAACTCCTGAGAGCGCAAGAAAAGTGATAGATTAGCTCACTGCCACTGTGATTACATCAAACTATAGGTTTCCTTTGAATGCAAGATAATAGCTTAAACGATAACAGCGTAGAAAACATTTAGCGTACAAAGCTTTCCCCTTCCCCCACAAAGGTTTATAAATAGCTACATCACAAATCTGTTTGAAAAATTATGACCTCAAATCTGTTTGAAAAATTATGACCTGTAATCGTGTACATTGCATTTACTTTTTATATAGTAAATTTTGATAACTTGTATGAATAGCAGTGCTTTAATTACGCAAAAATGTTTCTTTAATTTGCCTGTTAGTAAATTTTACCGTTGGAAACAATCTAAGTTTAATCTGCAACATAGTTGAAAATCAAAATCGCGCAACTATTTGTAATTGTGTAGCTTTCCCTGTCAAGCAATGATTTAGACTAAAAGATCATAACATAGATGTTCTAAGCATGTCTTTCTTAGTAAATATTTAAGTTGACCCTTGAGATTACTTGAAAAATGCTACTTTCATTATAAATCACTCAGTTTTATATATTACGTATAAAATATTCATGCTGTATAACGGAGTATCAAAAGTTAAATGTCATTCATTAACAAGTAAGCTAGAAAGCTCGTCCCAAGAAGGAAAGGAATGTAGACACCCTCAAACATATATTATATGTCTGTGTGTGCGTACTTAACTAGAACCTGTCGAAAAAGAGATACTTTCTAGAGGGACTTTCAGATGGAAACTCATTAACGTTACACGGAATGGATTGGTAGCCATACTTGACGTCCATTTGACAATTAGTCTTTAGAAATGCGATACAAAATACTGAACTCTTCTTAATTTTGAATTAAAATTATTATATTTATTCCTCTAGTTCATTTAGGTAACGTGTGCCTCCACAGATTATTCTCTTTTCTTCTTAACTTCGAATTCATTTAGTTTACTTAGGAAAACCATTATTAATTTAGAATTTTTATAAAAATGGCAGAAGAAGCTGGTATAATAATAACAGTGAATTCAACAGTGAATTTATAAACAATTTTATTGGTATAAATTAGATCATTATAACAGATTTACTTAAAATACAATCTTTAAATAATTCGATTCTTCTTCTTTATCCGTAAAATCAACTGCTTCGAACAGATTAAAAAATTCTGAAAATGAAATTAAAAACATATTAAATATTATACTATCAGAGTATGTAATATTTGTTACTCATAAATTACATTCACTTAGGTATATTTAAGGACGTAAAGTAAAATATTTTTCGTAAATTTTTTCTAATTCTTATTTCTTCGACTAAAATTTTACATTAGCGTTATAAATGTAAAATCCATTTCATACATCATTCATAGCAATACTGGATGATTATAACCCCATTTTGGTCAATATTTATTACAATAACACCTTTTATATTTAACAACAAACACGTTCATCCTCTCATTATTTAAGATGTGCGTGATGAATGATAGTGATTCGAAATCTTCTTAAAATTATTGCTTTTCCTCTGCGAAACATGACGTAAATTGGAGGGAATGTTTCTGAAACTGGTCTCATTTCGGACACATTTGAAATTTAGTCTTTTATGTTCCTTTCGAATTACTATATTTCTTTGGATTTAATATTCATATCATTTCAATAAGATGTTTAATAAATTTAAAATAAAGCGCATAATATTATAAAATCATTCAATTGTAATATTCATTCAAATATATAATATAAAATTATCTGTAGTTTAAAATACTTGGGTAAAAAAGGGATTCTTATAGAAATACTCGACAGTTATTTCGTATGCCATTGAAAAATAATTCTTTATTTCCGTTTATCATGCAAGAATACCATAAAAAAGGTAATATGTGTGTAAAAATATATGTGCAAAAATGTAATGTATTTTTACTTACAGAGGAAGACATTTTCCTTTCTTCGTCCATTCCCGCAGTATGATGATGCCGCAAGCAGCCGGATTCGCAAGGTACCTGTAAATACGAGCTTCTGAAAGCTATGCAATCTACAAAAGCCCGGATCTACAGGGTAGATTACGAATGGCTCCAGCACAATCTAAATTCTTTACCCCAAGAATTCTTTACCTCAGTCCAGTATCTGGAAAACGAAATGTGAAAAATTTATTCAGAATAATACTGGAATTTTTTTTTTAAATATCTCATTCAGTCATCTTTTTAAATAAGTTTATAAAAATTTCTTTTATTTTTGGTAGTATATCTGAATTCCTTTCCTTTTAGCACAGTTGAATTTCAAATGCTCATTTACATGAGCTTTCACAAGCTGATTGTCTACGTTTAACGTTACATTATTATAAATGTTTTAATACAGTGTAGGCAAAGTACTTTTTAAACAAATATGCACTACTACGTACATACTTACATAAACTTACATACATAAAAATTACGCTTAATAAACTTACATATAATTCAAGACTGAATATTCTGTATCAAATAATTAAACTTCCATAAAATTCAAAATTGGACATTCTCATATATGTCAAAATAATTTAAGACGGTTACTTGCCTTAACCTTAATTGTGGCCGCTCAGAATCATGGCGAAATTTGAGAACTGAGCAAGTACAATGTTTTGATACTAATTCATTATTGACAAGTATTGTGAGTAAGTTGTACAATTAGCAGTTTTGTTATAAGGTGTATAGGTAACTGCTGCTAAGGATTAGTTAAAAAGGAATTCTTCTGTAATTATCGTCAGAAATAAGAGCAGAAAAAGGAAAAGTTTACAAGGATAGGATTTATTTTTGCATTAGTAAAAAATGAGAATCTGAATAATGCAGTAATAGAATTCAACAGAATATATCACATCACGGGCAGAAAGAGGGATACACACTTCTCATCATGTACATATTTCAATGGATTTTCATGCTATAAGCAAATGATTTATAATTTCAAGTATTTATATCAGTTTTCGGTTTATTTCTAGTAGTTTTCTTAATCTGATCGGAATTCCCGCTTAAGGTTTCTCGAAATTCGCTTTTATCTCATTTGAGGAAATTCTCAAAATTATAATCTAAAACGACTACAGCGGAAGACTTAGAGATAATGCGCCAACACGGAGATGAAGTCATCGAAAAATTTCTGTCAATTTAAAATTCATATTTTTCAATTGATGATTGACTCGCATATTTTCCCCTTAACTTTTTAGCGAAAGATTCTGAAAATTCTTTAAATATTTGACTAATTTTCCCCTCCCTCAAGAAAGCAAGCTGCTCTAAATTTTAAAATGTGTTCTTCCACATAGGGATTATTTTCGTCTTATTAATTGATTTGCCTGGGTTTTTTGAGTGCATGGAGTCTGACCGATGAAGCAATAATAGCGAAAAGCTTCAAAAAAAGGGGATATTTTTGGATCTCTTGATGGTTCTGAAGGTCGTGGCATGTGGAAAGACAGACTGAACGGTGATGAAAACGATGACAATGCTGACGATGCCCAACGATTTGCAAACTGTAATAGACGACATAGACAACAATTCCAGCAGCGCTATATTATTTGAGGCCTAGGGAGTAGCAGTGGACAACAAAAAGCGGGGCGAGATTCAAGCTACAACGAAATAGAATTGAAGATTTTTTGTCAGATATTGTAATGTTAATATTACTTTGTAGTCTTATTACAATTATGTCTGTTTTAAACAAATAATATTTTGATATTCCAGGTAATTTATTCATAACTACTTTCGATTTGTTGTATTCTTACTATAACCGCGTATTTCGGAAATTGAATTTTTCGCATAATTTTTGCTCTCGATTTTCGCTCGATAAAATCAGTAAAAAAAGGGAGGCAATACACGGGTAAATAAGATTTGTACGTATATATAATCTGGGATTGAAATGATTGCAACATCATAATCTATCTTTGTGTTAAGATGCTTACTTCTCAAGATCGAAAGTGCTGCTTAGACGAGACATTACATTTGAATTCAAATTCATTAGAGATATATTTCTCATTCAATTAATTCAGGTCTCACTTTGCGACAAGACCAAAATTCTTAAAACCTAGAAACATTTTTATTAAAAATTGAAAAATATAGAAAACTATAAAATATAAATACCGTTAAAACAATTTAAAGAACAGCTTTTAGAATTAAAATTAGAGTTCCTACGCAAAAAACAAGCAATTCTGCCAGCGGGCAAGAAGACAGACTTTTCGGTGCACAAAATAGAGCGTTTACTTTTGGTCTCACTGGGCAAAAAGACACTCAAGGTGTAGAAACTGACTTAATTTGCTGTGGAAACTATGCTGACTCAATATATGGGATAATTTAATAACTTAAATGTTAATTCCAGAATGGATTAAGCATAATTTAATTCGCAATAATAAAAGACGACGTTATCTTTCTTGTTGCGAGGCTTAGTTTCTCTAGATTGGCAACAAATCCACTATTCTGCTAAGTTTTAAATGTAAACAAATATGGCTGCTATGGCCAAAAATAATTAGGCTTAGCCGCACTTAAACAACTTTTAAATTGTTGATAATTCTACAATTATTGCATATAGATTAACTAAAGGCATAAGAACCTTAACCGGAAGTAAGAACAACATAATTCAATCATTTTTAAAACAAAAAATGCGAAATTTACCAACATAAAAGAATTTAAAAAAACTGAGCTTATCGAGCCGAGTAACAGATTTTGTATATATATATATATATAGTATATTT